>JAKWIY010003058.1:62083433-62634143 GCA_027704805.1 Solanum corneliomulleri
TACTATTAGTTAAGTGACTAATGAATATCAGATCAATGGTAACTCTTATAATGAATATAATCAAGTTAGACCATGTTGAATTGTGTGATGGCTTCATTTAATTCCTTGGTATGGCTTCATTTAATTCCTTGGTATTTAATAAACTATATGAACCGTGTGATCACTTTAAACCCTTTTTTACAAATATTTACACAATCGATGAGGAACAAGTGTTGATCAACATGACTTGTGGTGCACTATTGAGAGTGTTTCACTCTTTATCGGAGGTCTCATGTTCGAGTCTTGGGTATGAAGAAAATCCTGTTGGAAGCGCCCCCCTCGAATAAGCCCTGCAGTGCACGATTCGAATTTAATTGGAGCTCCAATGTGAGCTCCGAATACCAAGTAGAAAAACAAAAAAAAAAAGGAATATTGAATAACACACTAAGGAATTAATTAAAGAAGAGATAAACAAGTTTAATTACAAGAAGCTCTTGCTATTATTATAATGATATTTCTCAAACCGGTGATAACATCATCACAAAGTTAATACATGTTCTTGTACATAGCAAAACAAGAACAAATCAAGTAGGACAACAAATTAATTAAAAGTTCTCTTATATATATATTTGAGGTAAAAAAAAACTGCATTAATTTAGACGATGATGTTGATGATGATATACGTTCCACATCGAATTGATCATCTTCATTCATGCATCTAAATAAGTGCAAGAAATATCGTCGAATTGAAGGGCTACTTAGTTACGTGCCCTAAGTATACCCAAAAAAATCCACCCGCGTATTGCTAGCTGCCTCATTAAAAACGACTATGCACAAGTTGGTGGTATTTTAGGTACCCCTTGACGTTGTAATTCACCGAGCACGCTATCGACGGCCGGAGGTTTGAGTCCTAGGGGAAGTGGTAGCCATGGCTTTGATAAAACATCTCCAATGGCTGCATCTATGCTCTCCTTCGACTGTAGATAGATATCTTGTCAATAAATTAAACTTGAACAAATATTGAAAAAAAAAACTAAATTGAACATGAGCACTAATAATATAATGACACGTATAGTTCAACAATAATGACCTACATGGGATAATAAAGATCTTAAGAATCTAAGTTTTATATGCAGATAAGTAATGTAAATAATTTTATACTATAAAACATGTTATAGAAGATTATTTAACTAACCTTATTTTTCAGGTTGTTAAATCTCATTCATTATGGACAATTGTATGTAGTTATAATATATGCTTGTAATTACGGGCGGAGACAAAGTTAAGAGTTTTGAGGTTCAAAATCAATTTTTTTAGTGGTTTCACATGTTAATATATACTTATATATATATAATTTTCTAATACAAATACATGATTTACGAAAAAGCTAGTGGATTCATCGAATTCATGAACCCTATTTAGCTTCGCCTCTGTGTATGTTCATGCACATATTATAGGGTTGTGTCACAAGAGGTTGAAAGTGGCCCTATACAAATTATATAACTCATTTTGTTTGGCATATAACAAGTTAAAAATTCCTCAAACGAATTGCGTAGATATATATATATATATATAAAAGTTGTGCTAAAACTGGCCGGTGTAAGAATTGTGGTACTTTTTTTTAATGACTTTTAGCAATTTGTACTATGCATGAATTCTATATAAAAAAGGGTTTTCAATAAGGACAAATTTCATGTACAAAATGAAAAGAAAGACGTAATATATAGTGTGTTTTTTAACTTGACTTTTGGTAATATTTATGTCTTCTAATATTTGATGTGCATAACGAAACACTTAAAGTGGTATAAAGTTGAACAAGTAGACATTTTATAGGAAGCGTGTCTACCTATGCACATTTAAAATTAAATGACATAAATGTTTGTTGAATTCTGAAGTCAAGTTAAAAAGCATATTTATATATTACGTCAAAAAAATAAAATTATCGAGAGAAGTACATACAGGATGAAAGTCGCATGGAGGTTTAGGTAGAGGTTGTGCTGGAGAGTAGCGGTACTTCGAACTCCAATATTAGATTGGTCTACTTTGTAGATACCATGCGACGATACGGGTGGTATGCCTGGTAACGGATATCTCTGCACCATAATTATTTTGTTCAGACTATATAAAGCCAAAAATAAACTTGCAAAATAGATATATGCCAAAAAAAAAAAAAAACACCATATGGTCTACATAATTCCCAAAGTAATTAATCAGTAAAATATTTACATTCAAATACAATTTCAAAATGCAAAACCTATTTTCTCAACAAACTTTAATTATTTTTTTCACAATTCAACTAAATCTAAATATAGTCAAACACTAATTAACCAGAATCTTCTGATTCGAATCTTAAGATTAATAAGTCTTATGTAACATTATTTCGAATTAGTTAAGGTTCAAAAGAGTAATGATTAATTGATTGAAAATATAGTTACCGTTGGTGCTGGAAAGTAAGGAGTTCCTGGTGTAAGAGAATTTTGTACCTGCACAATAATACAAAAGGAGAATTTATCATATGGTCATACATACAATCAAAACACAATTATTAATTCTTTACATATTGACATAAACGTTTTTTATGTCAAACTTGTTGTAACTAAAAATACTATTTTCACTATTGTTTGTTCAAGTTATTTCATTATTGAATGCCATATATGGAGCTCCAAAATTATTGTTATCGAGATGGGATTGTTGTTGAAGTGTGCGACCATCTTATCTAAAAGTTTAAGCTCCTGTCTGCTTTGATACCAGGTTGAAATGTGTAACTATCTCATCTAAAAGTTCAAGTTATTAAAGGGAGGGAGCATGCTTTCTCCCTATAACGCTCTCTCTCTCTTTCTGTTTCTCTTTATCCGAGATACGTAAATACTAGATCTATCTAGTACTTATATCTTTTAGACGAGATGTTCACACACTTCAGAGACACTTAAGAACTAGAGCATATAAAAGTCTTGGATTCGAGTGTCCTGCTACTGATCATTACTAAAAGAATATAATCAAATTAAAAAAACGTATTGAGAATATAATTAACTTAAAAAAACTCACCCGTTGATGATGTGGATGCCAAAAAGAAGGATCCGAAGGAGGTGGAGGATGAAGATGATGAGGAGGAGGAGCCCATGCTGGTGATGGATGTTGTGGAGACGGCGAAGGTGCTAGATGTTTAGGCCACATGTGCATATATGATTGGTCGACAGATGGATGACCCCATACATGTAAGGGTCTAAAATGATGAGGCATTGGAGGTGCCATTGGGGGCGGAAGAGGAGGAGGTGGTGGAAACCCAATGGTTGGTGCAGGCCACGGATTCATCTCTCTCTTTCCTCCGCCCCCTCCAACCATAGGGGCACCTCCATAGAGTTGCCTCCTGTGGCTCCAACTCGCTGCCTCCACTTCTCTTGCAAGCAAATGTTTCCTATGGGACCGATATTTCTGCACATTTTTCATCAATTAATTTCATATGTTCAGATCTAAAAATAATTAAGACTACTGATAGTTCCGAATAAAACACATTAAACTTAAACTCAAATATACACTTTTTGGTACCTAAAATGTTTCTTCTTTCAAGTACTTTCCAATTTTCAAATCATCAGATCTATTTTACTTTTTTTAAAAAACTATATAATATAATACCATTTGGGGTAAAGAACAATGCAAAATAAAACTAGTAGTACTACTTTTTCAGTTTTCATCATTGTCTAATATTATTCTTTTTTCCAAATACAATGGAACAACTATATAAGGACCATTTCATTTGACATCATTACTAAACCAAATCTACAAAACCATATAATATTAAAATAAATTTCGAAAATTAATAAAAAGTAAAAAAATATATTTTTTTCATACTTGAAGATGACTTGCAATATTATGACGAGTGAGACAATCAATTCCCATAATCTCCAAAATTCTTGATGGGACTGCCTTATCTACACCTAGTTGCTCTACAGCTTGTACAAATCTTCTGTGCAATTCTGGTGTCCAGTCCACCTTCACACGATTCAATAAAAAAAATATATTAATTTCGTCGATTTAATACTTAGTTAATTCATCAAGTCGATGTAACATTAGACGTCCACGAGAATGAACTGATAGTGTAAAAATTATTTATACTGACCTTTACTTTCCTCTTGCCTGGAAGATTATGATTCTTGGATGACTTTTTACCTTTATCACTTTCTTTAGGGGTAATTATATTCCGATTCACTTGTTGCGTAGATTCTTCACTTTTTTGAGTACTAACAATTTCTTCTCCTTGATTTAGGCTCGTTGTTAAACCCGAACCTACATCCGAAGCTGAAACCGAGCCTGTTTTTTCATTTTCTTCTTTTCTTTCTACATTTTTTATAGCAGTAGTAATATTATTACGACTGCTATAATTGTTCACATCAGACTCATCGCCACTGCTTACGGAAAATTCTGCGAGGATTTCAGTATCCATTTCCAAATCGGGAAGTACATCTTCATCATTAATCCCAACAAAAAGGTCATCAAAATCGATGCTATCGAGTAAATTCTCCCCCATAAAATCGGGAAAATCATCTCCTCCACCTCCACCTCCTCCTATCGCGAAACTTTCCATCTCATTACCTCTTTCATCTCTCGCCGTTGTGTTACTAAAAGGTGACACAACTAGCATTATAATAAATACGTATATCGAATTTTTGAATTTTCGAATTTCGCCTTGTAGATTTAGCCTTGCATGCCCTAAATTGGAGCACAAAAAGAGAGATAAGAGGAAAGAATTATTATAAGCTTAGTAAACTCTAAGCTAGGGAAATGGTTGAATATTTTTTGATAGTGGAATAGAGAGTAATATACCCAAAATGGTTTGTTTTTTTTTAAATATTTATATTTGATATATAGAGAAATGTCATTTTATTTCCTTTTTGTTGTTGTTATAAGTGGGGGGAGCGTGGAGAGTGAAAGATTTATTCTACACCACAATTTGTGTAAAGAATTTGTAATTTTGTTTTTGTTTTGTCTTATACTTTGTATATAGAGAAAAAAAAATTAAAATATATAGTATTAAAGGAGTTTGTGGATGTTCTTTTTTTGAAGATAGAAAAAAAAATCTATTTTGAAAAGTGCTCGTGAGCTGTTTTAATAGCTAGATTTCTTTTAGTATTTAATTGAGAGAGGGCTAAAGGGATATGAAAGGTTTGCAAGTTGAAATGAGACATGGTAGGGTTATGTTGGAAGTGGATTTATATGTATTATGAGCTCATCTATATCTGTTGTAATAGTTGAAAAACAAAAGGATATTGTCATTTATTTGGTTATTTTGTACACTCAACATGTGTTTGCTTTAATTACATTTTAACATTATTCTAACCTATACTTTTTCTCTCCGATCTATTTCAGTTATCGTGCTTACCAAAAATAATTGATATGAAATAGTTGTTACAAAAGAATATTAAGAGATATAATTAATGGTTGTAGTTTTTGCATTAAAAATGATTTTTAGCGGTAACTAATCAATGATAAAAGTTTTATTTGCCGTTCGATATGATTTTTTAGCGGTAATTTAATACTTTTTGTAAATATTTTAAAGTATATAACGATAATAAAATTAATTAATATTGATAAATATTTGAACACACTTTGTTAATATATATTTTATTATTGATAAAAGTTTTGTTATAATGAGAAAATGAGAAAAATCAATGCGGTAAAAAATAAAATAATATATAATTGAGGTTAATACTCCTTTCTGTGCATATTAAGCTAGCATTTGGCCATAGATTTCCAAATATTCTTGGCAAATATTATTTGAGTGAAAATTTTGTGAAATTTCACCATCTGTTTGGCCATAAAATTTGGGAAATATATTTCACCTTTTTAGAAAAATATGATTTATACGCACAAGTTTTAAAAACTATCAAAACTAACTAAAAGTTTGTATTACAAGTCAATTGAATGTTCGTTACAACAATAACAAATAATGTCCATGACACTAAAACAATGTGGTAATTTGGAGTGAGTGCAACAAGAATTATTCCATGTATCGTGAAGCAGACAAAGTACATGACTTTGTTACCTAAAGCCAATTTTTAATAATTTTCATCAACAATCATATCATTATTTAACATTCACTAAATATTTCATCACTATTTTGGTGTTCACGTAAAAAATGATGTAATACAACGTAAGCAACAACTAGAGAGGGTGTTTTTGTAAAAGATAAAAGATTGGGGTAAAATTTTAATTTTCAAAATATCCCAAATAATGAGATTTGGCCCAAATACTAGAAAAAACTAGTATTTGGAAATTTGGGATATTTGCCAAAAATATTTGCCAAATAATGGCAAATTATATGGACAAACATTATTTGCCAACATTATTTGACACACTCTTTAACAAAAATATCTAATGACATAAAGTAAAATATTACTTTTCATTATTACCTTTTTAATTATTCACATTTATTCTTAAAAAATATATATACTACTTCCTCTTTCCTTATTTAGTTTTCTATTTTAGAAAAGACACACATATTAAGATAATAATAATAAACATAGTGAAACTATAATTTTACCCTTATTAAATATGATTTCAAAAAGGATGAATTAAAACTTAGAAATTTTCAAAAAGTTTAAATGAAGATATAACAGGAAAAAAAATATCTTTTCTATTTGTCAAAATGAACAACTAAATAGTAACATCTAAAAGAGAAAATATGAACAAGTAAATAGGGACAGAGGGAGTATATAATTAAAAAATATTATTCTAAAATTGGTAAATAAAAAATTAAACAAATAAAAAGTGCCTTTTGAGTTGTCTTTGAGAGTGAAATTACAAAAGGTCCTAAACTATGAATATTAAAAGTAGTCTATGACATGTATGAATACACAATTCTCTATGCAGATGCAAATGGCTTTGTATTTTTAACAAAGATAGCCAAATTTATGTTTACTCAACATGCACAAATTGAGGAGACTGTCTGTGGCTTCTCGTTTGTCACTATGAAGCAGAGTTTACACGATATCGATATCAGTGGCAAAGTTAAAAAATTAGTTTAATAAATTATCGTAAAAATTGTGTAATATATCTTTTAATTCTATCGTTTAAAATTGATATATCGCTCGTTATAAAAATAATTCATATACGAATGATTTATGTATATTCTTTTTCTCTAATTGAAATGGAAAAGTTAGTTTTAATTTAATTTTATTTTTTTTAAAAAAAATAATATAATTCCATATGAGTATATTTAATCCTCCTCAAACATATATTATTTTTCTCTAATTGAAATAAAATGTTTTCTTTAAATACAAAAATTAAATTGCAATATGAATTAAAAAAATAGTTTAAAATTATAATATAGCCATAAAAATAGTTTTAAATCTATTTCTTTACACTAAGGAATGAAAGAAAAAAATAAAATAAGAATATGAAACTCAAATTATTATAATAAAAGAAGTAAAAAAATAATTTATGTATGAAAAAAGATTAAAATATAGTTTAAACTTTGCTAGAAAATTATATATACCCCTAAATAATTTTTAAGAAAATTAGAAGTTAAAATTATAAATTTAAAACTAATTTTTTCACTTTCTTTAAATGAAGGGTATATATGAGCTCATTTTGTAACGAAAGAGGTATATTTAAGCCGCTTGTATAACGATAAGGTTATATATATATGTCACTTTCATAACAAAGGGCATATCAGCTCCAAATGGTAAAATTAAGAAATATATCAAGCCCTTTTTCTTAAATTATATTATACATTTTGTTAGAATTAAAATTTCAAAAGTTAATAATTAAATTTTATATTTAAGCATACATATTTATATTTAATAAACATATTAACATAAATATATCATTTGAACATAAATCATTAAATTCTATCCTAACGCCTAATATAAATTTTTAGCACCACCTCTGAAATTTATATCTCATTTTAATGATGTTGTCATGATGTCAAAAAATGGTAATAATGTATGCTAGGGTTTGATTTATTTTTTGATATTCTCTTTCTTGTTATGTCAAAATCAAATCTAATTAAATTTAGATTTTTTTTTGATATTTCAATTTTGTAATTACAGCTTGATTGTTTCAACAAAGTATTATACTTTTTATATATCAATTTATCTAACATTCTTTTATTATATTTTTTATAAAAAAAAAAAGGTTTTGCAAATAGTAATACAATTATAATCAGTTGAACTTAAACCTTGATCATTTGTTGATTGTCGATACTGTTTAGAAGTTAATTAAGTGATAAATGATTAATTAGCTAAATTGTGTTTTCCATCTTGAGTCGTTTGATCATGAGAACTATTTATTTTATTTTTCAAAATCGGTGTTTGATCGTTAAATAACTTGAACTTGGATTCCAAATAGAAAACTGGTCCAACTTTGTTTCCCAATCCCGTTTTTGCAAATTTCAAATAAGATATTCATAATTACAGTTTTATTTAGGGAAAATACACAAATACCCTCTCAATCTATGTCCGAAATTCTAGAGACACACTTATACAATACTAAGGTCATATTACCCCTGAACTTATTTTATAAGAAATTCTCTACCCCTTTTCAGTGACACTAGATTGAAAGAAAAAGTCAACCAGCGTTGTGTCTACAAGATAGTGTCACATAGACCGAAAGGAGGTAGAAAATTATTGATAAAATAAATTCAGGAGATAATAGAACCTTAGTATAGTATAAGTGTCTCTGAAATTTCGAGCATAAGTTGAGGGAGTACTTATGCATTATCTCTTTTATTTGCAACTCCAACTTGATAAATTTTAAATAAAATGAAAAACATTTAAACTCTACAATTAAACGCTTACTAGAATCGATATATCCATCAACTTACCAAATAGATGTAGTGAGATATGTTGACCAACCCATTCTAAAAGAAACTGGTTATATCATAAAGTTTATGGCATTTAAGATAGCCATAAGCCATAATAACTGAACAGTCTCGATCAATTTTACGATATAACACTATGAATAATAATTATAGCATCATTTTCTATAGGGTCATTTTCTTTTGCAGTTATATCCTTTTCTCCTTTTTAAAGTTATTTTTTTCAACCCTTTATATATAAGCACCACCAAATTATATTTCTCATATTTACTTTATGATATGAATAGGGGCTTTGGAAAAAATAAATGGTCTCGCAATTTAAGATTTCAAACAAATTAGAGCCTAATCTTATATATATTTTCATTCACATAAAGGAATTTATGTCACGTGTACACTTAATTGAGCGCACGTGTAAGGTTGATTTTTTTACGAAAATTAAATATGTGGAAATACTTTTTGATATGAGCGGTAACTAAATTTGATTATACAATTTCTGTCTGATAGCATATTGAAGTGTGTGTAGTGATGGAGTTAAAATATTTATTAAAGAACGTAAAAATATATAAATAATATAAAACACGTAACTTTAAGTAATTTTTACAATCTCTTAATTGCTACACTGAACCTTCAAGGGAGTGGTTTAACACCCTTACCCTAGGGTTCATCTCATTTCTGTCTTTTCTAATACCTTGTTAAACTATGTGATCATTTTATATAAAAATTTAATTTGTTAAAAAAATATACTTGTATAATTGACGACAATATAATATTCTCTATGATTATAACTTTTTGTTATAATAATTAAGACTTATACAACTGATTACAGTATAACAAAATATTTGATAAGATTCATGTTATAATTGACTAAATAACATTGATGATATAAAAATTTATAAATTATGGGAAAAAATCTGTGATTCTATTATATAGTTTTTTATTTTATTTTTATATAAATAAATGTTGTAATAGTGGTCCTGCCAATTCAAGACCTCACGCCACTTGTTTCCACCGTTTGAATAAATACACTATCCATCAATTTTAACTTTATCTATTATCATTTTCGCATGTTTAAGGTAAAAATTATTTGAAATGATAAAATTAGTTCATAAAAATATAAATTATTTAATTTTTTTTAACTTTAGTAAACTAATTTTTGGTAATCAAAGTGAGTTTATTCTACCGAATATATCAGCAGTACTAACTACCAAGTGCCATCCTATGTATGCTATGGCACACTATTTATTATATTAAGTTTATGCTAATTTATTAAGATATAAAATACTATTTTTTTTTTTAATTAACGATTGCGCGTGTATTTCTTTCTATAAACGTAAGTCTTGCTAATTTTTTTGCGGAGTACATATTTTTAACTTTCATATAACTAACTTTTGCATTAATTAGTTATACATTATATTTGCTTTGAGATATCATATATGTATAATTAATAAATGAAAAGTCCTGGTATAAATTATTATTAAAAAAAATTTAATGCACGTATTAGTATGATTGAAGAAACACTTATTCATCAAAGACCTTTTTAATACATTCTTTTAATTATATTTGTGGAGGATATTTTTATTAATAATTTTTTAAAAACATAAATTAAGTTATATATATGTTATTTCTAATATGCCGAATCAAACATTACAGAAGACATAATTTCAGCACAATCAATATAAGCATAACTAACACAATCATTACTGATACATTATATTTAACATTATTTTTATACACCCTATTAAACTAGTCGTCGATAATATCTTGGATGAATTCCTAACGAGAAGGACATTATTATTGCTTAAGAATTCAAACAAAATTAAAGATGTGTTTTGAGATAGTGAAATAGTTCAATTTTGTATTATCATCAACATCGTCACCTTAATCATATCTTATCATCTCTAACGTTTTTTTTTTTTGTTTTTTTTTTAAAAAAAAAACTAAACTTCACGATCTCAAAATGTCAAATAAGGGGGTTCCATCGTGAAAGAAAAAATATTTTATTTGTATTTACTTGAGAAAAATTGACAAAGAAAGGTCTTTTTATATTTGAGATGTCACCCTTAAATGTTCTTATGAGCAATTTTAATCTTTAAATATGCGAAAAATGAATATTTTTTCACATAAATTAATAAAAATTTAAAATATTTGACTTGTACTAAGAATATTTTATTAATAAATATGGCGAATAACAATTTTTTTCCTTTAAATTATTTTTTTGAATTAAAATAATTTAAATTTGATCTCTATCATTTGGAGGTGTAGCTTTATGCAATATCATCTAATTTTGGTTTATTTCTGGTCTTCAATTGCTTTTTTTTAAGGTTGTGATTTTGTTGTTTTTGTGTGAGGTGAAATTTGTTTTGATATTACAATTTTTGAGATTTGACAAAACCTTCCTTGTATTTTTTGTAAAAATAATTTTTCTTTCACAATTCTAATTAAATTCAATGATCCTAACTTATTAAATACTTGTAACAATTTTGAGGGATCGAAACTTCTCATAGATTTATTTGATGGACCATACTGATCTTTTTTCGAACATAAGGTACCATTTTGTTAGTCTTTTTGTATTTATATTTAGCAAATGGATGTTAAGTATCTCTCACACATATACTATTTCATTAATTACATATTTTTCTCAATCAAAATAAATGTTATTTTAGTCAAAATTATATCCATTAAAAAAATAAAAAGTATATAATCTATAAACTATCTATGTTTAATATTAAATTCTTTTTGAAATTAAACACTATTAAAAAGATAGAGTATAAGAGTGTATATAATTTAGGAAAATGAATTTGAAAAATACTTAAACTTTGGCAAAAATTATTGTGATGATCCAAAATTTTATGGATAATCTTTTACCCTGCACTATTTAATAATGTATTTTAAATGTATATATGTGTCTATATGGACACAATATTATTTATAATAATGTAATATATATGATGTCCACGTGAACACTTACATACCTTCAAGAAATACATTATTAGATAGTGGAGGGATTGCAAAATCACTATGACATCATGTGTTCAAGCGCTAATAATCTCATTTTATTTGATTAAAAAAATAAATAGTGCATGGGGTAAAATGTTCTTTTCAAAATTTGATATTGTTACAATAACTTCGACCAAAATTAGGATATATTTCAAATTTTTTCGCTTTAGTTTAACAAGCATACTAGTAATATATATATATATATATTAAGATGACTTATTTTGAGATAGGAGTATATCTTTTAATTTTTATTTTGTAACTTTTAAACGGATGAAATGGTTATCCAATTGTGTTGTTTCTTTGTAAACTTGTAGAAGGATGGTCTCAATTATAAGAACACTAAAGAAATTGTTTGATGAGGGGTTATTGTAATAATTGAGAAACGAAATTGTATTTAGTTAATTGTAGTATTCTTTTTGACGTTATTAACTACTTTGTTGATTTATTTACCTCTTGACGAGTATTATAAATTCATATTACTATTTTTACATCTATCATTTTATTTTTCTTTCTATTTTATTTTCTCATTATTGAATATTTTAAATTTCACCAAATAATTAGACCTTTTGCATTGTGCAAAATCAATTGCTAGATGCTTATAAAAATATTAAATTTATTTTTAAGCACTTCAATACATTGGTACTAATTTAATATCATTATATATCAACTTACCAAATTAAACACAACTCTTTATTTTATGTTTACACACAATACCGTAATATAAACTTTTTTAAATTTTGAGCAGGAGGTATTATTACTATAACTTTATATTATATTTATTTATTGTAATATTCTTACTTGATAAATATGTGTACATGTTATTTTTGAAAATTTTAAAATTATTTTGAGTATTTTATAATTATTCAATTTACATATAATAGTTAAAGAAATCTTTTTATATTGTTTGCTTTTAGAATTCCAGAACTTTTTAAAACGGCACTAATTTTAATTAGTACTATAACGTTATAGAACTAAGTGGTTGTTGCAAGAAAAAAGAACATTACACTTATTACTTATTTCTAAATCTGATATTTAATATTTGTATTAAAATATTGATTAAATTGAATATTATACAATATTATTTATTTAAAAAGTAATATTCTTTACGGATTTGAATCCGAAACTTCAAAATAAAAATAAAAGAATTCTGATTAATCGTGTTAATGAAAAAATATTTTATTTTACTACTAACAGACAAAAAAATATTATTTTACTACTAACAAACAAGAAGAGAATAATTTTGAACCACAAATTAAGATATATATATATATTTATAGGAGCAGTTTTCCATCCACTCAAGTTAGATTTTCTGGAGAGTTTTTTTGTCTGATACTTTATCCGATATAAACATTATTATATTATTTATTTATTATACGTTTTGTATCAACAAGTTGAATAAATTAGTAATATTCCTAAACTTTTTGTCTACCGTATGTATTTTCCTTTTCAAAAATCTTCTCCAAATCAAAATTTCAATATCAATGATTTAACAACGAAATAAAGAAAAAAAAATAGAACAAATTTCTTTTAATCCATATGTACAAATAAAATATCAAAGTTTTAATTTATTACTCAACTTATTCGATGAATGTATTATTTTTTAAAATGCTCTTAAAAAATATTCAAAAATCATATATAGAACCTTTGTAAAGTATAAATATTACTCCCTCTGTTCCATTTTATGTGACAATATTTGACTCAATACGGAGTTTAAGAAATTCAATTATACTATATATTTCGCTTTAACTATTTTTTTTAATTTAATAATATAAACGGGATGTAGGTATTGGATTTATAATATAAAAATTTTATTCATAATTGTGTCATATCATTATACAGTGTTTATTGTAATTAATTTTTTTTTTTAATCAAAGGCGTCTAACCGTATTACAATCACATCTACAATGTGATCTTATTAAAGAGACTCTTATTAAGGAGAAAAAACTATTATTTTGAGACTTTTTATCTCTTTTTATATTATTATTATAAGTAGATTAATGTTTATCTCCTCTTTTATAAAAAAAAAACAACAAAAAACATAGTCATCAATTTGTTTAGCTATATTTTTCTTATATTGTTTACAAAATGAAATGCAAATTAGTTATAAAAATAAATAACAAGCATCACACAAATCTTGAAGGAGTCAACTTTAGTGAAGGAGTCAACTTTAGTGGTGAAAAGTGAAAACAAAGTGTTAAGTCCCTATTGAGGAGAATATTATTCCCTCCATCTACTTTTTTTTTCCGCAGACTTGATTAAATTTGAATTTATTTTAAATTTTTTGAGAAAGTAAAATATTTTTTAATAAAAATAAATTTGCATTAAGAGAGGTAAAGGATTTTCTCACAAAATTGACTTTATATTAAAAGTAAAACACTCACTAACAAAGACGATTTCATATCTAGAGAAGTCTGAAACCTCTAATTAAGAATAAAGAAATACTTATCATTATTTCTCTTTCCATCTACTTTTATTTGTTAACTGAGAGATAATTATTTTACTCTCTTCATTCATTATGTACTTATCTATTTTATTAAAATTACATATTTATTTTTACTTTTCTAATTTACCAATGAAAACAAAATGTATCACCTACTTTTCCTAATTTACTTTTATAATTAATAATAGTCATTTTCAATGTACTTTCATCAATAATGAATTTATTCAACGGGTATATAGTAACAAACTTATTATTTTCTTTTTTCTCCATTCATTTATTTTAGTTGTCGTATTGGAAAAAAGAAAATATTTTGTTTATTTATTTTTAAAGACGTGTCAAGTGAAACATGGATGAAAGAAGAGTAACTTTCATCAGCCAAATTTATTTTTAAAGGTGTGTTAAGTTAAACATAAACAACTAAACATGAACGGATGTGAAATTAGGTCTTAGGCCTAACTCACACCCCAAAAGCTAGCTCAAAGAGAGGAGGATTGTCCATGCTTTATAAAGAGTCCACCCATCTCATTAATCGCCGATGTGGGACTTTTGTCATTCTTTAACACCCCACCTCACGCCCAGTGCTTCGCATCTGGTGCGTGGGCAATTTTAAATTTTTGGGGACCCCAACATCGAGTGAGACGGGCCCTGCTCTGATACCATGTGAAATTAGGTCTTAGGCCTAACTCACACCCCAAAAGCTAGCTCAAAGAGAGGAGGATTGTCCATGCCTTATAAAGAGTCCACCCATCTCATTAATCGCCGATGTGGGACTTTTGTCATTCTTTAACAACGGAGAAGGAGTAACTTTCATCAGCTAAATTTATTTTTAAGAAAATAATCCAAACGAGAAAATCATATCTTCAAAGCTCATCACTTCAATAAAGACATTGAAATCAGGAGGCCGACCCCCAAGTTTTTTCTAAATATATCAAAATCAAACATGAGCAACTAAACATGGACGCGTTAGAGTAACTTTCATGGACCAAATTTATTTTTAGAAAAATTATCCAAGTAAATGGGGACCATATAATAGGAGAAAACTCTAAAGGCAAGCAGCAACTGAGTTTTGTTAGTACTTCTAAAATAAGACATACATGTCTTTGTTATTGGTCATGTTAGAAAATGAAATGCATTTAAATAAATGGGACCTTATTTTATTTTTATTTTTTTAAGACAACAAAAAATGGGACCTATTTAACAACAATTATTGCTCTTCTTATATCTTGTTTATTTGTCTAGGATTCCACAGTTCATTTGGGTCATTTTTACAAGAGGTCCCCCTCTTTTTTCTTTTTTTTCCTGATGAAAAAAATCCAAAAATGCTAGACTTGACCTACCTAAGTATTTAATAATTCAAATGTACGAGAATTTAATTGTTATAAATCTTAATCATTTCCCAATTGGAGATTCAACATGTAACATCTTGTTAGGAGGTTAGTTTATTTCCTTTTTGGTGAATAACTGATATTGTTGGAATATCATACCTTTTGGAACTGTTGATTTGTGTCTTGAATTTTGGTGGATTCGAATTACGATTCAATTAAAAAATATGTATATGAGAATTTGTATTTTATTTAGTTTGTATTGCTACGTTAGCATCAGAGATATTTAGTAGTAATATATTTTCAAGGGAATTTTTTTAGAAAACAGACATGTGACGAGTTGAGAAAATTAGAAATAACGGCTAGTAAGAATTGAACCTACAAACACTACAACAAATGAGATATTTAGTAATAATATATTTTCTTTTTATCGACATATTTATTGTTGTAAGAATATTTAGCCGTAATTGAGTTAATGTTACTACATTTAGAAATGCTAAAGTAAAGATATGACTTTTATATAGAGTGTTGATTATAAATATATATATTAAATTATTATAGCTAAATAAAATATAATGATAATTATATTATCAACGTTAAATAATTGAAAGGAGTTTATAATGTTTTGGAATATTTCTTGGTATATTTTACTATTCCTTTAGTGTTGTGGTTTCTATGGTCCAAAATGTTTGAAGGTCCAATAAACATCCTAGAGGGAATTTTAATATCTAGATTGAAAACATTGCTGTCGTATTTTACGTACTTAATAATTAAGGGGTGGTTTCGATACTTATTATAAAGTGAATTATGTATGTGCTGAATTAAATATAAATAGTAATATATTTGGCAGAATAGGGCCTAAAATATTCTTGAAGTAATAAAAATGGTACAAAACTATTCTTCATTCACCTATTGGCTCCAAAATACCTTTCTTATCCACCTATTGGCTCCAAAATACATTTGTCATCCACATTTGAGTTCAAAATTAAAAACTTATTTAACGGTTACAAATTTAAACTATTTAAATATTTTTTAAATACATGACGCTCAACTATTTGTTATAATATAACTTATTAATATAATTTATAAACAAATCTACTACCACCCATTACTAATTAAATCCGTCTTATTACTAATGTAACAATAGAAAAGTTATTGCCAATGAGTGTTTCAAAAATCTGAGGTGAAAATGTCTATAGAAGTACATTATCATACATTCAAGTCCTCAAAACATACTATAATTCAAGTCTCTAAATAAAAATTACCGATAAACTTAAAAGTATAACTAGGTTGGTTTATAAATTATAGTAATAAATTAAATTCTAACCAATAGCTGAGTGCCAATTATTTAAAAAAAATATTTGAATAATTGAAATTTAAATTCGTAAAATAAGTGGTCAATTTTAAACGCAAAGGTGGATGACAAGAATTCTTTGGAGTCAATAGGTGGATGAGAAGGACATTTTGAAGCCAATAGGTGGATGGAGGATAATTTTATACTATTTTCAATAATTCAAGAATATTTGAGGCTCTTTTCCAATATGTTTGGTATCATCTTAATTGCTATGAATTCAATTTTGCATATCGAAATTAGTGATTGGTTATCAGTTTATAATGCTACATAACTAATAAATTTTTTGTATAAGTTAATTATGAGTCAGTTCATATACTATATTATTCATATTAAAGATTAAAATGACTAATTTTTGTATGGTTAATATTTGTATAATCCTAATCAGCTATTAAATAACTTCTTAAGGTGCTAATTTTTAAGTTGATACCAAAATGATCATTACTTTCTCAATCTCAAATTATATATCGTGATTTTAAAGAATAGTTATTTCTAATTATTTATCATTTAAAAAGAGAGAAAAGTATCAAAACATCCCTAAATTTGGTGCAAATTATTAGATTTATCTCCGAACGATTGACAGGTTTAAAAATACCATTTTACTTGACTATTGAACCTAAAAAAAAATCATGATCTTGCAACATTAGTAAAACACACTCCTAAATTCTCATCAAGTTTAGGAGAGTTTTTAATATTTCTCTCAATTTTTATTAACTATTTCTTGCTCCTACGAGAGTTTGGATCACTTGTCATATCATGTTGCATGTCGGGAGCATACATGAGGTGTATCTAGGTTTAATTAGTAAAGTAGAAAGATATTTTTAACGTTGTCAACAATTTAGAGATAAAACGTGTCATTTACGTCAAATTTAACGATGTTTTTGATACATCTCTGATCTTATTAAAACACTCTAAGACATGCCTAATTACTTTTTTTCTATTTTCTTGTTAGTTATAATTGTTCTGAAAAACTACAAATATTTTAATTGAAAAAGTATTTAGTTTAAGTGTAACTTTTATATAGTAACTTTTTTTAATCCAAGTTGAGAGAAGATGAATAATGTTACATCAGCATTAAATGGTTGAAACATCATATTTACCAAGTACAAAAAATATTATCTACTGAAATAACATTTTTTTTGAAACGGAAAAAAGTGACATTAACGAAAAAATAATAATATATAACATAGAACATGAATATAGTTTCCGCTAACCCATTGGGACATAAATGAACTCATGATATTTACAATACCTTTAGACATGAATAATTTAAAGTCAGTTAAAATTATTGTACTCGTCGTAGATCCGCCTCTAAGCAGGAACATTGATAGGGAAAACACAATATTAATAGTCTCGTGAAGACCATCTATAGGCACAGTAACTAACACTGGGGCTCTATTAATAATAATTTTGTTGGTGTATAAATATGAAATGGGGTCCTTGTGTTGATGGAAGAGTACAATCTTCATTTAAACTGCTGGCCACTAGTTTAAGTCATATTTCTTTTATAGTACTAAATGAAAGATATATATGAGTGTGTCAAACACAAAGCATTTACTATTTGTTTGATGCTATTCATAAAACATCTTCTCAACTCTCAAGGCTTGTCTCTGTTTGACAACCCCCACCCCCACCTCAAAGAGGTTGATGCTTCATTTTCAAATTAAGTTTGGATTTTTCTTTCAACCTATTATTGAAGAGACTATTAATTAATCTTATGGAGAGGGGAGTGGGGAATGGGGAGTAGGATTTTTTTTATGAGGAGGATGGGGGACTCTTTGTTTAAATGGTGGTTACATATTGTTTAACGATATAATCTTCTAGTGATATTGTTCATTTTGAGCTTAAGTTCGCACAGTTTTAAAACGTGTTATTAGTTTGTAATGTTTGCTTATTTGTATATCTTATACTTCTTATATGTTTTGTCGATTTGAGACTTCTTATCTTATGTTGGGGTATCACATACACTTCTTTTATAGAGTAGAAGTCGTTTGGTAGGATGTATTAATTAAAATAGTCCTTGGATTAAAATTTATCCATTTAATACGATGTTGGGTAGCACATTTCAACTCAAATCCACCTAATACATGAATAACTTAATACACAATATGTGATTTTATCTAATACCAAGGATACCTAGGGATTACTAATATCATGTTTCATAAACCTTAAATAAAGCAACAAAATGAGTGAACTACCCCTCGATTTCTTTATACAAACTCAACTGCTCAAGAGAATTCGGTTGACTTTTTCAAAGATACATAAACGATGTTGCAAATAAACGTTATTGATACTAATAAACTGAAAACTATGGCATTAATTTGTTATTATAATTTAACCCTGTATATTGATAAATAGAGTTACATAATTACCTTTTAAGTAATTTAGTTGTGTAAATAATTTGTATATTATGAATTCATAGATCATTAATTGACAATCTTGTAAAAATGATAATTAACATACTATTTGAATTCACTAACTGATAATTTGCCACATTGATCCTTTTACTATTTTTACTTCAATGTCATATTCTTTTTTAAATGGTTAATGGAAATTAAATATATACAGCAAATTAGTCATTCAATAACCATTTTGTTTCATATCTTTTTTACAATTAATATGTCATAATGTTATACATAAAATAAAAATTACATAATAATTCAAGGGTATAATTGAAAATAAGCCTTTTGTAGAGTTTTAAGCCACAAACAAGATAAGATTGGAAATAATGAACCAAACACTTGATAAAAAATAGTCCTTAGTGTTCTAATCCCTGCATTGCTAATCCTTGCATATCACTCTTTCTACCAAACGACCCCTTAGTGTTCTCGTTGAGGTTTGCCCTATCACATGGAATTTACCAAGACTCAACATTGAGGTTTATCCCACCTAACTAAAATTTGTCTAAACTCAAATAAACTCTGACTCACATCGAGAAAGCTGACACAAGAGTGCTCTGAAATCATTTGTGACGGCCCAACTCACTAGTAATAGTGTCTGCTTTAGGTTTAGCCCCACACACTTTAAAATGCTTCACTGGTTGGTAGTGTTTGCTTACTTATATATTCAACATCTCTCCCATGTTTTGTCGATGTAAAACCTTTTATTTGAAGCTGGGGTGTTACACATATATAACATATCGTATCGTATTATATTATATTGATTTATAAATACAATGCTCAAATAGATTATATCATTTTTTATCGTTACCAATGCCATATAACCAATTTGAACAACGAACTTATGAGAGAAATAAGGTACGAGAATAGGATCACACCAAATCAATTATAAAATTAAATGAGATTTTTCATCATTAAGTAAAAAAAAAATTAATGAAACTATGCAGCAAAATTAGAAGATCACTTATGAAGCTTTGTTTTTCAGATTTTTTGAATTTGCTTTTGTTGGTTTTGCCTTTATCTGTTTTCTTAATTGGTTCCACTTCAAAAGAGAGTATAATTCATGTACTTCGACTGATTTTAAAGTGTGAAATATATTATATATATATATATATATATATATATATATATTATATATATATATATATATATATATATATATATATATTAGTCACGTAATTCGTGCGTTGCATGGGCCCAATAATATTAATTTTTTTATCGGTTAGTTATATATTTTTTGTTTCATATTAACTGAAGTTTGTGGAAATTAATTTAATATAGGTGTTTGAACATTTTTTCATATTTATTATTTCCTTTAATCATGTTTTGTATTTTCTAAAAGATAAATTGCACTATTTACAAAGTTATATTTAATGAAAAATATAATTTAAATTATGTTATTTTATACCACATATTCATATTTAAATATATTTTATTTCAAGATGAGCTAGAAAATAAGTCATGATTATATTATTCAAATTGAAACTAATCTCCTAACTATATTTGGAATTTTCACCGTTAAATGCTAAATTTCAAAATAAAGTGAAGTTTTATTTTGATAAAGTGTGAATTGTTATTTTTATATCTAAACGGATAATTTAGAAGTGAAAATAAATGAGCGACTGCAAAAAAAATTTGTCTTGTTTATGTCAACAGAAAGAACACGCAAGTGGTACAGTTAAAAAAATCCTCTCAGTTTTTGGGTAAATTTTACCATAAAAAAATTTGTAGAAAGCTATTAAATATTTTCCGTATTCACTTTTATTTGTCTATTATATAGTAGTATTTTTTTACTTTTCACTTTTAATATATTAATTTTTTTTCATATTTGCCTCAATATGAATTACTTATTTTCTAAAATAAAATATAAGAGCAAAATTATAATAATATACTTTAATTTTCAAATATTATTAAATATATATTTTTAGCGGCAATTAGTTTTCTTTGTATATGTCCCTACCATTAACGGCATTGATTCTAATGATACTTAACTAATACTGATAAAAAATTTAATATTTTTTATTAATAACAATATTTAATACCGCTAAAAATTATTTTTGTTGTAGTGAGAAAACCTGTTACAGAAGATGTTGTGCAATAATTTTTCAATCGGGGTCCTTTGTGTTTAATTTCTTTAAGGTGATAGTAAGTATATTTGCAATTTTATAAAGTAATTGAAAGACATATAATTAGACCAACACAAAGTATTCTTTTGTACGATGCTATTCGCATAAGGATTACATTCAAATTTAAAATTTTATGAGTTCAATCTGTGAGAGGTCGTTTGAATATTTAACGTGATAAACAAACTTATTCTATGGATATGAATAAGAGAATATCCAATGAGATTATATTAATTATTTCGTTATACATTTTATTTCAGGATTAATATCTTTTATCCTACGTATTACCAACCCTTAAGATTCTTAATAACATTTAAATTTATTTTTGCCGTCAATCATTCAATATCGATATTCTACATCCGTCTCTCTGATATATAATTGATATATTCACATCTTTTTCAACTTTTAAGGTTTGTCTTTACTCCATGAACCAACAAGAGACTTGATGTTTCATTTTCACTTCCAAATTCGATTTTGTGGAAATTATTGACGAGACTAATAATTCACCCTCGAAAATCTCTTCTCTTTTTCTATTTTACAATTAATTTTCAATGGGGACCGGTCATAAATCATGATGGTACGTTTTATTAAGTAAAAAGTTTATTTTCACTGGTCTTTACGTTAATTTATATTAATTAAGTTAATTAGTAAGTCATAACTTAAGATCAAAATGTGTATTAATTAGTTGCTTTGTGATAAGAATTAATATGGAGATAAGTTGTCCATGTACTCATTAAATTTAAGTGAACTATCCATGCAATACAAGTATATTTTCTACCCATAAATTTCTCTTTTTTTAAAAATCGACAATCAATATCGTGCTTATGTATTTAGTTATAAATAATTTTTATTTTTTTCCTTTTTCAAAATATTAATTTTTGTATTGAGACAGTAGTATGAGATAGGTAGACTTTCGATTTTCCACAATTTCTTTGTTTTCATATTAAGAGGATTCCTAACAATATTTATATTATAATTACAGTATTTTGATTTTAGTTTTCTTGATTTTATGAAATTGATATGAAGAATAATTATTGTAGGATAGAAGGGCCAAATATATGATAAGTCCTATTTTATTGATTGATTGATGTTAAATGATTACCATTCACTAATTAACAAGTGTCAAAAGTATACTTTTGTGTTGTTTTTTTCTTCTTTTTTTTATGTTTTTTTTCTTCTTCATTTTATTATTTGGCGGAAAAGAAAAAGAAAAAGAAAACTAGTAATTTCTAAGTGCCTAAGTAGTATGAAAGAATTACTTCACTCTTTATATCGTGTGAGAACTAAAAATTAGATATAAAGTCTTTTTTTTTTTTAAAGATTCGCTATAATAATGAAAAAGTATAATATTTGTGTGATTAGAAATGTTTAAATAGTAGACACTTGACAACTAAGCTATTCGAACATAATTTAATTTTTGAAAAATGTTATTAAACAGTTGTTCGTCTAACTGCTTAAAGGGAAAAAAAAGTTAGCATATATCTGTAAGGGGGTGTTTGGTAGGATGTATTAAAAATAATAATACATGTATTAGATGTGGTATAATTTAATACTTTGTTTGGTAGAAAAGTGAGTCTATGTATAACTAATCCATGGATTAGTTAATACATCCCACATGGTATTATGTGGTGTATTGCTAATACCTTCCATTTGGAGGTATTAGCTCTAATACCATGGATTATTCTAGGTAAAGACAAAAATACCCCTCAAATTTTAATATTTAATTTATTTTTTTGATTTTATATTTTATATTTTATATTTATACTAATAAAGTTATTTAAATAAATTAGCTTACAACTTTTATTATTTAGATATTATTTTTTGTTTCTAAAATATGAATTACGTAATCTATTTATTATTAATATAAAATATTATAATCCGACTAATATGTTAATGTTGATGTATGAATTTAAGAACAATTCATAAGTAAAATATTGTCTCTTAATGAAAGTTCATTAAACATTACACAAGTAGTCTAAAACAAGAGTGTGTATACATATATATATACACACACATCTCAAGTATAAAAATAGTTTAATTTATTTTTCTATATTTATTTTATTTTATGATAAAGAGTTTTTTAAAATTCATTGATACAAAAGAAAGTTCAATAAATTTTCTCTATAATAATTATAGTTGTGTGACCTTTTGAGTTATTAACTCTAATTTATTAAGATGACAATTATTTACTCTCAAATAATTTAAGTGAGAAAATAGTGAACACGACAATAAAAATTTTATTCTCCTAACTAGTTAAAAATGTTATAAAAAAATAATATTCTCCGCTAATTATCTACTTTGACTCAATTACATGAAATATCTCATAATAACTCTAGGGTATAATTGGAAAGTTTTTTTAAAAAAGAACATTTAAACCACACACAAAAAAAAAAAGAACCAAACACTTATAAAAATAATCCCTGCATTACTAATCCCTGCATTGCTAATCCCTGCATTACTAATCCCTGCATTGCTAATCCCTGCATTGCTAATCCCTGCATTATTCATTTTTGTACCAAACGACCCCTAAGCGTGTATATATTATCCCATTCAAAAATCATGTATAAGGGGTGTATAACCTTATATGATGTATATATACTTGTTAACAAAAGTAAAAAAAAAAATGAATCCAACCAACTATCTATGTAGAAGAGAAAATTTTAGAAATAGCAAAGATAATAGACGCAATAAGACTCTATAATTATAATTTCAGTAACTGTGCTCCATATCTATAGTTTCGTTTGCTATGGGGGTTGCAGTTTGTGTATTTCGCTTGCCCGTTTGTATATTTTGCTTGCAAATACGCAAACTGAGTAATTATATATAAATGTAGGTTGTTGTTTGTATATTTTCTTTTGTCCATTTGTATATTTTGCTTGCGAATATACGAATAAGGTGAGTATATACAAATTCTATATTTATATATTTAAAATTTTGCAAAACTCCGTTTGTATTTTCGCTTAATAATATACAAGTGGAGTAATTTATTATGAATTTTTGATAAATCATATACAAATAGCTTGGGCAAGCATATACAAATTCTGGATGATCAGGAACTGAATTATACATATTCTGAATTTGTCACTCAGAGACCGAATTATACAAATTCAACTTATACAATTAGAAAACCGCATAGCAAAATTTAACAAAATATAGTCACAAATTAAAAATAATCAAAACTATAACTATATAACATAATATATTCTAGATGTTTCTAATTTTCCTATGCTATTGTCTTTGTAAGGCCTAGAACCCAACCCAATAGAATGAGTAGCCTAAAAGCCCAAACTGTTTTAAGATCCAATTGAACTAAATTTATTGGGCCAATCAAGGCCCCAATTGGGGTTACAAAATCGGTGTGCTTTCTAGTTGTAGATCACTTAAAAATTTCAAAAATATACGAGAGTATATGACTATATAAAACAGTCCTTAAATTTGACATATTAATTAATTATGTAAGCAAGTTTTTCACATACGTTTTTTAATTTATAAATTTTAATTTGTCAAGACTAAACTTTCAACAGTTGCACTTACAATTTGGCTTGCCGAGGCTAAACTTCAAATAAGTTTATATATATGCTTAAGTATGAACTGTCATTAATCTTTTGTATCAGACAATATATTAAATCTTTTCTAATAATTAATTTCATATTTGAAATTGAGGATCCACTTCTTCAAACCCGCAATAACAATAACTTACAAATATTTTTAAATGTTTATCAATATCTGATTGATTTGAATAATAATAACTTGAATATTTAATATTATTTTTTGAGAAAACATTTTCCCTGAAAAATCAAACATAACAGGGGTGTTTAATGAAACTAATAAAGCACTCTAAAATAAATGAGACTTTTCATCGTTACGTAAAAATAAACCCAATCAAATTGATAAGCGCTTTTGTTAAACTTGATTTGGTGTAAAAAAAAATCCAGTTTATGATTTACTTTGACTTGAGTTGACATTATTATTTCAAAATATATATTACTCCTCTAGTTTATGTTAAGTGAATTGTTGAGGTTTGACATATCTCTTAAGAAAAATATTCTAAGTGCATAAATAAAATATTATTTTTCACTACTCTACTGATTATTCTCAAACTATTTTTCTAAAAATGTAAAGTAATTAAGAATCTCACGAAATAAAAAGTAATTATGAAATTAAATCTCAATAATTCTTTTAACCTTTAAACAATTCACATGTTTTAAACTATAAAAAAAAATCTTAATAATTCCCTTAATATAGACTAGAGGTTGCATGATGAAATTTGTTAGACCTTTTTTATGATTCATGTTTCTTTAACTTATTTATTTTTGTCTGAACTTATATTTTTAAAGGTACAATATGTATTTATAGAAACATATCTCTTAAATATCTAATAACTCAAATAAAATTCTAATCAAATCATGCTAATTTTTATTATTTCTCATTAATTATATTTGCTTTTAAAGATTTTAATCTTCTTTTTTTTTTTATGACATTATATTTTGGCATAATGACAACTTATTTTACGTTTTTTTTTTTTAAAAAAAAAAGAAATTACTCAAAAGAAATATATAAAACCAATAATTACATGTAAATCTCCTTTTACCTTATATTAAGCATAAATTATTCTATTTTTTTCTTTTCTTTAGGAAAAATGGTATAAAATCTTTATGTATATTCTCATCCCAAGGTCTTTAAATATAACAGCATAATTATCTGCTTAGATTCAGCCAGATTGTTGAAACAGGAAAGTCATTCAAAACGAGATAGTGACAATTGTTAGTTATTTTTTCATCATAACGTGTAAATAAAGTCTTATGTTAATATTGTCGAAAATAAAATAAATTATTTATAAAATATTAAATATTTTAATTGGTGAAAAAAAATTATACAAATGTAATTCAAAACAGATTGATACTGAAAATAAAATAAATCTATAGAACATGCGAAAGTGGTCCATGAATCATTAAATCCAGGGATGTGATTATCAATCTTTGTCACCAAAACCTAACAAAAAGTACATTCATAATTGGCCACAAAAATAAAAATTAAATACTTCAGTATAATTCTAATTTCTAAGGGAAAAATATAACCTTCTTGTAAAATTATTTTACCCCTTTTTTACTTTACCATTATGTTCTTAGAATTAGGAGAATAATTACAATTTCAGTATATTAATTGTAACGACCTGTTTAGTCGTTTTGAGCAGCAGATTGTATTTCGGGAAAAACCGGCCGAGACGACGGACACCACGACGGACCGTCGTGGGCACGACGGACCGTCGAGGGTGTCTCGTTCCATAACACTTAGACAATAGAAATTTGGGTATTAAAATCGACTCTCTGTAATCTGTGACGGACCTGCAGGACGGGCTGTCACAGCTACGACGAACCGTCGTGAGCTCCCGTTGCAAAACACTTCAACTCTTGAGAATTTGGTACAGGAAACGATTCTCTGAACGTCGTGACGGAAGTGCAGGACGGACCGTCACAGACTCCTTAGTGAAAAATAGAATTTTTGATCCTTGCGACGACCTTCATGACGGACCGTCGCAGGCACAACGGGCCGTCACAGGTTGCGTAATCCCAGTTGGAGTCGGA
Organism: Solanum corneliomulleri; assembly: GCA_027704805.1. Lineage (NCBI taxonomy): Eukaryota > Viridiplantae > Streptophyta > Magnoliopsida > Solanales > Solanaceae > Solanum > Solanum corneliomulleri. Next base: position 62,110,445 of record JAKWIY010003058.1, read on the forward strand.
TTTCTGGTTAAGTTTTAAGGGACGCTTTGGACTATTCTTTCCTTAATTATAAAGTTAGAGGGTTAATATAAATAAGTCTAATTACTTGGGGGTTAAAAGAGGTAACCCTAAGTTAATTAGTGGACTATTATTGCCATCTTTATTCTTAATTATATGTTAATTAGGGTAAAAGAAAGAGGGTTTGAATAAAAGAAATAGAAAGAAAAAGAAGAGGGAAGAGAAACGAATTGAGGGAGAATCGATCGAGAGGAGGAGAAGAGAAAAAGCTTTGGAAATTCTTGCTTGATCACTAGTCTTCGGTGGAGGTAGGTTATGGTTTTCATGCTATTCGTAGTAGACTCTTAATAGCGAATGATATGTATTGGTAGTTTTGTAAACCTGTCTATATGCTTAATGTATGCCTGCATGAATATGATTATGTGATTTTGATAAAACAAGCATGATGAAAACTATTGAATCCCAAATCTTGAAAGAAACTTTAATCTACGTTATTAATGATGATGCCTTGGTATAAAAGAAGGCTTGATGAATTAAAGTAATGGGATTGATGATGCCTTGGTATAGAGAAGGCTTGATGAACTGATAGAATGAGATTAGTGGATCGGAGTGTCACGTACCGACACATATAGGGGATCGGAGTGTCACGTACCGACACATATAGGGGATCGGAGTGTCACGTACCGACACATATAGGGGATCGGAGTGTCACGTTCCGACACATAGTATTAGTGGGACGGGTGTCACGAACCGACACGTAGAATTAGGGGATCGGAGTGTCACGTACCGACACATAGTAGTAGGGGATCGGAGTGTCACGTACCGGCACAAGAGGAAGAAAGATAATGAATCTTGAAAGATGATAATTTACTCAACATAATTAACTTAATCCCCAAATGAGTATGGTATTGAGGCTTGAGTCCTCATGGATGAACTTGGTGGTATTTATTGATGATTTAATACTTGTTGTTACTACATGTTGAGTATTGTAGTTGATTTACATTATTATTGATATATACTGTTTTTTATTTTGAGTTGGCCGATGATATCTACTCAGTACCCGTGCTTTGTACTGACCCCTACTTTTATGTTTCTTCTTTGTTATTTGTGGAGTGCAGCAAACGTTCCGTCGTCTTCAACTCAACAGTGATTCTAGCCAGTCTTCGTCATACCGGATATTCAGGGTGAGCTAATGCTTCTAGCTTGGACTGGATCTTCTTCTTCAAGTCTTGATGCCTTGAACTTCCGGCATGGACTAGTTTTTCTTTTTGTTATTTTTGTTCTTAGACATTCCTAGTTTAGTAGTTTGAGATAGATGTTCTTGTGATGATGACTTCCAGATTTTGGGGATAATAATAATAGTTTTGAATTGTTTTTATTAATGAGTTTAAGTCTTCTGCATTTCTTTTGTTGATATTGTATTAAAATGTTAAAGGTTAGATTGGTTGGTTCGCTCACATAGGAGGGTAAACGTGGGTGTCAGTCGCGGCTCGGTTTTGGGTCGTGACATTAATAAAAGCAGTTTCCAAATGCTAGTATAACCTGAAAAATACAGGTTTTGCGCTAAAGATAAAATAAAATACATTGGATGCATATTTTTTGAACTTTTAATGCAAATAAGTTTTTGGGCAATTTTAACATATAGCAAATAAAAAATTTATATTTGCATGCTATAACAAAGTTTGCATAATTGTGTTCCATAGCAAACATAGAAACTGTATAATTCGCTATAAATATATAGTTGAAGCAAATTGTATAAAGCGAAGTGTATAAAACAAGAAAGAAAAAGACATTTGGGCAAAGAACTGTATAAAAATGAAGTATATAAAACGAATTGTATTATTATAAGTGTATAGAACGATTATATACAATTTGAATTTGTATAAAATGAGAAAGAGAGAAAGCCAAAAGAGACTTGACAAGGAATATACAATTGAATCGAATTGTATAAAGCGAGAAAAAGAGAAATTACATACAATTTGAAAATTGTATAAAACGAGAAAGAGAGAAAGACAAAAGAAACTGGGCAGGGGAGTATTTTTATTGTATAATTATAAGTGTATAGGACGAAAATATATGTACTTGCCTGTGTATATACAATTTTCTCACGCTTTAAACAAACAGAAACACAATTTATACATTTCGCTTATGTTTGTATAAGTGAGAAAGGCGAGGGTGGCGAGCGAGATTTGGGAGAGTGGCGAGCGAGATCTGGAAGAGGGGAGAGAGGGGAACAAAAACATATGTATTTATACAATTTTCTCTGTGTTTGTATAAAAAATGAGGAAGCGAGCCAGAGATTGGAGAGTGGCGAGCGAGATATTTGGGAGAGAGGCGTCTGACAATTTTTCGCAAACGTTTGCTATGGAGCACAATTAAATCAAACCCTATCTACCCTATTTATTTTAGGTTATTAGTTTGCTATTATATACATTTTTCCCATAAGTTTTAATATCAAAGAGAGGATTGTGATTCAAAATTGATCGTGTTTAGAGAAAAGTAAATATTTATGTATATCGAAATCAAAGAACTACAAAATTTATTGATTATCTATATCAGTAAATAAATCATTAGCGATAAATTTTATTGATAACTAATTTTTTTAATATATTTTTTTAGTGATACAAAAAGAAGACATTCTGAAAATTGAAAATTTCAACAAATCTGAAACTCAAAACTGCCAAAAAAAAAAAAGGTGAAGTTTTTGACTAAAGTGATCCACCAAACTCAACTGCTAAATTAGTTATAAATGGACCCCTACCCCTTCTTTTTCTTCATTTCATATTACTCTACATTTTGAGAACATTAATCTCACTTTAAGTATCTAGAAAGCAAGCAAGAAAAATAAATAAATACTCTATCCGTCCTATAATAGTCAATAACTAAGAATAGTTGCTTCATATTAATTATTCATCTTACTAAATTAAGAAAATATTATTTAATTTTTTTAAAAATATTTATATTTATTTATAATTTTTCAAACAAGTTTTTTAAGGAATTTCGTATATTTACAATTTTCTTAAAAGACTTATAAAGTAAAAAGTGATTAACTAATATGAGACGGAGCGACAGATGAACTAATAAATATAATATAAAGCCACGAGACAAATAAACACACTATCTTTTGACTATGGACCAAATCATGATTTTATATTTTCTGCCTATAATTAAGGTGCCTTGTTGGTTAGACATTCTTAATGGAATAGCACATGCAGCATGCACCAAAAGCCATAATTTTACCTACCCCACAAATCACACTAAAATTTTCCCCACAATTCCTCAATCTACGCACATCATCACGGAAAAAGCTAGAATTAAACCAAAGTATTGCATTTTTAATAACTTTATATAAACTCTTCATAAGAACCAAGAAATTAACCAATACACCTCAATTATTCTATTTGTTTCAGTATGGGGCATTTTATCAAGCAAGTGGTGTGCATTTTGTTCTTGGTGATTTCAACTCCATTTGTGCAAATTGAAGCTAGAAATAGCAAGTTTATGATCATTCCTACATCTCCTTCACCTGCTCCTACTCCGATTTCTAATGAAATTAGTTTCCCTCCTTTTTCATCGTTAAGTCCAACACCAACACCAGTACCAGCACCAGCACCAACACCAGACTTTAATGATTTTGGATTTCCTCCTTTGTCGTTTTTAAGTCCAACACCATCACCGATAGAGGGTGATCAAGATCCTGGTTTGCCAACACCGGCGGGGGCACCGGAGGAAGGTGATATTGAAGCACCGGCACCACTTTTGAGTGACACTCCTTATGGACTTTATGGTCCTCATGCTCAGGAAGTTCCTTCTACTACTCTCACAAATTTTGATGATGTAGAAAAGGAATTACAAGGTGCTCGTTTCAACACGGACGAGTCCTACAATAACAATAACAACAACAACAATAACAATGGATACTCTGATAATTACAACTACGATAGCCACTCGGAGAATTACAACAACAATGATGGTCACTCGGAGAATTACAATAACAACAATGGCTATTCCCAAAATTACAACAACAATGATTTCTCGGAGACTTACAACAACAACAACAATGATGCTTTCTCAGAGAATCACAACAACAACGTCAACCACAACAGCAATGATGCTTTCTCGGAGAATCACAACAACAACAATGATGGTTTTTCGGAGAATTACAACAAGCTCAACCACAACAACAATGATTTCTCCGAGAAATACAACCACAACAACAATGATTTCTCCGAGAATTACAACAACAACAACAATGTTTTCTCCAAGAATTACAACAACAACAACAATAACAATGATTTCTCCGAGAAATACAACAACAACAATGTTTTCTCCGAGAATTACAACAACAACAACAATGTTTTCTCCGAGAATTACAACAACAACAACAATGATTTCTCTGAGAAATACAACAACAACAAAGTCTACTCTGAGAATAACAACAACAACAACGACGACGACAATAGCTATTCCAAGAATTACAACAGCAACAATGATTTCTCCGAGAAATACAACCACAACAACAATGATTTCTCCGAGAATTACAACAACAACAACAATGATTTCTCTAAAAATTACAACAACAACAACAATGATTTCTCTAAGAAATACAACAACAACAACAACGATTTCTCCGAGAAATACAACAACAACAACAATGATTTCTCTGAGAAATACAACAACAACAAAGTCTACTCTGAGAATAACAACAACAACAACGACGACGACAATAGCTATTCCAAGAATTACAACAGCAACAATGATTTCTCCGAGAAATACAACCACAACAACAATGATTTCTCCGAGAATTACAACAACAACAACAATGATTTCTCTAAAAATTACAACAACAACAACAATGATTTCTCTAAGAAATACAACAACAACAACAACGATTTCTCCGAGAAATACAACAACAACAACAATGTTTTCTCTGAGAATTACAACAACAACAACAATGATTTCTCTGAGAAATACAACAACAACAAAGTCTACTCTGAGAATAACAACAACAACAACGACGACGACAATAGCTATTCCAAGAATTACAACAGCAACAATGATTTCTCCGAGAATTACAACAACAACAACAATGGTTTCTCTGAGAATTACAACAACAATGACTTCTCGGGGAATTACAACACTAACAACAAAAACAATGTTTTCTCTGAGAATTACAACAGCAACGGGTACTCCAATAGTTACAACAACAACAACAACAACATCAGATACTCTGAGAATATGTCAGAGAGGCAAGGATTAAGCGACACAAGATTCTTGAACAATGGCAAGTACTACTATGACATCAAGAATGACAATCCCAACAACAAGAATGATCATGCTAACAGCTACAATAACAATGCAAATATGGTGGAAACTCAAGGATTCAGTGAGACGCGATTTTCGGACAATGGCAACTACTTTTATGGTAAAAATGGTGAGAAAATGACCATGGAAGAGTTCAAAAGACAACAGGACTATCCAGGCACTGAGGATCAGTATGAACTTCCTTGAAGATAAAAACATTAATGAACGACAAAAGCAGGGGAGGATATTCAAATAGATTTTACATTGAATTTTTAAGTTATTTTGAGTGAGTGTTTGTGTATTAGTTCTACTTGTGTCTGCAAACACTTTTTTTTTTTTTTTTTTTTATAGTTCTACAAATCAGACCAAGGGAACTTTGTGTTGTTTAACACTTTTCAATTTTTTTAAACTTTTTATAATGACATTATTGAAGCTTCATGCCTGCCTGGTTATAAACTTGTAATGAAGTAGTAATATTTTTGTACCTTCAGTTCTTTGTTTTCTTTTTTTTTTTTGGTTACAAGGACACCGTAATCGCCTGTAACGCACCGGAAATATAAAACCACATTAGGCAAGTCGATGGAGACGGTGGCTTTATTTTATTTGAGCAGATTAATTTAGTAATCCAAGATATCGACTCCTATAAACTTGTCTAATTAAAAAAAATGTACCGCGAATTACATGAGGTTTGGAGCCATAACCTATTCTTTTCCAAGTTTGAATTTCAAATTTTACATAAAGATTTCAAAAATTGTATGAAAGGAAAAAAGTCTGAGAAAGGAAAAAGAAAAACAGAGAAAAAGATTACATGAGCATCTTACTTTTGCTCTAGATGTGAGTTCTTTCAATTCATTACACATTTCCCTCCTTTACCACAACCTCAAGAAGGAAAAAAAAAAAAAGGAAAAGAATTTTGAATAGAGGTGAAGTTTCATTGGTTTGGACGAACCCAATAGTTTTTCTATAGATTTTATATTTGTATTAGAAAATTAATTAAATTTATATGTATATTAATTTGTAAATTTCTACCAAAATTGATTAACGAAATTTAAAACCTCTAAATCTTAATTCTCGCCTGCATGGGAATAGAGTTTTAGATCAGTTGGCTACAATGTGTATAGTATTAAATATGGATTTAAAAACAAAAAATCCTAATCTATGCAATATAATCAACTAATTTTAAGATTGGGAATTTTGGCTATAAAATCTGTTTTCACTCCGAGTTACTCAAACAAAAATACAAAAAAACAAAAACAAAACTCTGGTCAAATTAATATGGGCAACTTTCACATATAACAAACAAAAAATTCATATCTGTATGCTATAACAAAGTTTGCATAATTGCGCTCCATAGCAAACATAAAACTGTATAATTCGCTATACATATACAATTGTATAATTCGCTGGCCTAATTCGCTGGCCTATTTTGCTGCAATTGTATAATTCGCTATCCTATTTCACTGCGATTGTATAATGCACAATTGTATAATTCGCTGCCTATTTCGCTGCAATATTTTTTATAAAATTTGCTTTGCATACAGTTGAATCGAATTAAAATGTATGTATATTGCATAATTATAAGTGTATAGCAAGAAGATATATGTTTTTCTCTCGTTTTATACAAAAACAGAAACACAATATATACACTTCTGTTGTATAAAGCTAGAGAAAATTGTACTTCACTGCAATTGTATAATTCGTTGGCCTTTTTATCTGCAATATTTGAAGTAAAATGTTTGTAAATTGTATAATTAAGTGTATAACACGAAGATATATATTTTTGCATGTGTATATACAATTTTCTCTCGCTTTATACAAAACAGAAACAAAATTATACACTTCTGTGTATAAAGCGAGAGAGGCGAGCGAGAATGGAGAGTGACGAGCGAGATTTTTGGGAGAGAGACGCTGACAAATTTTAGCTAACGTTTGCTATGGAGCACAATTAAATCAAACCCTATCTATTCCATTTATTTTAGGTTATTAGTTTTCTATGATATACAATTTTCCCAACTAATATCAACGGCCCACTTAATCTAAAATGGGCTGTTAAAGTGGAGAGCCCATTCTTTACTTACCAGATCCAGTAGCAAGCTCACACAAAACAAGTAGTACAAATTTGGGCTTAAAAGAGTCTATAACCATAAATGGGCCGTTAAAATTGGCCAAGCCCACAAATCTTCTTGCCCCTTTTGTCTATGCAAATATGTATATAAAAAAAAGTGCTACAACAAAACCCAAACAAGTATAACTTTAGCTTGGTGAAGACGAAAACCTTTGTTCTTTCTCTCGTCAGTGTTCAACATCAGTTCAATTTACCGTATGTTCACTATGTATTTGAATTTGAATTGATGAAATCAAGCTATTGCACAATCAATTTCAATAAATTTGTACTTACTACTCCTGTTTTCTCTGCTAGGGTTTTAGCTGACAATGTCGAAGTCTCCGGATCCAAACAGTACAGATGCTAGCGGCAGCAAGTCTACAAAAGAAGAGGCAACAATTAAGGTTCCTTCTAAGGACCTAAAGAAGAAGGATGATAAGAAGGATGAAGATCTCGTAAGTAAACTTGAATAAAAATCGATTATTTAATGTTTAAGTTTAGGAATTTTTAGTTTTTGTTACTAATATTTGAGGGATGTTGTGCTGAGAGAGTTATCACGGAATCAAAATTTAAAATTTGATTGATTAGATTGTGTTTTCGTTGTATGATTTTTGATTTTGATGAGACTAGTCGGAGGAGGATTTGGCGTTGAAGCAGCAACTGGAACTGTATGTCGAGAGGGCTCAAGATGCTGATCCAGGACTACAAAAGGTTGCACTTGAGAGTATGAGGTATTTCTCTTTCACCCTTTCTTTTCGTGTTTTTTCGGGTATGTGGATGTTAAGGATTCACCAAGCGAAGTTGACCTAGTTTGGGATTAGTAGTTGTTGAGGTGAGTTGAAATTGGACAATGGTTATAGCTATAGATAGTGTAAAGGTTCTTGCTTTTGTTGAGCTCCACTTGGGAGATTAAATATGCTTTGGGGCTTTGATATTCTAGTTCTTCGCACACTGTTGTTTCGAGGGAAATTCGGGGTACACACAAGGAGGGGAACTGCCTGGTAGAAGTTATTCCTTCGCACACTGTTGTTTCGAGGGAAATTCGGGGTACACACAAGGAGGGGAACTGCCTGTAGAAGTTATCTTTAGTGCTTTAAGGTGCCTTGTTTCATTGTAGGTAAATAGCAGCTTGATGATGGTTCCACATTCCCCTTTTTCTCTTTTCTGTGGATGTTGCGTATATGCTAAGTACACCTGTAGTAGAAGAAACGTTCTTGAATATAATTGTAATAGTTGCAGTTCTATTGTTGGCTGACATGTTCTTTGGGAACTCTTTCAGAAAGTAGTGCGACCCCCTTTGACAGTGCTAAATCCATCAGTTAGACGTGGTAAGTTAGACATGACAACTGATGGAAAATGAATGTAAGCATGTGTAAAAGACGGCCTTTTGGAGAATTAGCAAGCACTAAATGCATATGAAGCATGTGCGTTATAATATTGCATCCTCCAAATATCGGTTGAAGAATAAAAATTATACTTCTTTTTTTCTAGACTTTGTCTATAAGCTCCTATCTTCACTTTGTATGAGAAATCATACGCCGACTTTAATCCTCAATCCATAAAGTTTTTAGGTTCTGTCATTTACATAAGCAAGGACACATTTTCTTTTTGGCTCTTATGCTTATTCATCTTTCCTTTATTATAGACAGGAAATTCGTACATCAACAAGCTCGATGACATCAGTTCCAAAACCATTGAAGTTCTTGCGTCCCCACTATGGAACACTGAAGGGATGTTATGAAAAGATGCCAGACTCAGATTTGAAGGTATGGAATTGGCGTTGCACTTAACTGCTGTCGAAGTTGAATAAATTTCACTTACGCAATTTCAACTGCATGCAGAAACTTATGGCAGATATACTTTCTGTTTTGGCTCTGACAATGTCTGCTGAAGGAGAAAGGGTATGTCTTGTTTTTGGTGTAAATTAATAACTGTGCGTGTGTGATATGCTATCACTCGTGCTCTTTTGAACATTTACAACTTCTTCATCTATTTTATGGCTATTATCAATTCTATTGGTTCTTACAGGAGAGCTTGAAGTATAGACTGGTGGGCTCTCAAGGTGAAATTGGTTCCTGGGGACATGAATACGTTAGGTAAGTTTGATAGCTAGTACATTCGTCTTATCCTCTCTGTTCATCCCATTTATATGGTTATTCCTTTAGTAAGAACATATTTATTATTTGAAACTTATTTTGGAATAGCTTACCAAGATATGACTTCAGAAAATCTGCATCTTCTCTGGGAAGTTAGCTCTTTCACGAGCTTGTATTTGTATTTATATTATTTCCCAGTCTTGACGGACGTCAATGGTGCAAATGAGTATGTGCATAGCATCTCTGGCATGTGCTGTTTTGTGAAACATAGTACCTAGAGCAGCTGCGTGTTAAGTTGATCTAGGATAAAGAAGAAATAAACTTTATATTTGCATTAGTGATGGTTCATTTTTAGGGGAAAGGAATACATAGCAGTAGTGAAGTGTATCTACGTCCTTCTCCCAAGTGTCGGGGTTGAGCTGTAGGAGTAAAGACATTGAGATTCCAAGCTTGAATCTCAGCTACAACATCCAGTGAGAGCCCATCTACTTTAGCTTTAGTGACGGCCTGGCAGAATTAACTTGCACCTCTGTGCCTATGGGGGATTTAGTATGCTGTTTGATGGATCAGTCATGTTGGATGCTAACTGACCCAAAATCACCGTTAGTGTCATCCAGAGATATTTATCAATATTGTAGTGTGATGTTAATGCTAGTTTCCATTGTAATGCATGAGATGACTTTCTGATTGTGTTCCATTTCAATACAAAGATACTAGCTCTAAACAGTATACACATTACTTTGTGTGTGAATTCATGTGTTTCATTTCTTAATTCTTGCCCAGTCCATTTTGTACCTCAAGTATTGGCTAACCGATTATTTCTACAGGAACTTAGCTGGAGAAATTTCACAAGAGTATGTAAAACGACAGGTTTGTTTTCTTTTATCTCTTAAGTTGTGTAAGGTTTCAGAAGAATATTACTATGTGTTTTTATACCATTTGTGCTGTTCATGCTTTGTTTAGAGTTTTGATTACTTTATGCATCAGCAATTCAGGCTAACTTTTACTGCTATGTACATATGTACCTTCTATCATTTTTATACAAGTCATTGATGCTCTGCATATTACCACTACAGTAATTCCATGAGGCCGGACCTGGGCCCAAACTCAAGGTATAAAAGTAATAAATTTAATTAAAGAAGTATAATTTATATCATATTTTTTACTTTATAATTAATATATAATCTAATGGTATGCTGGACAGTTGATAAGTCTTAATAATTATTTAAGTTCTTAATCATTTAATTGGATATTTTAATTAAAAATTACTATTTATGAGGAAAAAGTTTGGCTGGAGAATTAGGAAAAAAAAAGAACACAAGTGGTTAGATATTTTATAAAATAACATTATTTAAATACGTAAATGAGTACAATTCAATGAAAATCATAAATCGAAGAGTATTGGCATTTTTATGAATTTGTGAGCAAGCAACTTATTAATAATCCACAGAAATAAATATAATTTGATATTTATTAAGTTCTGATTTCATTCGTAATATTTTGCAGCAGGAGTTTCTGATTTTTTTTGATCTTATAGAATAATCCAATACAACAAAAAAATTCAATAACTTCAAGTTTATATTGCAATAGTTTTGACCTTAATTTAGAGGCTTCTATAAAAATTAACTTAATAATGATCTTATAAGAATATTAATAAATTATAATTAAAGTATATTAAAAAGGATTCCATTTGATCCATTTTACTTCTATTTTTACTTTTTTTATAAACCCCTTGAATACCACATCCAACCCATTATAATTATTTTTTTAGTTTTTTTTTTTCACTTCTATTAAAAACAATATATATACAATGTATTTCTAAATACCATATTCATTAGATGCTTTTTGAGAATCAAAACAATTTTTAAGAGAACTATAAGGGTATAATTGAATTTTTTTTTGCATTTTAATTTGGTACTAACAATTGTTTTTAGATATTTTTTTGAGGGAAGGGACTATTGATGTAAGAGAGGGTATTAACTAAAAGGTAATAATTAATATAATAAGTGGTGAGAAGAGATTCATAAAGTCACACCAATAACAAAGGCCCAAGTGAGAATGATCTTAAGAAAAAAAGTGGGGCAAAATGGGATTATGTTGCACCAAATCGGTTGTTACATAAAATGAGACTTTTCATGTTATGTAATGCAGTAATGGTGAATTCAATGTTATGGTACAATATGATTTTAGTAACAACCAAATCAAACATCATATTTAAACTAACAATATTCCAAACAAGTTATAGACTTTAAGGGTAGAAATATTGTAGTACTAACTTGAATTTATTGAAATTTTGTCCTGTGGGATGATTTTAGAAGAAAAAAAGTTCTGCTGAAACTCTTACTCCATGAAATTAAAACTTGATGAATATCAGAAGAAACTTATTTTATTTCTAACTAAGAAATTCTCTCCTCAGAAATTCATAGAACTTGCGATGTTTTTTATTAATGATCTTTGTCCACTTGTAATCATCTACATACTTTAAATCATGTTGTTTTATAGATTACCAAACATCCTGTGTCTCTTTGATATTTTCAAATTCTCTACCCAAGTTTACTTTCTTATAAATAGTTTTTCAATTGGTACTTATCCAATTATGTGTTAAAAACTTTGATATTTATGAATACTTATCACCAAATACATGTTTAATGTGACACCAAATGATATGTTATGAAGTAAAATTAATTATTATAATTATTTTTTATTATATTTGAGTTTGACCCTGGGCTTAGCACAAGCCTGATGGAACTACTAGGTTTATATGTACAAATTTGCTGCTTGAAGGCTGTAACAGTTACCTGTTCTTTTTCATTTTGAATAAGTAGCAGCAAACTACTTTAAGCCTTTTTCGACCTTTATCTTGTGAATGTTATGCGTGCCTTTTTACATATGAATTATGCAATAACTTCTAAAATTAGGTTTTTAATCAGCATTCTGTTTCTATCTTACGATGCATTAACAATGTCAGAGTGAAGAAGCCTCAATTGATGATCTAATGGAGCTTGTGCAACAAATTGTTGCTTTTCACATGAAGGTATCATTCTTCAGATTTAATTTTAGTTGAGTTGCAGGATAGAACTATGAAAGTTCACTTACCTTTTTCCGTTATGATGCGGAAACATATCACTTTCATCTCATTTTGTTTTCAAAGATCCAAATGTTGACTGATATCTTGTTCTGCAATGCAGCATAATGCTGAGCCCGAGGCTGTTGATCTTTTAATGGAGGTAGTTTTCTCTCTCCGTGTCTTTACATAACCTATGCACGGTTTCCATGAGTGGTGCTGATGAGGTATCTCATTGAAATAATTTCAGGTTGAAGATCTTGATCTCTTAGTTGAGCACGTTGATAATACAAATTACAAAAGGACATGCTCCTATCTCACCAGTTCAGCAAAGTGAGTTTGCTCAAGACACAATTTTGGAAGTTCTTTGTCAGGAATTTGAATCTTGCGAATTTTCTCTTGGCAAATTAAGATATGCTGGAGTTTTATGTAGTTTTGATGTTCTTAGTCTCATCATCCTCAATTTTTGTTATGATAACCATGGTACACTCTCCAACTTTCACGCTCCTCGATTAATTCCACTGGGTATCTGATACCTCCCCCACTAGTGCAGGTGCCAAGTAGTCACAAACGTTCTCATGGTTCTGAACCCACTTCATTGACTGCTAGGCTACATCCTTATGTGCTATTCTCATGTGTCCTGTATTATCTGCAGTTCACCACCAATCTATAAGTTGTTTGTTCATTTGATAATGGAACTACTGTAAAAATTGAAGTTGATCTATTGCATTACAGTAAGAAAGCCAGGGCAAAGGAAAGCTGCCCAGGATTACCAAGTGCTATGAACATTTACATACATAGTTTTATTTGTGGCTATTTCTAGTTGGATTGTAGAATTCGAATTTATTAACTAAAATTGATGGATTGCTTAAAAATAGACCTTTCTTTGATAGCCTACGTATCCATTGTATCAAGCTTCGTGATTAGTTGGGTAATGCGCGACTCTCTTGCCTTCTCTACTTGATGAAGACCAGACAACTTGATTCATCGCCTAGAAGTTCTTTTGTTGTACTGTACTATTTATGCTTACTTTTAAGACGAGGGCCTACCACTTCCTGATTTTTTTTTTGCTAAAGATAGTTGGTTCACGTGATGCCTTGAGAGTTTTTATCAAGGACAGATTAAATTCAGAATTGGGAAAGATATAGGTAGAGTCCGAAGCAAGGTAATAATAGTCGGTTGGATCTTCTACAAGAAATAAGCGAAGGCGTGTTGGTACTGAGATCCTTATTCATTACCCCTTGCAAGCCTATCTTTGAGAGTGGATAACTTTGTAGAAGTTAAGTCTGAATAACTGGTTTGTTCTGGTTTGTAGAGCCTCACTTGAGCAACAAGGTTCTTAGGAAGCCCTTCTTTCCGATTTTCAGCTTGCTTTGGATGTGTCAATTCCTCTCTGGTGGAAGCCAAGGAGTAAAAACCCCGTGACTTCTTTTTAAGATATAAAAAGATACTACGTAACTTATCACCCCCCCACCCCCATCCCCACATACACACTCACACACTTGCTTTTTGTTATTCCATCATTTTTTTTTTGTTTTCTGCTGGTGATTACCTCTGGTCTTACATATTATCTAATGTCTACATTGGATTCTCCATGACTTCTGCATTAGAACTCATGATTTTTTTTTCTAACAGGTACCTTCCTGGACCTGACGACATGTTGGTTCTTGATATTGCATATACCATCTATATGAAATTTGAGGAGTATCCGAGTGCACTTGTGACTGCACTATACCTGGATAACACACAGGTCTGTATTTTTTATTACTACCATTCTCCCCACACTCTTTCTTAAAAAAAACATCGTTTGTTGGAGCGTAGGGATGTTTGCTCAAGTATAGTGGATCTGTTTTCTTGAAAGTTTAAGAGTCTTAATTGATCTGTAGATTTTATATTTGAAATTAGGGTATAATTTGATTTTGTTTTGGTTTGGTTTATATCATTGTTTGCAGTATGTAAAGCAAGTTTTTACATCGTGTGATGATCTTCTGCGGAAGAAGCAGTTCTGTTACATTCTTGCTCGCCATGTAAGTTCTCCATTATTCTATTCTGTCATTTTCTGGCTCACAATGTCTCTGTGTGGATTTCCTTTTGTGGATTCTCTTTCTTCTCAGTGTCCTCTCTTCCCTTCACTTCCAAATAATTCTCTCCTGACCCCGCATTCCCTGCCCCAGAGATTTACTAGTGCTGGATTTATACCTTGTGACATAGATCAGTTTTATCTTCGATGGTTCATATCAGATTGCTGATTAATGTCTGGATATGCAGGGTCAGACATTTGAGCTTGATGAAGAGATGTGTGCAGAAGATGAAGAAAGAGAAGGATTACAGGAGATAATTAACAACACTAAATTAAGTGAAGGCTATCTTACACTTGCTCGTGATATTGAGGTTATGGAAGCAAAAACCCCTGATGACATATACAAGGTTTGCATTTATAAATTTATCCTTCCCTCGTCACGTTTGATTTACATCTACTGTTGCGTAGATTCTCTATATTCCTTCATTTAAATATATGAATCTAACAGTCCCTGGGTGGTGAATGCTCTTGACCCTGTTGATCTTCTTTTGGTGCACAGAGTATTCACCTTGCAACGTTTTGTCAACATTTAAACTGCCCTCTCCCCCCTCCTCAAAACTCCTTTTTCTCCTTGAGTTGCTACAAGAAAAATGAAAAGAATAATAACGATGAGCTAAATAAATTCTCTATCTTTTATTTTCTTCATCTAAAGAATAGTATCTTGTTTCATTTCTTCATATCCTTGGTGAAGAAGAGCTTGTTTGGTAAATTATGTTTATTACATATCATAACTATGTTCAAACAGAAGTAACCAAAAATTGTGCTAATTCCCTTTGGTTTAATTTATCAGCCACATTTGCTTGATGGCCGGGCTAGTGCAGGGGCAAGTGTAGATTCTGCAAGACAAAATTTGGCCTCTACATTTGTAAATGCCTTTGTCAATGCTGGCTTTGGTCAGGTATATAATGCGTTCTGTTTGTTTAGGTTACTCTCTCTCTCTCTCTCTCTCTCTCTCTCTATATATATATATATATATATATATATATATATATATATATATATATTATATATATATATAGGTCTGAATATTCTTATTCACTTTATATTTCGTCTCTAGGATAAGTTGATGACAGTACCGTCAGAGGCGTCAAGTGGTGGTGCCTCAACAAGCTGGCTTTTCAAAAATAAAGAACATGGAAAAGCTAGCGCTGCAGCTAGTCTGGTGCGTTGTTTTTAGCCGGGTGTCACTATTCGCTTTTCATTAGCTATCATGAGGTTAACAATTGTTCCTGCCTAAACGTTTAGGGTATGATCCTGCTTTGGGATGTTGATTCTGGTCTTGCACAAATTGACAAGTACTTTCATAGTACTGATACCCACGTCATTGCTGGTGCACTATTGGGAGTTGGGATTGTGAACTGTGGTATCAAGAACGAATGTGACCCTGTGAGTTCCTGGATGTTGTGTTCTACTCTATTTCTTCTGCAAAACTTGATAGCCCTGGATCTTAATATAAATATTTTGAGCAGGCATTGGCACTTCTAGCTGAATATATAGACAAAGAGGACCCTTCAATTAGAATCGGTGCTATAATGGGCCTTGGTCTTGCTTATGCTGGTTCTCAGAATGAGCAGGTAGAGTTCCTAGTTGTCTTTTAATTTGTGTGGACATGAAACTTACTAATCTCTTTTTAGTTAGCAATAGGTTTACCATGTAAAAACTTCATTTTCGTTGCAACAGAAGCTTCTAGAGATTACAACTATTTAATTGACTTCACTGATTTTCAGATCCGTAGTAAATTGACACCAATACTTGGAGATAGCAAGGCGTCCCTTGATGTGCTTGCCTTTACTGCTATATCATTGGGATTGGTATATGTGGGTTCATGCAACGAAGAGATTGCTCAGGCAATCATATTTGCATTGATGGAACGAAGTGAGTCAGAATTGGGAGAGCCCTTTGCCCGTCTGTTGCCTCTTGGTCTTGGTCTCCTGTATCTTGGAAAACAGGTAAACCAAATTTGTGTCGCTGTCATTAACTTTGGGAGGATAAATAGAATTAACTTCCAGTTCTTAGAATCCCAATAGCCTGTGGATCAATGTTGAGATTTTGCGGATCTCTTTTCTTGCCATAATGATTTTGGATACATCTTCTATTTTCTACAGGAAAGCGTTGAGGCTACAGCCGAAGTCTCGAAGACCTTCAATGAAAAGATTAGAAAGCATTGCGATATGACCCTGCTTTCTTGTGCCTATGCCGGAACAGGCAATGTGCTCAAGGTAGTACAAGACTTGTGCTTTTAAGTGGTTTCATGAGGGCAACACAATAACTGAAAGTTTCAATGTCTCAGGTCCAACATTTTCTTGGTCAATGTGCCCAACATTTTGAGAAGGGTGAAACCTTCCAGGGACCGGCCGTCCTGGGTATTGCGATGGTGGCAATGGCTGAAGAACTTGGACTCGAAATGGCCATACGTTCACTAGAACATCTTTTGCAGTATGGAGAGCAAAATATCAGAAGAGCAGTTCCTTTGGCTCTTGCCCTTCTCTGCATTTCAAACCCAAAAGTATAGTGAAAAATAACTTTTACCATTGACCTCTCCTACATTTGTCCTTTTTCTGTTGCTTCTTTAGAGTTGAGTTACTTAAAAGTATTCTTGTTAGGTCTTCCACACTCATAAGCAGTAGATGTCCAGGCTTTTTTCTCTTTTTTTTGGGGGGTCATGTGCAAGCATAACTTTTGCTCCTTGGTGGTTCGTACAGGTCAATGTGATGGACACTCTGAGCAGGCTCAGTCATGATTCAGACTCCGAAGTAGCTATGGTATGTTTGAAGAACGGGAGAAAGTAGATGTTTGTGTTACACTATTAAAAAGAATTCTCAAATCTGAACTGCTTATCTAAATGGTTTATGTAGGCTGCTATCATTTCTTTGGGATTGATAGGTGCAGGGACAAACAATGCCAGAATAGCTGGCATGCTGCGTAATCTGTCCAGTTACTACTACAAAGAAGCCAACCTTCTGTTCTGTGTAAGAACTAATTTTCCTAGTTCCCTCATGGGAACTCTGTAATATTAAGTTCACGGTCGATCTAATCGTAGGATCGCTTCTGCAGGTGCGGATCGCCCAGGGTCTTGTTCACTTGGGAAAGGGATTGTTAACTCTCTCACCATATCATTCTGAACACTTTTTGTTATCTCCGTAAGCCCTCTCTTCTACAATTTGCATATAGTTCAATGGAGACAAGTTCTCTTCTTGATGTGTAACATCGGTGCATTAAACTTTGAACTGTTACTCTAGTTTGTTATATCCCAATTCTGTTGCAGTCTGTGCAGTAGATTTATTCTTGAGAGTCTGATTAACTATAATATAAAATACTGCTATTCAGAGCTTAATGAGTTAGTAGCTCTCTTTGATCCTATACAGAGTTCCATAGTTAACCAGACCACCTTTGAACCTTTTCAGGACTGCATTGGCTGGACTGGTTACTCTGCTGCATGCATGTCTTGATATGAAGGCCATTATCTTGGGGAAATATCACTATATTCTTTATTTCCTAACCTTAGCTATGCAGGTTTGCTGTCCGTTGAACAAAGCATCTCTTTCCTTTTTTTTTTTTGGTCCATTTCTGGCTTTTCTGCTATCAGCTCCTAAATTTATGTCCTTTTTCTCTTGCTTCACAGCCAAGAATGCTGCTTACTGTGGATGAAAATTTGAAACCCTTGTCGGTTCCTGTCCGTGTTGGCCAAGCTGTTGATGTTGTAGGTCAGGCAGGTCGACCCAAGACCATTACTGGTTTCCAGACACATTCTACCCCGGTTCTACTTGCTGCCGGCGATCGAGCTGAGCTCGCAACTGAGAAGTATACTTATTCTTTGCGCTTTGATATTTATTCTGAAGACATTTTTTCAAAAGAAGTTGCCTTTCTTTTTTAACAATGTCGTTCGTGTAGCTTTGTCTTGCTCACATTTGTTGTCGATGCTCAGGTACATTCCTCTCTCGCCCATTCTTGAAGGCTTTGTCATCTTGAAGGAGAATCCTGACTACAGAGATGATCAATAGTGACCTCAAAAGGTATATGAATGGACGAGTCGGAAGAAGTTTTTTAGATGGTTTACGATATTTGTTCAAGGAAGAATGGCTGGAGTTATTGATAACACTGTCTAATATGCTGAAGTTGCTATGCGATGAGATCCATTTACTAACATGCTATCAGGGCCATCTTCGCTTAGAAGTGTCTGAGTTTTCAAGTTTGTTTTTCACCGGCACTGTCTTTCATGATGTGTTCTTTACTTTTGCCCCATTATGTACTCTGTATAAAACTCCAGATAGTTATTTATTTCAGAAGTTGAAACCGAAATCGTTGTTACAGATTTCTGTTCACGTTCACGGATTTGTTTTATTTCAGTCGTCGTTTAATGATACTGCTTTATGCTTTGTGAGAACTGAGTAATGTAAAAGATGAAAATGACGATATTTTTTATCATGATATTAGTTTCTGCATATGATTAGTTATTCTAGTATTGTAATATATGAATTGATAATGTAGAGATTAATAATGCACAGTTATAAAGCAGAGATTAGTAAAACATTGTAGTTCTAATATGGGATCACATCTTGCTTTATTTTTCCTTTTAATGTATGAGATTGTTTGATCATTTTAGATCGTTTGAACAACTAATCTTGAAAGCGTTTTTTCAAAACAAAAATAAAAAACGATAAGAAGCATTGAGGGTAATCAATTTTGAAGAGCATTCTTCGAATAACAATTAGTGTTTGATCAAATTTTTAGTAAGTGTTTTTAGGTGAATTTTCTAAGATATAACTTTTGCTTCTCCTAAAAGTTTATCAAATATCTCAATTTTAAAAAAGAAAAGTATTTCTTTCCTTCCAATTTGATTGGACATGATTTTTCTAAAAAATAAAGATTTTCTTTTGAATTTTGTCAACTTAAATTAAATATTTATGAATATGCTAAAAATATGATTTGGTTTCATAGTTTTAAATATGCTAGCTAAAATATTAGGATTAATAAATTACCAAAAAAGAAAAAAAAAACGTTTTAAAAGGTTATAGACAAATTATTTGCCAAATTCTTAAGTTAAAATATTATTGATCCACATAATTTTTTTACAAATGAATACTACTTCATAATTTCTTTTTAAATTATAGATAAAAATAAAATTGGGAGTAACTCAAATAATAAGTCGCAATCCACCTAGTTTAGGAATAATATATTTCTGGAAATTTTAATTCTTTTCGATATTAGATTAATTATATAGTATTTAAAGGAAAAAATTGACTTATAGAAAAGACATCTGAACCCTAAACCCTCAACGGCTTGCCGAAGTTACACCTAGCTTCAAATTTCCCTTGCCGGGGTTCTTCTTCGGGTAAGTCTGCTGAAGAACCACCACTCTCCCGCCGGATAATTTCTTACACCTTCCTCCGTCATTACCGGTAAGCTCCGGCGCTATATGCTATTTATTCAGCCATTTTATTGAGAATTGCGGCGTCGTTGCTTCATTTTTTTGTTCAAGGAATTTACCAAATTCGTTTGAATTATCAAAATAATCTGTTTCAGTTTTATAATTTATTCAATTTTAATCTAACTGCGCGTAATGATGTCATTTTATTTAAATTGAGGTTGATTATTGTGTTTATGGTTGGTATATTAGTTAATCAATTCTGCTTACGCTGAAGTTGAAGATATCAATATGAGGTTGAAAGTTATATCTCGGTCTACGGATGATTTTACTCGTGAACGCAGTCAGGACCTTCAGGTTTGGCCACTCTTACTTGTGTTGGGGAAATGTGCTTTCATACTATGTATCACACATGTCCTTGTTGTTTTGATACTATTAACTCGTATAATGATTTATGCTTGATTAGAGAGTTTTTCGGAACTTCGATCCCAGCCTTCGACATCAAGAGAAGGCAGTGGAATATGTTCGTGCTCTGAATGCAGTAAAACTGGAGAAGGTTATTCCTGTTTCCTTATATAATTTATATTGTTTTATTTTGTTTAGAGTGTGTCAAATTTAAGTTTTTTGTTTTATAAAGATCTTTGCAAGGCCATTCGTTGGAGCAATGGATGGGCACATTGATGCTGTCTCTTGCATGGCAAAGAATCCTAATCACTTGAAAGGAATATTTTCTGGCTCCATGGACGGTGGTACGTTTTTTTCTAAGTCTATTTTGTTTATAAGTTTTTTACCTAGCTTCAAAATCCTGTTACATTTTGATAAATATTAAACTTTAAAAGTATAAAAGTACAAGTTTCTCTGTCTCAAAAAATAATAATTAAAATTTTATCCTTGACAAGTAATGCATCGAGGTTTTGCTGGCTGAGAATGTTAAAATTATATTTGTTAATTACTCTGAACTTCAGAAAATCTTTTGTGTTCTTGCAGATGTTCGCCTATGGGATTTGGCTACCAGGTAGATATGCAACACAATTGTTTTAGTTATTACTTGGCTTGGCATTTTATTATAATAAGTGTGATCTTGTATAACCTTATATGCAGTTTTCTAGTGTAAGAATCTCTTAGATCAATAGCATCATTTTCAGTTAAAAAGCATTTGGAACTCAAAAATATGTTTTATTACATTACCATTAAGTATGGATGTGGTTTACTTGAAATTCGGATCTTGAGACCTGAGGTTAATTATTTTGGAGTACTTCTACTTTCACAGTGCACTAGGGATTTTTATTTCAGTGTTACTGCTTGTATATGACACAAGCTGTATGTGATATCTTTATCTCCAATTTTGGCATGTTTTTGGACTTCTTTTAGATGTTTCATTTTAGTTGTATAAGGGGTTGAAATGTGAAAACTCTCTTTTGGCATTAGATCAATCTGATGTGTGTGTGGGGGGGGGGGGGGGGGGGGGGCATCTCCGTTTGCATTTTCTTTATCTCTGAGGAGTGAGGGGTATGTAAGTGGCCTATTTGAATTCTTAACTTGAACTTATATGCAGTTTTTTATCTGTAACAAGCATATAGAAGCATGTTAGTCATTTTTAAAAGGCTATGTTTTTTCAATTCCCATTAGTTGTTGAACACTCGTGTGTTCTTTTGATTTTTCTTTTTTATCTCAGTCATGTACCTTATAATGAATGTGGGCCCATTTTTTTTTGTGCAAAA
Organism: Solanum corneliomulleri; assembly: GCA_027704805.1. Taxonomy (NCBI): domain Eukaryota; kingdom Viridiplantae; phylum Streptophyta; class Magnoliopsida; order Solanales; family Solanaceae; genus Solanum; species Solanum corneliomulleri. The sequence goes on from JAKWIY010003058.1 coordinate 62,132,176, forward strand.
CGATAGGCGGACAGTACGTCAGTTTCCTGGTCACCAGGGTGCAGTACGTGGTTTGACAGTGTCCACGGATGGCCAAATTCTTGTATCATGTGGAACTGATTGCACGTAAGGCTTCAAGGGAACTATTGCATGCATGGATACACAATTAATATTGAAAAGCATTCCTGTACTATATCTGATCCATTGTGCTTTTGGCTACTTTGCTATAGTGTTAGGCTCTGGAAAGTTCCTGTTGCTACTCTAATGGAGTCTGATGATGGATCTGATAACTCGTCCCAGGTAAATGCATTTCAAGCTTTCTGTTCTTTTCCATGCATGAACTTGGTGCCAGATTGTCTAACAAACTGAGTTCTTTTATTCTCAGCCATTGGCTGTTCATGTTTGGAAGAATGCATTCTGGTATGTTATTTGGCATCATTGTACTTGCAAGATGATCAACTTAAGGATATCATGATATCTTTATTTGTTTTTCTCTAGAATAACTTAAAACTGCAATTGATGTTGTCCGTATCTCAGGGGTGTTGACCACCAATGGGATGGTGATCTCTTTGCCACAGCTGGTGCTCAAGTTGACATTTGGAACCATAACAGGTTTTGTCACCCATTTCTTGTACCTTTTTTGCTGCCAGGTATGTGCAGTTTTTAACACATTTTAATCATCTTGTGAACCAGGTCTCAGCCGGTTAATAGTTTTGAATGGGGAAAAGACACAGTTACATCTGTTCGGTTTAATCCAGGGGAACCTAATCTTTTGGCTACATCAGCAAGGTTTTCACTCCTCAAGACTCTAGAGCCTTCTTTTTTTTCTTTTTTTTTTTTTGGAGAAGGATTCGAGGCCTTCTTATAAGTTTCCTGTCCAGATGCATAACTGACTCTTTTGTTTTAAGTTAGTGCAAATTACTTTTTACTCGAGGTAATCAATTCATTGTTGTTCCTTGTCAAAAAAATTAATCCTAGTTCATATTTTCATATGTGATGCTCCTTTTCTTTAAGAAGATTAAAGCTTAGCTGGTTTCTGTGATCTTTTTTTCTTCTTCTGATACTTGCGTGGGTATCTGCATTTTCCAATCATGTAGTATACATGTATAAATATACCCTCATTTGTATATAATCTTTGTCAAATTAAATATCTCTTAGCCTTTTGAAAAATCACTATTATGTGCATCTGGGTTGCTAATGTCTTGGACAAACATTTACGCAGCAGTTGCGGCTTCTTTTAGTGTCAAATCAAACTTAAAAATAATAATTAGTAAAAATTCACGAAATTTTCCCAATTTTTATGAAAAAATCAATAAAATATTGCACCTGTAAAGTTGTTTTCAATAATAATTTTGTGTTAGATGGTTTTGCTTCAAACACTTGATTAGTTCGTCCCTTTTGCTCTTTTGATAGTACTCGTGAATGGTCTTTTAGAATAGCAGCTGCCATGCATGTTATTGTAATTCGGTAGCGGCTCAGTTACTACATTAGAATTGATGCTTGCAAATTTCAAATTGTAATCCTGTTTTCCCCTGCAGCTACTGATATGTGGTATTTGATCTTTCTTGCAGTGATCGAAGCATAAGCATCTATGATTTACGACTTTCTACACCAGCTAGAAAGGTTATTATGTCGGTAAGCGGCATGATTGTCTCTGAAAATTACTGCTAATGGTTGCATGGTCTTGTTTTGGTTAAATGCTGGCCCATAAGCTACATATTTTTATAATGTATGAGTTTTGTGGCCTTCCATTTCTTTTAGGCTTTGAACATCTTTTGAGTGATTGACTTGTTCTTAGGTTCAGTGGTCATGTTAAAAGAACCGCTGGGTCCTCTCTTGAGTAATTCAGCTGATGTTACAAATAAGCCCATGCTACAAATCAATAAGCAAACTAACAAGTTTGCACTTACCTCGTCCCTTATCACTGCAAGTGCTGGTGACCTTGCCATTTTTCTTGTTTTTCTCATTTTAGGACAGTTGTACTGACAACATCTTTTATAGAGAAAAATAAAAAATCTCCTATATTCGGGATGGGAAGAGGGAAGCCTTAGTATCTTTGATAACAACTTTTGATATTTAGCTGCTTTGTATTCTTTCGAAAAAGTCATTTCTGAGTTATTGTCTCTTTTTGCAGACAAAAACTAATTCTATAGCATGGAATCCGATGGAGCCAATGAATTTTACTGCCGTGAGTGCAACATGATTACTTTGTTCTCCTTTCCTGTATCTTGTGTTGTTCTCTCATAATTGTAGTCATGATATTTTTGTTTTCAGTTCCTTTATCACCCTTCCTAACTCCTGCTACCAAGAAATGGTTTTGTTATGATATTATGTTGTTACCTGTAACTTCAATGTAGATTATAGGTGGCAGGTCACATCCACTTAAATGTGAATTTGATTTTTTTATCTGTTTTTGGTTAAGGTACTATGAGATCTGATTCATGGGTGGGTGGGTGGGGGGTGAAAAATTTAGTCCTGATTTTTCTTTGTCCAAAATACAACCTGTATCTTTATAATATTCAGAAATTTTGGTTAAGGTAACTAAAAGAAATTAGAGAGTCCTTCTACTTCTCTAGTGAATTCGTTGAGAACTTGAAGCATAAATCTTAAATTGAAATGTATATATCCAAATTTTGATGATGGTTTTATTTTTAACATGGAGTAAGGTGGATGATAGTAGCCTTTTGATTGTAATAATTTGAATGTAGAATTTAATCATCTTAAATATGGATGGAAACTTGCAAACTTGGATAGGACCAAAAGGTGACTGGTTCCTTGGAAGGTCTTTTCTTAGTGAGAGTTGCCTAGTTATGCTTCTAACACCACCCTAACATTGTTGCTAGAAGCTTGTGAAGCTCAAGTAGAGTAGTGTAGCTCTATCATGGACTCTCTGCCTTAGTGTAAAATGTTGCTATGCTAGAGTGTCACATGGTGTTGATTTTTAATCGTTAATGGTTGTTTTCATTTTCCAGCATGAATTTATATGTTAGGTGCTTTCTTTGCTATTACTCACATGTCTCGTTGGTATAGGCTAATGATGATGGCAGATGCTACAGTTATGATGTTAGAAAGTTAAATGAAGCCAAATGTGTGCATATAGATCATACCTCTTCAGTGTAAGGCATCAACTCTTTCATTTACTGCAGTTCATGTGTTGTATTCAACAAGCAGAGTTTGTTGCTAATATTAGGGGTTTATTTGCAGGATGGATATAGATTATTCACCAACCGGTCGAGAATTCGTTACTGGATCATATGATAGATCTGTAAGTTCCTGTCATGTTTATTTGTTCACCTAGTGTCTCAGCACTTTGACTGAATTACCATCCTTTGTAGGTGAGAATTTTCAAATATAATGGTGGTCACAGCAGGGAAATTTATCACACTAAGAGGATGCAGAGGTTTCACTCCATATCTTGATGAAGAAGCATCTTTTCTGTTTATTTTAGTTATCCCCAACAATAATTTACCGTCTTGACTGCTTATAGTACTTGCACTATCAAGTGAATGTGTTTTCCTGACATCTGTCATCAACTTCAGGGTATTCTGTGTCAAGTTCAGTTGCGATGCAAGTTATATTATCTCAGGAAGTGATGATACCAACCTACGTCTATGGAAAGCAAAAGCATCTGAGCAAATGGGAGTTGTATGTACCTTCACTACTTGATTCTTTTGGTTTATATCTATTTAGTGGGAACTTGTATACATGTTCCCTTTCTGTTTTTAGATGCATTATGGGTTTGAATCTTTCTGATTTTTTCTTAATGTATCGATCCCTTGTTCCTCTTTAATTGTGGATTTGGTTTCAACACGTCGTTAAGATTATAAAAAGATGACGGTCAAGAGGTTGTAAGTTTTTTATACCCCATCCATTTTAGTTTCTTGGGATGCTTAGCATGGTGAGATTTCTGGTTTTAGTACTGGAAATAAAGGAAAGATTTACATTTCTTCAGTAGAACTCTTGGACACGAGATTCCAAACATGAAAAAACTTTCTCGTTTTTCATTAAATTTGTTACACAAGTTAAAGAGTATGATGAGTACTAAAAAAGGAAAAGAAGTGACAGAGAGAGAGAGGTAAACCCCTGTCAGATAAACAAAATGTTTGGAAAGGAATGGGGAGAAAGATATAACATATGGAATGATTAACATTTGATTGTGCAGGAACTGTTGTGCAAAAGAAAAAAATAGTATGATTTTCTTAGAACTTTTCTTGCAAGAATGACTTTGATATTTGTGTTGCCGTTACATTGAGTTCTTTAGGTATTTTTTTCTGATCATCCCAAAAAATTTCTTGAAAGTTTGGCTTGCGACGATATTTAGAACAACTAACAATTGTCTCCACCTTCTTAACTTTGAAGCTTCTTTATGTGCATCACAATACTATTGCCTTCAATAATGAACAAAATAATCCGTTCCTAACTTTTTCCGGAGGGCGAATGTTGTACTGTTGTTTGGGAAGAAAATGGGAAAGAAAGCTATTTCATGTTAGCTTCCTTGATTGTTCTGTTATTCTGTGTCTGTTTTCCTTCACAACCATCTGAATATTAAATCTGAAAATTATGTTCTTGCAGGTTTTGCCAAGAGAGCGGAAAAGACATGAATATATGGAGGCTGTCAAGAATCGTTACAAGCATCTTAAAGAAGTCAGGCGCATTGACAGGTAACAAACATTACATCTATGTCTAAGATTCTTGTCTTAGGGCCTTGGGCCATTGGTACCAAATTGTAATTGGTCATCTTGTTAACTGGCCTGTAAGATCATGCCATGTCCATCCATTGCAAAAAGCTTGTTACACAGAACCTTTACCATTGTCAATTCTGTGTGCATATATTTGTTACTTTGCATTCCTGTTGAATATCTCAAAAGATTCCCAGTGAGCCCAAAGGAGATTAATCTTCAATTCTCCTTTATTATGATTTTACAGACATAGACACTTGCCAAAACCAATCTACAAGGCAAGTAGACAAATACGTGAGATGACAGAATCTGCGAGGCGGAAAGAGGAGAGGAGGAAAGCTCACAGTGCCCCTGGAAGCATTAAGAATAAGCAACTGCGAACAAAAAGAATTGTCCGAGAAGTCGAATGAAAAGTGTGGCTGTCTTGATCTGCTGCTGATGTTAACCATGCCAGTTTGATCTGCTTAGAAAATTATTACCTATTCTTACAGTTGTTAGCAGGCCTATAAGATTGTATACTTTTTTTGATCAGAGGGAAGAATTGGAAGCTTCACCATTTCATGTCGTTTTCGAGATATAGTGGTGGTTACTTGTGTTAAAATTATGTTGTTGCCTACTCTTTTTCTGTCATCATCTTACGGGTTAACTGCATAGATTTTCCGTGTGGTTTCTCTTAGAAGTAATTACGTCTGGTATGAATTTTTAAATCATGAAGTTGTATACATTTTAACATATTCATTTGTTAAAATTATGTTGCTGCTTACTCCTTTCAAATAGTGATCAATTTTATTTTTTTTGGTTTCTATCAAAAACATGTTTAAAGACTATGGTTAAGCTTTACATGAATGCATTTGCCTACTAGATGGATGAGCTAAATTGTGAGTATTTTCTTTTGGAACGTGTGCTGAAAATCTGATAAGTTTGTTCATTTTAGCACCATCTGAAAAGTGTTGGAGGCAATTAGTTTCTATGGTTCGTAAATCATATACTTGGACGATAAGCTCTAAGTTAGATTTGATAGTTCAAACTTTAGATATACAAATATTAAAATTTGAGAAGGTCAAGCCAAACAAAAATACCTAAAATTTGCTTACTTGCAAATTGTTAGTATCGGGGAATTTAATGAGCTTATTTCATTAGATACGCCAAAACTTTTAAGAACTGCAAACTCGTGAGTCTAAATTGATAACACGGTTAAATAAGTGTGCGTTTAACTATGTTTTATTATGAAATTTTAAAATTATATTTAAAGTTGGCTAATAAATTGAGATTGTTTTTTTACTCTTTTATGAGTAATTTGAAAATCCTATTTGGCTATACCTTAAATAGGATCCTTCAATTTGGCTATTTTTGCACTCCTCCAAAGTAAGCCAACTCGAAGGGGCAGCCAAGCCAAGCATTCCGCTAGGGTTTAGCTCAAAACCCTCTAATTTCATTTCAACAGTAAATCTTTTCTCCATTAGCATACATCCTGAACGCTTCTCCTTTCCCATGGCCATCGCCGCCGCTAGATCCATTTTCCGGTCACCGTCCCTGCGTAATGCGGCATCAAGGATCGCATCGGAGGCTAAAGCCGCTCGATCTCCCTTGCGCACGCCTTCTAAAAGTTCTCTTTCTCATCGCATCTTCAGGTATTTTTTTTTACTAGTAATTTCTAGAATATTCAGTTTTATAATATGTGACTGAACAATTTATGCAATTCAAAAAGGTGTCCTTCTGAGATGAGCGCTTGTTTGGAGTCACTGCAACCATACCACACGGTCACTGCTTCGGCTTTGATGACTTCTATGCTTACTGACTCTCTCCGTAGTTACAGTTGGCTCTCAGAAGGTGATTTTTCACTCTGTTATTCTCTTATTGGGCTATTTTATTGATTAGTTTGATTTCTGTTGGTGTTTAGTTAATTAATTAGAACTGAAAATTTTATTGTTAAGCGAATCAGCTATAGAATGCATTCTGCCTCATTAGTAGTTCATGCAAATGTTTGAGAATTGTGCAAAATTAGTCATCAACTGATCCAGACTGGAGTACTCAATCAAATAAGTATTAACTATGCTTTAATTCCAAAATCGGTTTTATGAATCTTTTGTTTTATTCTGTTTGATTTGTAGAATCAATATTCAGTGATAAATTGTAGTCAGACTGTTATTTTTCTTTGATAATCGAGAAATTTCTGAGGACATGGTCGAAACACTATGGGTAATGGCCCCTGCTCCTGTACTTTTCACTTGAAAACCATCCTTTTTCTGTGGAATTGATGTGTGCACTTCCTGTTGCACTTCCTGTGTCTTTTACTTAAAGACCAAAGCCCTGGAGACCAACTATTATTATGTTAGTTGTCTTACCACAGTTCTCTTTTATTTGGGTTTAGATCTGCCATGCTTTGCGAGACTCATATATCAAGAGTCACTAAGGATATAAAATGTATGTGAAAATTCAAATGACATCTTTTCCTCTCTCACGGGGAACAAAGTTGTAGTTGTCAGCTTTGCTGTGATTGCATGTGATCAATTTTTACGACAAGTGGTTCTGAAAGGATCAAATTTAGCTGTACTTTTGGGTTTCGCGCTTTTTATTTTTAGCTCCCTGTATTTGCTCTTTTAATTTTGTCGTTGCTGGGGGAGTGAGTGGTGTTAATTTGGAAGCAGGACTATTAGAATATATAAGCTGTAACTCGCCTGTGAGTATCAATCTAGTAATTAGCTGAAGATGTTCATGTAAATGTTTTTAGTCCAGGAGGAGTTATAGCTCTCTTCTTCATTGAAACGTCCTGTACTGGCTGAATTTTCCATGATTTCAAGGTGCTTGAAACTATTAACTAGGTGACTAGCACCTCTGCTGACAACCTTCAATATTGCGGATGATTCGATTTCAACTAGACTTGACATCATTTTGTTCCACCTGAATGAATAAGCCAATATGCTATTGAGTGACCTATCACGTAATACATCATTGCATATACTTTTTCCTCTTGATGTCTAGCTCCCTTTTCCTTCTTTTCCTAAAAACCGTAACCATTTGGCAAGAGTTTTGTGGTGTCTCTGTATCCATCTTTTATATTTCTCTGACCGACGAGTTTTCGTTTTTGATATAGGTATCTAGCAAGACCTATAGGACCCTCATTTGATGTCCTTTCCTCATTTACTACTTTGGTAAGTCAATCAAGTATTTCTCTTTAGTGTGTCTTGGACATTTCCGAAGTTTAACATGGACCTTCTATTTATAGTTTGAATAAATATTTTGCTACTGAGCATGACATATGGAGCCTCCTTTGAAATATCTCTGAAACAATTTTTTTCCGTAGTTTAGTTATGTCAAAGGCAGAGTAATTGTCAATAGTCTCGTGCATTCTCTTCATTTTTAGTGTTGCCCATCACGCACTTTCCAGTTCCTTGTCACTTTGATTAAGTTTTGGATGCTTCATTCTTCCTGTTGTAGGCGTTGACAAGACTAGATGAAGAAGGAGAAGCTTAGAGGACTGAATTGGATTCATTTATGTTTGGAAGCTTTCAATTTAGAAATTGTTACTTGCATAAAATTTTTGTTGACCGCTTATGCTGGATCAGAAATAATGTATGATGGTTGTTAGGGGTGTATAATGACAGAATATCTGTAGATTTTGCTGATGAATCTTGCAATGAGATGTTTATTTCATATTTTTTGTGCATCTCTGGCGCATTTTCATGTATGTCTCTTGGAAAAGTTGTCATTGAATTTGATAATATGGACAATCAGAATCATGTTCTCTTTGTTGGTCACTAAAGTAGTTTCAGGATGTCTTTCTAGACACACCTTGGTAGAATTCGTGCTTACGATTTTAATCTTTATTCGATCAGCCCAAAATGAAGACGTGTGATGATTTTTGGAGAGCTGGAGCAATAATGTACTTTCTCACACTGGCGCGCTAAGTAAAGATGGCTCCTTTATTTTTGAACTTGGTAATGCTAGATTGCAAGTTAGTGTTACCATTTGCTTACTTCTGACTTGTGTGCCTCTCTTTATTTGTTATTTGACGGTTTATCTTTCTGTTCATTGATGTTTCTTCAGATAAGTTGAGCTTTATGGTAAGACTAACTTCTTGTTAATCATGAAGAAGCTACACTTACATGAGTATTTAGTGATGAACTTAGTCGTGTAATAAACTACATACACTTAATATTTTACTTTTTAGTCATCGGTTGAAGAAAGTAAAATTTGATTTAATAGATGTATGAAGTTGATTGCGTAGACAAAACAAAAAGGAAATAAAGGTACGATATATATTATATTACAAGGTAAGAAAAATTGAGAGTATATTGATTGATAAATTTTCTATTACAATGTCTGTATTTTCTAGATTGATATTAGCTTATGGATGTTCTTCTAAGCATTCTACATTAGGATCTCCATCATCTTCCTTGTCCAAAATAGTAAGTACTTCATTCCCAACATCTTCTTCCTCTACATTAATATCGTCTTCTAATTGCAAAGATGAATCAATAAGTTCTTCAACGTCGTTCATATTCTCATCGCTAACTCCATTTTCGTTATCATTGGGATTTCTCTTCTTCTTTATCTTACAAATTACATAACCCTTGTTCTTAATTTCTCTAGCATCCAAATAACCATCATTCAAGTAGTATTCCGTCATCAGCCACTCCCCATTAGCATTCTTGTTATCACTTTTGCCATAGGTGTACTTCAAACTTTTCACGTATATATATATCTTTGGAAAGTTTTGGAAGCTTCGTTTTTATTCCTTAGTCGAGATAGTTTGTTGATGTTAATTATTCAACAAAATGTATTTTATTTTAATAATAAAGGAATAATAAAATCAATATATACCAACACAAAACAATCACTATATTCTCAATCCTAATGGTTTTATAATATACCCAACTTTTGTTTTTTCTTTACTTTTAATCGTTATTAGAAATATATATTTTTATCTCACTAAATCAAACTCACGACTATAAAGAAATTGATGGAAATATTGAAAAAAATACTAATTTTATTTTTTTTATAAAAATACTATTATTTGTTCTTCTTTTTTTTTCACCGGTTTAATTTTATTATATTGACTAAAAGTTGACTACTTATCAGAAAGAGGTGTAGTGAAGCTTTTAAGCGGCACCACCTAGTAATTTACTAACTTAACTTTTTGTTTAAGGGCCCGTTTGGATGGGCTTAATAAAAGCAGCTTTAAAAAAGTACTTTTGAAAGTGCTGAAATTTATTTTTAAAATAAGTAGTTATGCGTTTGGATAAAAGTGCTGTAGTTGTTATGCCAAACGTGAAAAGGGAAAAATAGAAGAAAGAGATGTTAGGGTTATATGGGTAATTTGGAGATTGTATAAAAATATTAAGGGAATAAACATAAAAATGTGGTCAACTTAAAACAGCTTATAAGCTAAAAAAAAAAAAAGCACCCCTACCCCAGCTTTTAACTTTTTGCTTAAAATAAGTTTTTTTTAACTTAAAATAAGCTGTTTTGAGTATTGCCAAACAGTCAAATAAGTCAAAAATCAGTTTTTAAGTCAGTTTGACCAGCTTTTAAGCTGAGCCAAACAGGCTCTAAGTGTGAACATGTTGTCTAACGTGTTCAAATAAAATAGTAACAACAGTAAGTAAAAGTACACAATTTTTTACGTGAGAAATATCCAGTTCAAAAAATGTTAAAAAATCACGATATATAGGTTTACAAGTTTCAATTCCAACTTCACTGAATCAATGCGCCTAAACATTTTAACTTTTAAGATTTCAAACTCTGTAACCTAAAGAACTAACTCTAATACCTAAACTTCAAGTTATAAATTTAGATAACAACTATTATAATCCTAGGAACTAGGATCTAATTCCTAAACTTCAACGCAGACTTTTCAAGGTAAATGTTCCCAAATCTTCTAGTTATTCAAATTGAAGATAATACTCTTAATTTAGCTTATAACTCACTGAACTAAGATAATGTCAAGACTCAATCACAAAGAAATACTTAAAAAAGATTCTCAATATAAAATTATAAATTTGAGTCTAGGTATCAATGATGACTTGTATGCTTACTGACTCTCTCTGTAGTTAAAGTTGTCTCTCACAAGGTAATTTTTCACTGTGTTATTGTTTTATTAAGCTATGTTATTTGATTAGTTTGATTTATGTTGGTATTTAGAGCTGATAAATTTATTTGTTAAGCGTATCACCTATGAAAAATGTGTTTAAATTATATTTTTGATTTTTGTTCGATATGAATATTGTAGTTTTTTTTTTTCCAACAATGACTCCCATGTTCTATACACTAATTAAAATTCCAAAACAATGTCAAATGTGCCAATCAGAAAAATGCAAATTAAGAGGTAATTCAGAGTAATTAGCAAACTAGAGTAGTAAAGGTGTTCATGACATTATCCAAATTATGAGATAGCAACAAAAATTTTGAATTTTACATTTGATTCGAGAAATTAAAATTTTGATTTCACTAAACCACCAATTTATTCCTTTTTTGGCGTTGTTCCGATATCGATGAGCGCTTTAGTAGGACCTAAACACGAATATTAATTATTATCGTCGTTTATCGAAGCTTCCATTCAAAGCTTATACTTCTTCTTTCGATTTTTAGTATCGAGCATGTGCTAGATTCTGTATATCGTGTTACCACTTATAGTATTATATAAGCTCTGAATTTCAAATGAAAAAAATAACTATATCAACGTGTTAGATTCATAGAGCTAGCTAATAAGATGCCTAAAGAACAAAAAATGTTTAAGTACAAAAAAATCAATTTATATTACTTTTCATATAAATATTTTAGTACTTAAGTTTTTATTTAAAAACATTGAAGTAATATAATCTAATTTACTTTGAAAGTTAATTAAATTAACTAATTGATTAAATTGACTATCAATCTTCCAAATAACCAGATTTTAAATAATAAAATATATATTTTCCTACTCTAAATTTACTATGATTAGTCAGGCATTATCATTATTTCAATATAATTTTATTTGCACAAAGGTTGTTATGCATCGGACATAAAGTCCAATCTGTTCCAAAATTGAATTCACAATGCAATACATTTTGACAAAACACAATACTCTGCATTTTTTCGAATATTATTTTCACAAAACGAAAGAATAAAAACTTATCATTTTCATCAAGGCAACTGCAATTCACGATGATTTAGACCTATATTATAACTAAATATAGTATGAAATATAATACAACTAGAAAATGTTATTCTATTTGGTATACTTAGGTGAAGTGTTAAAATTTATTTTTAAATACTTCTAGAATATTATTAATAAGTTTATGTAATAATTAGATCAACTGAAAAAAAGTTTTAAACAATAATCCAAAAGACTTTATTTAAATATTTGTAGCGTTAGATAATGTATAACAACTTACATACGTCTATTTATATTTTATGAAATATACAATAATGTCATCATCATATTCTCATCGCTAATAGTAACTCTTGTTCTTAATTTCTTTTGCATCCAAATAATCCTCTTACAAAGAGTATTCTGTCATTACTCACTCGTTATTAGTATTCTTGTTATCACTTTTGCCGTAGGTGTACTCCAAATAACTATTATACAAAGAGTATTCCGTCCTGAGCCCCTCGTCATTAGCATTCTTGTTATCACTTTTGCCGTAGGTTTACTTCAAACTTTTCACCTAATCAGGCATAAGTCTACCTTTGGTATCAAACACCTCTTTTCCCTTTCTTTTTGGCTTTCACGTACCTTCGCAATTTGCGCAACTCTTTTTCATTGTGAATTTTATTTCTTTTGGGACGTTACTAATAACGTATGTAATCGTTTTTAAAAATTTATTATCTTAATAATTATTTTGTAATCGAAGATGAACAAGTTAATTACTATAAAAAAAAATAATTAATTCTAAAACTGAACTCCTAAATCAAACTATTTTTTTGGGAAATGCCGATTTTGTTAACTTTTGTTTTTTCTGCTTCTTTGAATTAGTTGTTTGGAATTATTTGTTAAACGAATTGTCATCTACTGTTCTAGAAATTTTTAGAAGTTTTTTTATTATTTATAGTTATTCAACAAAACAGTTAGTACTATATTTTTAATCCTAATGATTTTTATTGAGTACGTGATCGGTACTCTTAGTATTAATCGATCTGATATTTATGTGAGAATCTGATTTGTTTTGAAAATTGTCCAAAATTAGCTATTAGCTATTGCATGAGAACAATCGCAAAGCAAAAATTCGAAGTCATTACAATAACTTTTGCAATGACTATCCCACTTATAACTCATATAAGGAAATTTATGGCTTGAAACGATCCCAGCATGGTAAAAGAAAAATTAAGGGTATATTAATTGATTAAATCTATAATAAAATGTTTATTTTCTAGATCAATATTATCTGATGGATGTCCTTCTAAGCATTCTACATTAGGATCACCATCGTTTTTCTTGTATAAAATAGCAAGAACTTCATCCCCTCATATTCACATTGCTAACTCCATTTTCGTTATCATCGTTTGATTTTCTCTTCTTTTATCTTACAAATTCACAACCCTTGTTCCTAATTTCTCTAGCATGCAAATAACCATCATACAAATAGTATTCCCTGATTAGCCACTCGCCATTAGCATTCTTGTTAATCAACAAGTTTATGATAGTAAAACATGATCGGTTATATATATTATATTACAACAAAACGTAAGAAAAATTGAGAGTATTCTAATTGGCAAATTCTATGACAAAGTCTTTGTTTTTATGATCAACATTAGGGTCACCAATGTCTTCTTTGTCCATGATAGCAAAAACTTCATCTCCAACATCGTCTTCGTCTACAATAATGTCGTCTTCTAATTGCAAAGATAAAACAAAAAAGTTCCTCAACGTCATTCATATTCTCATGGATTTCCTCTTCGTCTTACATACATGACCCTTGTTTTTAATTTCTTATGCATCCAAATATTCTGTCATTAGTCACTCGTTATTAGCATTCTCGTTATCACTTTTGTTATAGTTGTACTTCAAATTTTTCACTTATTTTCCATAAGTCTACCTTTGTTGCCAAACACCTCTTTTTCAATAATCTATCATGGTTCATGGTCTGCATAAATATTAACCAACTACATATATCGATTCTTATTGGGAAGTGATTCATCTCTCATAAACCCTACTATATAATTCATATTTTAAGTTGATTCATATTAGGAAGTGGTTCATCTCTACGTAAACCCTACTATATAATTCATATTTTAAGTTGATTCATATTGGGAAGTGGTTTATCTCTCGTAAACCCTACTATATAATTCATATTTTAAGTTGATTCATATTGGGAAGTGATTCATCTCTACGTAAACCCTACTATATAAGTCATATTTCAAGATGATTCATATTGGGAAATGGTTCATCTCTCGTAAACCCTACTATATAATTTATATTTTAAGTTGATTCATATTGGGAAGTGGTTCATCTCTCATAAACCCTACTATATAATTAGTTGATTCATATTGGGAAGTGGTTCATCTCTCGTAAACCCTACTATATAATTCATATTTTAAGTTGATTCATATTGAAAAGTGGTTCTTCTCTCGTAAACCCTACAATATAAATCATATTTTAAGATGTTGATTTACTTGCTAAGAATATTATTATTTTTTTGGTACGTTCTTAATATTGATAGATTTGATCTAGTTTTGACTTTTGACCAAATTTAATGTAAATATTTTTACATATGGAATGTCATTTATAAAATTTCAAACATTATTTTGTAAGAATATTCCACGCCAACTATAAATATGTTTCTTTTGGTCCTTAATATTTCACCCCTCCATTGCTTTCTCTAATGCAAAATTGAGACCTAGAGATTTTCAAGCACAACTTCTTTCTCTCTATTTTTCACACATAACAGTGAGCTCCAACGTATAAGCACAGGCATGACATTTTTTTCATATGTATAAATTGGATCTAAAAATTTCACAAACTTTCTAATAGATGATTTTCAAAAATAGAATTGGTTCAAGTAATTCAACATGTAGGTGGCGTCAAGGCACAAAATTCCATTACAACTTCCCATTACACTAGTAGAATCGTTACTTCACTCAAATGAAAAATCAAAAATGATTATCTTGATCCAAATTTTCATTGTTACTATAAGCATAAAATATCTATTTCAGTATTCTCACAGAATATTTGAGATACATAGATAAATTATTCATTTGAGTAAGATAACGATTCTCTTAGTATTGTGGACAGTTGTAATTGAATGTAGTGCATTTGTTGGCAAAGGCCTGTTGAATTACTCGAACAATTTCTATTTTTGGGATTTCATTTATCAAAAAAATTGTAAAGTTCTGATAACCAATTTATAGGTGTGAGAAATAATACGATATCGTTGCTTATATGTTGGGGGTTTGACTTGTATTATAAGTTTATTAAAATATGTTATTCATTAATAAAACTTGTATTATCTGTAAATAATAAAAATTGTACTATAAATGTATAAAAGTAATCGAGTGAAAAAAAATATATTATTTGCTATAAATAGTAAAAAAAAATATTTATAGTATATTTATATAAAGTTTCCTATTTTATTTGCTTCTTCCCGTGTTACTATTTCTTTCATTTTCTGTGATTAGATCGAAATTTAATTTTTTGAAAATTGTATTTTTTTTTTTTAAATAGCTTTTTTTCGAGTGAGTATTGCTACAAACAATTAGATACTTATTAAGGAACCTAGATTTGAAATTTAGAGTGATTTGGTTAAAGTTTTTTTTTAGGTGTTTCGGATGAATCTAGTGCTAAAATTCAAGAAAGAAGACGAAGCAGATTTTGTACAGTAGTACAATATTGTATATTAGTGTATATATGTGTATAAACAGCTTTTAGAATTTTATATATCGTTGTATATTAAGTGTATAATATTGTATATCAAATTTATAAACATTGTTATAAAACAAAGTGGTATATATTGTATATCTATGTATAATGTTGTACAACCAGAATTTGGAAAATTGTATATAATGACAAACTAATAAATCAAATTAATTGCTATAACCACCCTTTGATTTAATTGTGCCCCGTAACAAACTTTTTCTCAGTCACCTCTCTCCCTCAAACTCTCGCTCGCCACTCTCCTCTCTCGCTCCATCTCTCGCTCGCTTCCTCTCACTTTTATCCAAACACAAGTGTATAAAATCTGTTTTAATATGTATAAAGCTAGAGGAAATTGTATAAATACATATATTTTGTTCTCCTCTCTCCCCTCTCCCAGATCTCGCTCGCCTCTCTCCCTAATCTCGCTCGCCACCCTCGCCTCTCTCCCTTATACAAATAGAAAAAAATGTATAAATTGTGTTTCTGCTTGTATAAAGCGAGAGAAAATTGTATATACACATGCAAATACATATATTTTCGTCCTATACATTTATATTTATACAATAAAAATACTCCCCTGTCCAGTTTCTTTTGCCTTTCTCTCTTTCTCGTTTTATACAAATTCAAATTGTATATAATTTTTCTTGTTCTCGTTTTATACAATTCGATTCAATTGTATATTCCCTGCCTAAGTCTCTTTTGTCTTTCTCTCTTTCTCATTTTATATAAATTCAAATTGCATATAATCGTTCTATAGACTTATAATTATAAGATTCGTTTCTTACACTTTGTTTATGCAATTCTCTGCCCAAGTCTCTTTCTTTTTCTCGTTTTATACACTTATACAATTCGCTTCAATTGTATATGTATAGCTAATTATACATATATATGTTTGTTATGGAGCGCAATTATGCAAATTTTGCTATAGCATACAAATATAAATTTTATGTTTGCTATATGTAAAAGTTGTCCATTTTTAAATACCGTTATAAAAAAATAGTAAAATAGTGGTAGGATGATTACTAGAAATGTGGTTTTGTGCAAACTATTATAACGACAAAAATGTTTTCCTATTGGGAATGAGCTAAAAAAAATGGGCTAAAGAATTGTTACGTAAGTTGTGAGCTATATTTTTACAAAATAAGTTAGAAAATGGTGTTTTTCTAAAAATTTCCCTAAATAAAGATGGCCACTCAACTATATTTAACTTCTTTTTTTAAAAAAAAAAAAAAAACGTTATTTTTATGCTACAGTGGGAGCATACTCAACAGAACAAAAAAATTCGAACTGGCATGATACGAAACCTATTAAGACAAGCTCAAAGTCCACAAATCCCCCAATTGACACCACTGATTAAGTTACTTGCAACAGCCACAAAACCACATCAAACAATTCAAAGCATGACAAACTCGACTTAGCTTATAATGTTTCTAAGATGAACTTTATGGTAACACCAATTTCTTGTTGATCAATCAGCTTGGGACAATGACATATGATCAGTGTTAACTACATGAAATTTTGGAAATTGACAAATGAAATTGCACATATAGTTGATACATAATAGTCAGCTTCTTTTATAGCACAAGTTGTGTAACAAAAAAGTTAGAAATACAAAGACATAATAAATACCCATTCTTAGCAAGTTGTTTTTACCTCATACAACAAGGGAAATGACTGAAAAGTAAAAATCCCACGCTTTAAAACTAGTTAACCAACCAAGTGAACAAAGCAACACCATCATATGATGTTGATGCCATTGGATCATCATGAGCTAAAAAATATGGGCATCTTTGCTCATTAATCCAAGGAAATTCCAGAGATGCATAATAATAATTCACATTGAGAACAAGAATTCGACGGTAACTTCAAACTATCATTTCCCATGAGCCTGTCTACTCTTCCACGTTAACCAGTTCATACTCGACTAAAGAAAGGTTGTTCTCCTGGTTAACATCAAAATCAGCTGGTTCAGTAACCTCAACACGACCCCATTTGTCTACTGCAAGTCGCATGGCACCCTTGAACATGTCTATCTTTGCATTTCGCAGAATGACAGTCGACCCAGGCTTCATCATATCAACTGAATATGAAAGGAAATACGTGAATATCCAGAACATAAAACCATCACAATTTACTGGGAAAAAAAAGTGAGTACTCTGGTTTGCGCACAGAACCACATCAAACAGTTCAAGGCATGACAAACTCCAATGGCCAATAGATATTTATATTTTACAGGCAGCCTCAGATCTCAATAAACAAATGAATCATCAACGTAGTCAAATAGACATGCCAAACACATCAATAGCATAAAGCAATATTTCTTCAACAACAACATAACTCATGTAATCCCACAAATGGAGTCTGAGTAGGGTAAGATGTAATAAACCAACATTTCTCCATGAAAAGAAAATGTTTAAGTATTTGCTATCTTAAAAAGAGGGGTTAATAGCTACTCAATTGTTCCCATTTGTTTGTCTGAGTTACTATTTCAACCATTAATCGCATTTTTCTTTGATCATAACGTTTTCAAATACTTTCTAGATATTTTTGAATTATAACTATTGTGACGATAATACTTTTTGTGTAGTTTCTAAAAATGTATATGTTATTTCAAAAATATTGAAGATTCTATGTCCAAATTCACACCGATCATTAGTTAGTTTGACCCTTGTACTCCGTATCAAGCCAAACCAATTTAAACAGAAGGAGTAGTACATTGACAAGTGAGGGATTGTCTAGCGGAAACGACTCTTCACCTCAAACAAATAAGTTTGAGGTCTTCATAACTCACGAAACTATCAAAGCAGGAAACTGACACTGCTGGCTCCTAAGCAAGGAGGTCCAGGGGCATTTTAAACTAACCGGTTCAAGCTCCATTCAAAACCGAACCCACGCCCTGTTTACTGTAGGTTAGAAAGATAGTCAGGAAAGTCCAGATAATGGAATGCATTCCTATCCATTAAACAGAAAGTTCAACAAACAGAAGGTGGCGCAGTAGGGTAAGCTAAAATGCTTTTACGAGTTTCCGATCCACCTATTGCTTCCTAACAAGACGAGGTGAATAGGTCGATTCTAAAGCACAATGTTTATAGAGTATAGACCTACAAATCGAAACATCCTCTTCACCATAATTATGATACTCTATGAAAATATAGACACAGCAAACAAGCTTATTGTTTAGAGTTCTGAGCAAGCCAGATTAAGACACAAGTTAGATTTCCCAATTACACAATTAAACTCAACTCAGTTATATGTATATACTAATATAAAACATGAAAATAGATCGACATCCTTCGCAAAATATAAAATGCACTCATTTGTATTAGATTTCTCCAGATATAACTGTCATTTGCAGGTTTTCTCAAACAATTGTAATCACCACAATCAGTGCATAAAAAGGTCAAATTTTCGAAAAATTGAAACAAATACAAACGAAAGGTAGCAAATTATACGACAAATAAAATCCATTTCCGAGAATTAGAGATTATTTTGTACATACCCTGTTCATTACGAGCAGTGAAGAGGATGCACCCGGTTTCATCACCGACAAGGCACTCGGCGAGACGCACCGGACCACGAGGATTTAACGACGCCGATGATCTACCACCTCGGTTGGCACCGCCGGTGGCTTTGACGGCATTCGAATCAACAACCTTAACAGTCAAGTTGTGTCCATGTGTCCCTGGCTTTAAGCTTTCCGCTTTGACGAAGACAGGCTTCTTCTTCTCGGAAGTAGCTGCCGTACTTGGTGCCGCCGCCGCCGCTGCTGGTGTTGCCATTTCCGGTACGTAACCTTAAACCCTAATTTCAAAATTTTTTTGGAAGAACAATTCGGTGGTGTGTGAAGAAAAAACAAAAGTGATTTTCGGGTCTTTAAGTGGGCCTCTTGTATTGACTTGGTTCCACGTCTTCGCGTGTGCCCAAAAAAACAATTTAATTCATTATTGGGGAAAAAAGCAAATGCAAAATAATTGGTAGTATCAATTATCTTATTTTTATGTCTCTTTTCACAAAACATTTTCACCTAATCGAGATGAAAAAAACTATTTTCTTCTATTCAAATGGTAAGAAGACAATAAATTTTAATTTTCTCTTATAAATTTGTGTATAAGCACACATCGCGAATTGGAATCGCTCGCCAGCTAAATTAGTTTGAAACGAGATTTTATGTCTAGTATTATATACTCTTTAACAAGATTGACACGTTAGGTATATGTTTCCCATTTAGGTATAATACTGGATAATGTCATATAATATTGTATATTTGCGACCTAATTTATTATTGGAGAAAAAGGCATAAAGGAAGTAATAATCATCTTACTTTTATGTCTTTTTTCATAAAAGATTTTTATTTTTACGTATGATATATCAGAAAAAATTATTTTATTCTATTTAAATTGTAAGAGGTTAATAAATTTTATTTTTCTCTCGTATAATAAGCACTTCTTATATATTGTTATACACTCTTATACAAGGTTGCACATTATCTAGTAATATTTGTGAGGTATAATTTTGTATGATATTGTATAATGTCATATAATATTGTATATTAGCTACGAGACTAATATCTTATGTTGGCGTGTATACCTTTAAGAATTCTCAAAAGCTGTTGCATGTGTATTCAAGCGTCTATTACTTAAATAAGTTAATCGCATAAAATATATTATTATTTTTTTAATCTTAATTAGTATAAGGTTGAGATTTGACGACTTTACTATGATTAATGTCTATAATTAGAGGATTGACATATTAAAGTGGCTGACCTACCTATGTAATGAGTGCTCTAGAAGTGTATAGAAACTTTTTTGAAATTGAACAAAAAACGTTTAATAATTACATTGTATCATATATTTAGGTGTTCAAATAAAAAAAACTGGAGTCCATATGTTACAATTTGAATAGAGGAAAATGACATCTTTCAAAAATTGCGTAAAATGAAAATCCCTCGTAAAAACACTATAGAACTTGAAAAATAATCATAAATGGCTAAGAATTATTTTTTCCTTTAAATTTTGAGTATATAAATAAAATTTAGTGGCAAATTAAAGAAATTTATAAAGTATGTAACTGTTCTATTTATTTATGGGTCAAGTATGAATTTGAACAAATATATGGATCAAGTAACACATGCTTAAAGCACTAAAACATCCTTGCATCTCATTTTTAGTACATATAACACACACATTGTATCATGTAATATCATCCCTACCTTTTTTATTCCTTGAGTCAATGAAAATGCCAAAAAAACATATACATAACAATAATCTACGCCTCAATTCCAAATAAGTTGGGGATCGGAAAAACGAATGCTCACTTCTATCATCAAGAAAATACATAAATAGAACAGTGGAAAAGAAAAGAAAAGATTTCTTTATTTCCAGAAGAGCACCATAGTTCTTCTTCCTTGTTTTGTTTGGATATACAAAAGTACAAGGACATACAACAAGGTTTTCTTCTTACTTGATAGATTGAGAAAAATAACAAGATGGGGTTATTATGTTAGTATTATAGAAGTGATACATTTTGTATAGTGCACAATTATGCCTCTTTTTTGACAGGTTCTAACACAACCAATGCCTGCTGCTGCTCTTCTTCCTCTTCTTCCACTTCAGCCATTTCTTCGTCGACCTTTACCTCTTCGTGTTGTTTACAGTATCTGAATATTACTAGACATATAAATGCTGCCAAAAACCAGAAACCAACACTCTTTAGTTCAGTCTGAAAGTTCAATCTAAGGCAAGTAACTTTCATTTGCTAGAAAGATGGTGACACTCTTTAGTTCAGTGTGAAAGTTCAATCCAAGGTAAGTAACTTTCGTTTGATAGAAAGATGGTTTATATCAATGGCTTATGAATGATGCCAAGAACCGGAAAGAAAAACACTTTTTTAAGTTCAGTGTAGAAGTTCAATCCAAGGTAAGTAACTTTCGTTTGTTAGAAAGATGGTAATTATATCAATGGCTTATGAATGATGCCAAGAACCGGAAAGAAAAACACTTTCTAAGTTCAGTGTAGACGTTCAATCTACGGTAAGTAACTTTCATTTGTTAGAAAGGTGGTAATTATATCAATGGCTTATGAATGATGCCAAGAACCGGAAAGAAAAACACATTTTAAGTTCAGTGTGTAGAAGTTCAATCCAAGGTAGGAAACTTCCTTTAGATAGAAAGATGGTAATTGTATAAATGGCTTATAAATGATGCCAAGAACCGAAAGAAACACTACTTAAGTTCGGTGTGGAAATGAAACTTCCATTTAGTAGAAAGATGTTAATTGTATAAATGGCTTATAAATGATGCCAAGAACCGAAAGAAACACTACTTAAGTTCAGTGTGGAAATGAAACTTCCATTTGGTAGAAAGATGCTAATTGTATAAATGACTTGTGAGCGATGCCAAGGAACGGAAAAAAAAACACCTTTTAGTTCAGTGTGAAAGTTCAATCTAAGGTTGGTAGCTTCCACTTGTATTCGAAAAGGTGCTAAATTGTACAAATGATGATCTTATGAATGCTTCCAAGAACCACGAAAGTACCTTTTAGTTCAATGTGAAAGTTCAATCCAAGGTAACAACCATTTGTTAGAAGATGCTACTTTGTAAACATGGCTTAGAGAATTGGTTCAATCAAAGGTATCAAAATAATAAACGAATAGCTTCGTGAATACCTGTAAAGATTCGTGTTCTGACAGTGGTAAGGTTCCAAAATGCTGTCAATACTGATGCAGCTATCATCTTCTTGTGAGAGCAATTACCCCAAGTTTCCAGCAACCGATATTTCATATACTTGGCTGTATCAACAAAATACGCACTCTCATTCAATTAATGCAAAAAGTAGATGCAACCATCACTCAGGAAATAATCTAAGAATCTCCATATCAAGCTGAAACACATATTTACCTTTACTATATATCTGATGAGAATACGAGGAATAAAGTTTCGGGGCAGTAAAACTGATGAAAAAACCTGTCACGAGATTGAAGAACACCAACAAGTATTTAGTGTCTATTGTTCAGAGATTTCGAACTAATAGTCTGTACTTGGAACAACTGAGTGATCTTTCTTACCAAGGGCACAAAGCCTCCATACAGTTATCAAATGTCCATACTCAGCTCCAATTATCAAGACTGGCACTAGCTGAAACAACAGACAAGCACATTTCCAATCAATTACAAGAATTCAAAAATAGTTAAGTTCAATAAACTTAAGGCTAAGATAACATACTTTGAGGGTCACAGCAGGTTCGCCTGAAAAAAGATCTCGTGTTTTTGAAATTGCAAGATTTGCAGCTGGAAGTATCAATCTTCCCATTCTCAAAATGTTATCTTCAGTCAGCTGAAATTCGCGCTTCATTTCTCTACCCTCTCTGCAACTCAATAATTGATCAACACTCAGCAACAACAGTCGGAACTAAATAATTTACTAGTATAAGGAATTTAAGCCTTTACCTTTGGCGAATCGAATGTGAGAAGAATGAAACAACTAAAAACAGTAACCCCAATTGCGATACGATAGAGAAAATGCTGCAATCAAGAATAAACAAAAATGTCATATGGATAACACTTGCTAAATAAAAAGTGGGATATTTGGAAAATGAGAAGAAAATATACCTAAAAGTAACTCCTTTGGCAAAACAAGAAGATAAGAAACAGAGAGACCCCAAACCAAACCAAAGACTTGATCTTGCCACATCTCTCCACATCACCAAATCACTTACAAGTATCTCAATTCTGTTTATTAAATCACACCCTTCTCCTTCTTTCGATTCTATAACTCGAAAAAACAAAACACCCATTAAGCATAAGAAATGAAATATGTATTTAAAACAATAAGATTAGATTTTGATGATACATACTTGTTGGATTTGAAAGAACCAAGCTAAGCTTATCCTTCTTAGATTTACCATTATTCCTCTTCTTTCTTGGTTTAACCACTTCTTCAACTAACCCCAAATCCCTCTCTTCTCTCATTTCTTGCTCTAACCTTCTTCTCGATCTTCGATTATTACGCGGGGAAGCACCAATTGCAGAATTTCTACTCCTTCGCCTCCTTCGAACCCCATTAGGCTCAACCCCATCATCAACTAACTCAAGCTTATCAGCAAGACGAGTCTTGGATCTTCGAAGAGGAGAAGGAGAAAGAAGGAGAAGCTCGTGGAGCGGTAGAGCATTACCATAAGGAGAAACTTCTATTCTTGGTGAAGGGACAATTTCAAGAGAGACTCTTGGAGTGGGAGATTCACTTTCTTCATCATAACGACGGAGTCTTGAGAGTCTTGAAGCTGATTTTGTTCGGCTTCGAGTCTCGGATCGATGAGATGGAGGAGTTGTATCCATAGTTAAGATTCAAAAGTTTCAAAATTTTCAATGTATTTTTGTTTTGTTCTTTGATTTTTTGGTTGAAGATTGTTCTTGGTAAGATTTTGTATAAAATGTAAACAAGAATAAGAGCCGTTGGAGGAAATATACAATAATTTATCTTTTCGGCATTTGAATATATTTTAGCGGCGGAATTTGGGCCCGTTGGGCTTTTTGGTTTAACGGTAGGGAAGAGGAGGCAAGTCCGTTATGTTGCTTTTGACATTTGTGGCCTTTTTGTGCTCTTGGCTTTTAACAGCCGCAGTTTTTGGTAATACTTCAATGGAAAAATTATGTGATATGACAAGACTTAAACCAACTATAATTATCTATTTTAATACTCCATCCGTGTTAGTTTATTTTCTTTCTATAATAGTTAATACTATACTATTTTGAAATGTATAACAATACTTTGTCTTGATTTTAAATTTCTCTGTTTTTCTATTACATTTTTCTAGATATTATTTTTATTATATTCAAAGAATGATAAATAAAATCACTTTTCTATTTATAGTTTCAAAAGAAAATTGTAAGTCAATAGTGGATAAGTATTGTTAGACAAAAGAAATATGGTATAGTAAGTTGATTTCAAATGGAGTTTAAAAATAGACTTTTAAAACTTGTAATCTAAAATAAATCATTAATGTTTGTGCGGGTATAATTCATTTTATTAGGGGTAAAATACATATATTAAAGTTCAACTATTCCTAAATATAGAAATGAGTCATTCTATTTTTGTACGGATTGAAAAGGAAAGTGAATCACATAAATTTAAATTGAACAAAGGGAGTAATTCTTTTTAAGTTGTTACAAAAATAGCTAGATTTTATTTTTGCGGTATGTATGATTGTCGATGTAGGTACATATGTATGATTATACGTAGTCATAACACATAAATATATCTTTTAAATTGATAAATTTTAAAGTTGTATAAAATCGAACTAGTAGACAAATCCATCTTATAACGCGAATTGTCATGTAGAAATCATCATATTAAACTCTTACCACTTTTATTAGTATTTGTTTTGTGTTAGACTTGGACAAAGTTTGACAGAAGAAAAATGGCTTATTGTTGTTTGGCATTTCTGAAACAAAAGGCTTTGATCCTGCTAAGGCCATCCTCAAGAGCTGAAATTTCCACAGCAAATGTAACTCTTACCCAATTCTTCAATCCAAGTGCTTCTCCTGTAATGCATCGAATTTATCAACAATGCTCGTAAAATTTCCTCTACATATCGATAATGTTGTAGAGTAATGCAACTTAAGAAATTACCAGGTAGAACAATTGCAGATTCCTCTCTAGCAAGCCTAGTGCAGAACTCCATATCATTGTCGATGCCTTCCAGCAATGACATGTTTAGTTTTGCCTGATAGAAATGATCGCTAATAAGACTATATATTCAGATTCGTTTTCAAACTAAATCTTAAAAAAAAACTTATATTAAGACTAAAGTGTTTATAGCAATACCATAAGAAACATGGATCCCTGTGACTTGTATGGAGTAAAGCACGGAATCTCCCTTAGACCAGCATAGCAAATGTCTGCTGCTTTTCTCAGTAGGTTTATGATATTTGAGTAGAAATCTTCAGGTGTTTCAACAAGAATACGAGCAATAGCACCCTCGAGAATGAAAGAGAACAAGGTTAGATACATGGATTTAGTTTCAATTGTTTGAAAGCAATATAATACAAATAGCACAAAAATACTTCATGAAAAATAACGTGTATCACGAGAAACACCACGTGATAATTCAGAAATATGGGAAAAGATATTTGTCTGTATAATTTGAATGCTGATGCAACCCGAGTATCTGGAATTATGCATTCGTTGTTGGCACGAAAATGTTTTGGCAAGATATCATCATAACATTGTTAAACTACCGTTAGCAGAGTAGTTTTCCATGTTTTTAAGGTGATAACATTGTGCTTAATTGGTCTAACATTTCAGTTAATGGCACACCATATCAAACGTTTTGCATAAAAGTTTGTATAATATACCAGAGTGAATGTAGGAGGATCAACACCGATGTTGAGGTAGTTCTTGATAGACTCCGCAACCTGAGATCAAGAGACAAAAAGTATGATATTTAACTCAGCATATGGATGTTGTATTCGTGAAGTATATATGAAACGCAAGTAGAAATGTGTGGTTTCACGGTGTAAGTGATAGGCATAAATGGAAATCTCATACTTGCTATTTTGTTCCAAGATTCATATATATTTGTCACTCAAAACAAGAAAGAAAAGGTAAATTTCTTCCATAAGAATTTCCGAGAGAGAGAGAGAGAGAGAGAACCCCATGTTTTTTAAGGATGCCATTGGGATCACACATCACGATCCATCCAAATCGCCAACCAGGAACCATCCATCTCTTTGATATGGAGCCAATTGTCAGAACAGGTGCAATTTCTCCGTAGACGCCCATTGGCACAAACGGATTACTACCGAACACTAGATGATCGTAGGCTTCATCTGATATTACTAGCATTCCAAGCTTACTTGCTGCCTCTGCAATCTGTTACTCTCATTCAAGAAACCAACAAATTAATGAGCATATCCAAAACCACATTTAACAAAATAAACACGTCTAATGCAACGATGAAACAACCTTCTTCAAATGCTCTCGCTCGTACACATTCCCACATGGATTACCGGGGTTTATAACAACCATGGCAACAGTTTTATCATCTGCTAGAGCTTCAAGCCCGTCGATGTCCACCTCCCAATCCTGCTCAGGGAGAAGATCATAGTGCCTCATTTCAAGACGGTTAAATGTGGCAAGTGCTTCATACGCTGGATACCCTGGTCTAGGAAGCAAAATATTAGCACCAGGAACAGCAAGAGCTGTAATTAGGACATCTATTCCATGCTTTGCCCCAGCTGTGACAAGAACATCATTTGGCGACAATTTATATGGATAGTCACGAGACAGATATTCTGCAATTGACCTGGTAAATGCTTGAAACATCAACATTACTCGAATCGTTCTTGCCATTGCAGAGTACGATTACAAAGTTCAATGCACTTACCGTGCAACACAATCAAATCATAACTATAACCATTACTATCACGGTTTAATCCTTTTAAATGGAGAGTAATTAATACTAGGGTGCAGTTTCCTTATCCTACAACCTAAGATGATAGTCTGACATTGATTAACAACGTCAATTATACTAGTCGAGGCTAATCTCATATTTTCTGTTGAGATCTTCCCCGAAAGGGCTATTTAAGGTTTAGGATTTAGGGTTTAGGGCCAATCTCATATTTCCTGTTGAGATCTTCCCCGAAAGGGCTATTTAAGCGGAATGTCAACTCAATAACCAACCAAATCATCATGACACATCCAAATACCCTATATGGCCTTGTCCAAAGGGCTCAAAACACAAAAGAAAATGCTAAATAATTACAGTTACGACAGAAAGTCAATCTATAAATGGTTAAAATTACTTTTTATCGTATATATATAGAGAGTATAGATGTTGATACCCTTCAACTTCTTCATATTTATACTTTCTTCATTTTTCAAAACATCTAAATGAAAATCTTAGCTCCGCCACTGAGCCTCATTATAAAAGCCCCAATCCCTACCCTCCATACCAATTATACGACACTCTTCCCATTTTTTGGTACCCTAACCCCGAAAAGCATCTCAATTGGTTGACTACTCGAACTTTGAACTAGTAATTTCAGTCACCCATTTCTCCTTCCCCTAAAAGTTACAAAAAGAGTTTAGGATTACCTACTGGCGTGGAAAATATCAGGGTTTCCACCATATCCATTGTATTTCGCAGATTGAAGTGCATCAACAAGAGCATCCTCTGATACTTTACTTGTTCGAAAACTTGGAAAACCACTAGGATCTCCATGGCTAAGAGGGATTACACTTTTTGTAGTATCATTTTTGTTAATGTTTTCATTTAAGGTATTGAGATAACTTCTAATAGTGCAAGCTGATGCTCTCTTTGCTTCTTCTTTTCCTTCAAAATTCCATCTCCATTTTGAGCTAACTTCCATTTCTACTATGATTGTTTAGCAGTAGCACAATTTTTACTCTGTCTCTCTGGCTCTTTTTGTCTTCCAATAATGGAGTGTTTGCCAACTGTAGTAGTAGAGGAAATTAATCTAAATTTAGGTGTGTTTGGTACCTTAAAAAAATATGTGAGAGAAATACTTTTTGGAAGGAGTGAAGGTCGTGTATAAGGATAAAAGATAATTAGGGATAAGGTATTGTTTTGCTATGCGTAAGTTTATGCTTGTAAGTATTTTGTAGTTTTTGTCTAGTATTGAAGATGGTGTTTTCAATTATCACTCTATTTGTTCTTTTTTTTGAACTTTATACTATTTTTCTTATTAACGATTATGCTTTTTATATTTTTTTTCTTCTTTATTTGGATTCGATTCACTTGAATCGAGAGTTTTTTGGAAATAGCACTTCTACTATTTCAAAGTGATTGTAATATTTGTATTTTATCTTTCTAAGATCCTACTTAGTGAAAATTTCACTAAGTATTATTATTATTATTGTCGTTGGTATGTAAATTTTAAATATTAATATTTGAAAAACATTTGTATAATATAATGTGGGGTGATGGGATGTGTATATTTATCTCCGAGTGACAATGAGATATATTAGAAAGTGAGGAAGACATACTTAATATAGAATGTTACTTTTGAAATTTGATTTTTTTAATAGAAAAGTTATTTTTCGTATAATATCGAACCTAAGTTATTAATCAAAAAGGGAAATGCTTCGCTCATAAAAATATATTTAAAAGGGTTCCTTATGCTTAGTAGTTGTAATGAATAGAATTATAGAATAGTGGTTGCTACTGAGAGGTTGATGATAGGTCTTTTTAAGCCTTTTGGATCCAAGTCAACGCAATCGTTCATTACAACGAATTACTAAATTCCGTGTCACTATTACATAAAAAAATTAATAAAATATAATCTTACATGACTTTCTTTTAATAAAAAAATTATAAAATTAATTTTTCACTTTCGTTATAGAAAATAGGATATATGTTGGCCAATAACGAACATATGAGTCACTTTTATAATGAAGGTATATTAACTTTAAATGACAAAGTTGAAATATATATCAAATCCTTTTCTCAAAATATTTAGATGTAATCTGGATAACTATTATAACATCATATTCGAACCCCTACTCTTTGACACGAACCTGAACCCTTTATCACATTCCAAAATAAATTCATTCTAAAAATATTTAAGCAAACCAAATATAAAAAACATAAAACATTCCAAGAGTTTGGAGAGGATTAGGAGGTGAATTCTAGACATATTATATACTTACAAGGCAAAGAATGGAAATCTAGAACTTCTAGAATGAAGTAAGTGCAAAAGCAATTGAGTATACGAATTGTAAGATCGAAGATGATTCTTACTTGGCAATAATAATATTAAAAGTTGTGGGCAACCAATTGCGCCCAACAATATTCAACAATCTGCACATTTCACAAACACTTGTTCTAGCTTAGCTAGTAAAAGGTGTTATCTTTACAAACACATTCACTAGTGATGGTGCATTGTTGATAATAACATATAACATTCCTCAAATTGTTGAAAATCTAGCCAACTTATGTATGAGCTATTGTACATAGACCACACCGAGGGTCAACGAGTAGTTGAAGATCAATTGCCACTCCGTGTAGCAGAGATATCCACCAATATTATTTTAAAGTTACTTGAATTCAATGAAGACTCATAAAAGGAAGCAGAATTTTTTTTTCAGTTTTTGAGTACTCCAAACTCAATACTGCAGGTTGTCTCTTGACGAACTAGTACCATAGGTCATTGGAAGAAAACATCTGATTTCATCTTGCAGCGTCCTCCATATCAGGGGACCGTAACAGATGTCAAAGGTTGTTTCTCAGAGAGTAGCTTATTGTTTCTTAGCATGCCTTTTATAGAAAGCATTTAGTCTCTGGAAGCCATCTTCCAGGTATGATGGCTCACATGCAAAGGTTATCCTGAGCCAATTCTTGAGTCCTACAGCAACACCTGCACCAACAGTTATTGTCAGATATCTGTACACAGCATAGCAACACAAAACTTCGAATTCATATGCTAGCTCTTACGAGTGACTCTACATGCAGTGAATTAATGCATTAATACGAGAAGTACACGAATCTTACATACATAAAACACGGTTACATCTATGGAGACTAATAAAATTCGACGAATTTCTGCTTTTGTATCAGTTACATTGATAATCAGACATGTATATAACCCAAGAAAATAATCACTAGCATGGCAGATCTTACGTATATGGATGAATTCTATTTGTCCTGTAGGAACTTTCTAAATTGGACGCGATTAAAGGCGTGTCTGGTGTAATAAAAGAATTGAATGACATTATGACCCATGATTACAAAAGCTATAACGACTAAACACGAATGAGAAGCATTCCAAGACATTGAGAAAAATAAAGGAATTTGAAAGGATAGTCCTCCAAGAAAGGGACATTTGTTCAAGTAAGAAAATCTGTCTACTGTTCTCGACAGAGTTTGATTAGCTTTCTAAGAGATTTGTTTTCTTTTACCTGGTAAAATTATCATAGATTCTTCCCTAGCCAGCTTCAAGCAAAAGTCCAGGTCATCTTCAATGTCTTCTAGAAGATTTAAATGAAGTTGAACCTACAAGATGGAAAAGACCTATAGTAGACTATCGATTACATCTTCTAAATAATTAAGCTTCCATTTTTCTCATACCATCAGAAACATAGATCCTTGAGGTTTACTTGGACAAGTGATGCAAGGAATATCATTGATTCTCTCATAACAGATATCTGCATCTTCTCTTAGCATATTTACTATTTTAGAGAAGAAATCGTCTTTTGTTTCCTGAAGGATCTGAGGAATTGCCCCCTGTCGAAGTAAGAACAAAATGAAACTAGATACAACAGTAAGGGATGTGGAAAATTACACCTACACTACTAAGTTCTTAGTTTACATAATACAAAGAACTGCTAGACCAAAACAAAATTCAATTATAAAGAGCGAACCTGAATAAATGTTGCAGGATCAGTAGATATATTGAGATATCCCATGATGGAATCTATGATCTGAAAATAAGAAAACACAAGATAACAACATACATATCATTTCGCTAGAAAATAATCTTATCCTCCTTTTAAAGAATGCTAGTCAGTCTCAATCAAATATTTTACATGACATATGTAACAAAGCCGCCAATGACATACTATCAGTGTTCCACATTTCTTTAATTTATGGTGAAGTGCTCTTCAACACCTAAATTTGTCTTTATAAGTGAAATCTAAATTGTATGTGGAAGCAGTAGTGGAAGTACCCCATGTTCTTTAAGTATGCCGTTTGGATCATTTGTAACAAGCCAACCAAGTCGCCAGCCTGGGACAATCCACCTCTTTGATATGGATCCGAGTGTAACAACAGGAGCAATCGATCCAAAGATTCCCATGGGCACAAATGGTTTACTTCCAAAAGCGAGATGAGCATAAACTTCATCAGAAACAACTAAAATTCCAAGCTTCCTTGCTGTTTCTGCCACCTGATAGAAATTGAAACACCTCTTTACATTTATAATGACTTAGGATATCAATATCATAACAAAAAAGTGGAAGTACGCATACCTTCTTCAAGTGTTCTTCTGAATAGACATTGCCACAAGGATTCCCAGGATTAATAATGACCATAGCCACAGTATTTTGATCGGCCAAAGACTCAACCGCATTAAGGTCCACCTCCCACTCCTTCTCTGGGAGAAGATTAAAGTGGCGCATTTCCATTTGAGTAAATCCACCCCAAGCTTCATAATAAGGGAATCCAGGAGTTGGAAGTAGAATATTTGCGTTTGGACGTGCAAGAGCATTCAAAAGTATTTCAATTGCTTGACCACATCCACTTGTTAAGTAAACATCATCAGGAGACAACTTGTATGGGAGATCTTGAGAAAGGTATTCTGCTACAGCCCTTTTTCAGAGAACAAAACTAAATGAATTATTCTGAATTTGAAGATCATGAATGATGTATCCAACAAATAGCTCTAAAACTGCTTCAAATTCGTCTACACCATAAATGTAAACACAATTCTATGTAGTTAAGATTAATGTTCACAACAGAGACAAAGTTCAATAACTATTTGACAAACAAAAGTTGAAGGTTATTTCAAAAACCCTGGGGAATCAGCAAAAACCAGTCAGGAAAATAAAGACAATGGACCACTTACATTTAATAACAGATAGAGTATACAGTTTAAGTGATGGCCCTCAAAAGCACTTTTACATCTTTTTCACCATAATTGTGGAGAATATTTTTATAAATAACTATTTTTGTACCATACATGTCATTTTAATACACCAAACCAAACAATGCATAAGAAATAATCTATCTACAACTAATGCAAGCATAACTAACACAAATAATACTAATGCAAAATTGTTAATACATTTTATTAAACGACCCTAAAACTGTACAGTAGGAACAAAAAAGGCCCTACCCAGTACTGTTAAGTATAAACAAAGGTAAGCCTCAATTATTGGAACTTTAGACTAGATAAAGGTTCACTTATAAAAGTTGAGACAGAACATTAACTTTACCCTCATTTAAAACGGAGCCAGAAATTTTACCAAGAAATATCAAAATACCAAAAAGTTGACATGCGTTAAAGAAAAGCTAAAATTTTAATCTAGCTAAACTCTGAAAAAAGAATAAGATGGCTCTGCCATAGGAGTGGAGCTAGAGTAGTAATTCCAGGTTCAACATAAGCCATAGCTTTCAGCCAAAACTCTCAATTTGTGTAGAGAAATCTACTTAGAATGTACAAATAACTTGTCTAGATCTAGTAAAGTATCTTTCTTAGGGCCTATTTGGATGGACTTATAAAAAATTAAACTGTTTAAAAATGTAGAGTGCAACTAAAAACAAGCTAATCCAGACGAGCACTTATAATCCAAAACTCAAAACTAAAAAATTCTGAAACAATTGAAGATAATATCAGATTTCAAACTCTTAACAAAAATCAAATCAATATTGTTCGATTAAAAAATGTGTACCGTCTAGCAGGAAGGATGCCGGCAGTGGATGAATAACCGTTGAACTTAGCAGAACGAACGGCATCAGAAATAGCATCTTCGGCGATCGGCGTAGTCCGAAAACAGGGGAAAGCAGAAGGATCGCCATGGCCAAGAGGGATAGTGGGTCGGGTATCAGCAGGGTCAACACAACACCTCAACTTGTTAAGAACACCTCTTACAGTGAGATCCGATACACTTACCAATTTTTCATTCTCCTTAAAGTTCCATCTTCTCCTCTCTGTAGTCGTACCGTTCTCCATGCTTTTTGTGGCGATGAATTTGCAGATATGGAGTACAAGTAGCAATGGAAATAGAAATACAAGCCAAAATATAAAAAAGACAGTAGTGGTTGAAAAACGTGTCCACCACTATAGGCCAAAAAAACATCTGACAAATCATACTGCTCCCTCCCATTTTAAAGTTTTTACTTTTTATTAATTTAATATTCTAAATAAAAAATTGACATATTTAAAACTGTACTAACTATAAATTGAAATTTCTTATAAATTAACGTGATAAAATTATATAGAAATATATTAATTTAACTTTAAATATAGAAATTATGAGAATTAAAAATAAACAAATATAGCTAAAAATATAAGAAACGAGAAGTGCTAAAATGGTCACAATTATTTGTGCAGAAATATACGAACACCATATTATTATTATTTTCTCCAAAGCAAAATTAAATTTCTATGGTGGTATTTACGTGGAGAACTTGTATTTGACTTCGTCAGTTAAATCCTCTTAATTGTTAAATTTGCCAATGAATATTTAGTAGACGAAACACAATATTCTATTTCCATCTTTTTTTCTCATCTGATCAGTAGGTGTATAATACAATAAACTGTCTCAAATTTTATGTTCCATCCGTTTTGGAAAAAAATAATCTAGTTTGACTTGAAATAAATTCTTTTTAAGAAAAAGATTTTTTGAATTTTGTATTTCAAAATTAAAATTATGTCAAATGTACCAAAATATCCTTTAATTTTGTGGTCTTAAACATGTCACATGAAAATTTAATGTTAATGTGTTGCCAAAAAAGGAAATGAGTAGTTTTTTTTTTAAATAAAAAAAAAATAGAGTCATTCTTTTATAAACGGATGGAGTATTATTTTTTTAATAACATATCATATTATTATTTATTATTTTATCTAAATTTATATGATGTATTTCATTTTCTAAGAATTAAACAATTTAAATTAATTAGAAGTTGGTATAAGATTTTTAATTTTTTGAAATGAGATTTACCTATAGGTGTAAACTAGTAAAAGTATTATAAGTTGTCATAATTGACCTTTCAAAATATTTCAAATAATATATAAAAATTTATCGTCAAAATAAATTTATTTAAATTTTAGAATTCAAAATATATCACATAAATTTGAATGGAAAAAATATGTTTGCAATGACAGATCCAAAATTAAGTATATTGATAGATGAACAAATAAGTATCAAAAACACACTTAAATTATTCAAACTAAGAAGTGATAATTTAGATGTAAAATTCAAATTTTCAATAATTAAAATATGAAACTAAAAAAAAAAGATATAATTTAAATGTGTTCTGATATTTATCTCTAGAAAATAAACAAAATGTCATTTCTCTCTCCTCTTTGAGTGTGCACTCATTTCTCACATCATTGTCTTCTTACGTGGGTTGATTGATTAGTGTGGGATAGATTTAAATTTAAAATATTTATCTTCGTATGAGATATCCCGCGATGGAATCTATGCCCTGAAAATAAGAAAATACAATATGACAACAAGCAGACATTTTTGTTGAGAAATAATTTTTCAATTAATAAGTGTGAAATTTTATTTCTATGAAAAAATAAATAATATGTAAGTTATATATAATATCTTTAAGTTATAGAATTTAATATAGAATAACAAAACGTAAATTCTTGAAACTGATTACAATAATTATTTTCTGAACAATGAATATACATACTATATGTGTATATGTTTAATATAACTAGAGACAATAACGTTGCAGAAACATAAACAACAGTGTATAAAACATGTACTATAAAATAACAATTAATATCATATGCATAAATTAATGAGTGTAAAAAGACATATCAGAATATATAAAAGTAAAATGAAATAAAAAGAAAAAAATCGAGTTCACTGGATGCACAATGTCCCCTTAAGAAAACTATTATTCTCCAATACCAAAGGTTTAAAGAATTACATTCTCTCAAGATGGAACAATTTTATACTCAACAGGAGCAAGACACACGAATATTTAATTTTACAGAAGTAGAAGAAGAAGATCAAAATTTTGTTGTTTTAAAATGAGAGGAAATCCCTCTATTTATAGACAACAAAGGATAGTGTGAGCTAATGTTTATTATGTCTTATCGGAAAGGTTACAATTATTTGAAAAAGTTGCAACCCTTCGAAAAGTTCACAATTTTTCATAAAAGTCAAAACTTTTCATAAAGTTACAACTCTTCATTAAAGTTGCATTTTTTGCAAAACTTCATTAATCGAAAGTTATGACTCTCCATTAAAATCGGAATTTTTCATAAAAATCATATATTTTCATGAAAAAGGAAGACAAGTTTTAAAAATAAATAAATTTAAAAGAAAATTCTTGTATATGATAGTGACACCACGTAAACGGACTTAAAATTCTCTTTTATATAAATATATTAATAATAACATGAATTTCGTAAAATTGCGAAAACTAATTAAAATAGAATACATACTAATCTTATCAGTATCTCTTTATACATAATAACATGAATTTCGTGCAAACTAATGAAAATAGAATACATACTAATTTTATCGGTATCTCTTTGAGGTACAAACTAGAAAAGGTAGATCATTTATTAAAAACACCATATTTAATAAGGGTTTATATAACTCATAAGTTTTAATACATATTTTAATATTTAATTAATGTATTGAAATTCGATATATTGTGAACAAAAGTTTCCACTATAATTTCATTATTCTTAAAAAAAAAAAACATCCTAAAATAATAATAATTAAAATCTTTGATTCTCAAATCAAGTATTTTTCTCTGTCATCATTAAAAGAAATGGATAAATATGAATAAAAAAGAGTAAGATCCTTGTTTTCTCGAAGAAAAAATAATTAGGACAATAAAAGTCTGGCGATGAGACATAATCTGCCCTTCTTCACTTTTACAAACGGAATGACTGAAGTTGAACTTCACCTTATATAAAAACAAAATATAGTTAGGTAGAAATTTTTTTGGAATAATCTACACTCAAATATTTTTATTTTAATATAAAAATAAATAAGATGTAATGTAATTTAACTTTTCAAAATCTTTGGCCAAATCACACACTTACAAAGACACAAACAAGCAATGGTCCATTTTTATTTTTACGACAGCAACTTGATGCCCACCACTGCTACCTATTTTCCAAAAAATGACAAAAAAATTTGGGCTAAATTTGAACTTTTGAGATAGTTTAAGCTTTTTATATTTTGTCAAATTTGAATAAGTATTTTTTTTTTATTTATCACTTTTAAATATTAAGAAAAAATAAAAATTTTGCCATGTTCTTCCTAAGCATTAATTAAATTCCTAAATTACTTTTAAGGTCTAACATTAAGCATCAATTAATATGGATAATTTGATAAAAGAATTATGTCAATCACGGTCTACTAGACTGTTTTTTTGTGAGGAGGAAAAATATTTTTCAGAAAATGATTATCAATTTTCCGGTGTTTGAAAAATATGTTCTCTAAAAAGACAAGTTAAGTTTCTTAAATAGGAAAAAATATGACTTTTCATTAGGAAAGTAGCGAAAACAAGTTTGCCGATGTGCTGTTTTATGCTCATATTGTTATTTCATCCATCTCAATAATTGAGAGACTTATTAATATGAAATTTGAGGGGGGAGGGGGGAATGTAATCTAATTGCATATTTAAATTATTACATTATTATATTAAAATTTAATACTGAATAAAAAAATATTTTTTCTAACTACTCAAGTGTATAAATAAAAATAAAAATAAAAATAAAGCGTAATTTGTGAAATAGGAATAAGAATTTAACCAACTTCTTTTATCACGAGTTGAGTCCCTGTAGTCTTGTTTTTTGTTTAATCAAGTCCTATGAGTTGTCTTTATTATAGCACAGGTGGCAGTAGTAACTAGTAAGTATCGATTAGTTATGGTTATTAATAAAGACTATTGCCTTTGTAGTGTTCCATTGTATAAAAAATTCAATGATTAAAACATAACAAAAGTATAATATTATATGAACAAATAGTTAACAAGGCAGCAAAACACAGCTGCATCTCAAACTCAAATTTAAATACTTAAAAATCTGTAGTCTTGTGTTGCCATAACAATACTGCAACAGGTTGAGTCTTGACATGTTGCGTATATCTTATGTTAAGGTAAAATAAAAATTAAGTTCCAAAATTGCACAACAGAGAGCCCAAAATAAGCTGAGGTGAATTGGCATTCCAACAAAGGTTCTTTTTTTGTATGTCCTTCCATCCACCACCCAAAATTTTGAAACAAAAAGCATCTTGATACATCAGCAAATTCCATGACCACCAATAAAGAAGGTAATAATTGTAGTCTTGCACTCTCAAAAGTAATACAAAACACATCTATGAAGACACAACAAAATAAGACTTCTCTTAAAAGGCAAGAACGTTATAGTGAAAGCATATTCTAAGACCTGTAAGGCTGTAATACATCACGGAATGAACTTAGAAGGGTGTGAGTAAGATATACCTGGTGACTACCGCCTGTCAGTTTTGCCACTTGATCGCTTACCAGAGAAGAGATGTTTTGGTTTCAGAGTAGGAATGACTCTATCAGACTCTCCCCGTCGAGCATCCTTGTTCCTCTTATTAGCAGAATTCTTAAACATCTTTATAGCCTTTTCCTTCTGGGGTTTGTCCTTGAAGCCCTCCCCTGGAACAAATTCACTTCGAGGTCGTGACATTGACCTTGATCTTGACATGGAAAGTGATCTAGATCTACGTTGCTTCTTGCTAGGAGTAATCTCGTCTACATCCATTGCATCATTACCAATGTCATCTCCACGTTCAACTGATCTCTCTCGCTTACGACCCCTTGATTTACTTCGGGCTCGATTGATAGCTAGAGTTGGATCCAATCCCAAAGCAGATAATTGTCTTCCCATTCTTTTTGAAGTAAACTCCTTGTCTTTATCAAACTTTCTAGGTACAGTGGGTCGGCTCTCTGCGGTGCTCTTCTTCATTCTATGTTGTTGAATGAGCAAACTTTTCTTTTTCCGGATTTCAGCTAATGCTGCTTTTTCTTCAGGGGTAAGCTCTGCACCGTCCATCTCAAAATCATCATCTCCTTCTTCTTCCTGACGAAGACCTTCTTCTCTCTCTAATTCTTCAAGCCTTTGTAAGATATCAGGGTCAACAAAGTCATAGACATTGTGCCCATCTAAAATTTCAGGCATTATATCTTCCTTCCACTCTTCATTTGCTAATAGATAGTGCTTCCTCAAGCTCGCGGAATAAACACCAGCACCTCCATTCTCATTCTCCAGATCTCTCTCAAGCTTCCTTTTCTGTTTCTCAGCATCTGCCTCGGCCTGCTTCGCTCTGGCTTCCAACACTGCCTCAGGTATGCATGGTGGCCTCTCTTTCTGGTCACGTGGTTTTGGCATAGCAACATGGAAACGGTTCAAGCAGTCATTCAACTTTTTCGACTTCATTTTCAACTCCACCCTTTGATTCAATAACCTCTCACAAGCTGCATTCTTTACTGAAATTACACCATCTTCAGTCAAAGTGCTCATAGTTAAAAGCACACCTGCTTCATCTGTTGCCTCGCCACCTTGACCTATCACTGTCTTCATAGCTTCATCTTTCATCTCTGTGACTAACTTCTTATCTTCCTCAGAAATCCCATCTAATGGCTGCAAGTCCGTTTTGTTGCATACGATCATCAATGGTTTGTTCATAAAAAGTGATTTGATGCTGTGGAAAAGAGCAGCCTGTTGCGCAATGCTATAGCCACAAGACCCAGAAATATCAAGAAAAAATAACACAGCGGCCCTCAGATGTGCAAGAGCTGTAATACTGCACATTTCTATGATATTACGATCTTCAAATGGCCTATCCAAGATCCCTGGAGTGTCGATCACTTGATACCTCAAATATTTGTAGTCAGTATGGCCAACAAACAAGGACTTGGTAGTGAAGGCATAAGGCTGCACATCCACATCTGCTCTAGTAATCTTGTTAATGAATGAGCTCTTTCCAACATTTGGATATCCACAAATCAAGATGGTTCGAGTATTGGGATCAATTGAGGGAAGTCTTGCCATGTGCTGCCTAATCTGCTCCAAATAAGCTAAACTTGGGCCAATGCGCTTTATAACAGTGCACATACGTCCAAGAGCTGCAACTTTCAGGGACTTGCACCGATAGAGTGAGTCACCATATTTCAACAATTTCACATAATCTTTAGCTACTTTAGAAATCAAATTTCTAGCAGTATTAATTTGGCCAAGGGCAAGCTTGTAATGGTCTTTGTTGTAGAGAACATGAAGAAGGTCCCCATAGAAAGGATGGATGTCATCAAGCCTAGGGAACTCATCAATAATGGTGGAGAGCTTGTCATAGAAATTCTGCTGCGTATATTTCACTTTGCGCATGTAAAATTGACGTATACGAGAGATAGCATATCCTTTGTGCACAACAGTAGGAGTTTGACGTTGTGTGCGAGACAGAATGATATCAACAAAGTCCTTCCCATTAGGAACCACTGTAATCTTCTTAAAATTGTACTGCACCATCTTTTATAATCTCGATTTGCACTATAAGGTTGAGACTGCATTTGTATACACACAAAAACAAAAATGAAAACCATCAACCAACTGAATCTCTCTCAACCAACCAAACTCAACAATTCAAATTACATAAAATATCTCCCATTGAAAAGCTTACCAAATGTGTCTTAAAATCCTTAGCCTATGAAAACATATACAATCAAGAAAAGAACTTTTTCAGCCTCTAGGCCCAAATTTACAGCTAGACTATACCATTATGTTTGTCCATTCAATGCCCTTGGGCACATTTGCCAGGGAACAAGTTATCTCGGAATAAATTATCGCAAAATTAGTTATTCCGGATTGTTATTTCAACCTCAATGTCGGATATGACTACGTACAAGTTATACCTAGATTACTTTTCCACCCCCTATTTGAGATAAGTTATTCCACCATCTTATCCCGACCAAACATAAAGATAAATTCATACTAAAATATAATCACCAGATTCGAAACTCCATTATTTATCCCTCATGCCTAACGAGCCCTTGGTACCATAATATAAATACACATATATATACACTTCTATGATATGCATTACAGATGAAAATACCAGATTACAACACATAGATAAGTTGTTCACGCTCAATCTGGGATAAGTTATCCTGCAATTTTATCCCAATTAAACATGACATAAATTCATCCCAAAATTAATCCCGAGATTAGTTATTCCTTATCCCTCGTATATTAGTTATTCCTTATCACTCGTACCAAATGAGAACGAGCCTTAGTATCTTCAAATACTATTATGACATGCATTACAAATCAAAATGCCATATGACAACACATAAATTCTACCCTAAAACCTGCCCAGATAGAACCACCAGCTCACCTATTACTTCATTGCAAGTAAGTAACTACTGTTAGAGGTTTTTCATATATTGAATCAAATTCAATGGCGGCTCAACCCTAAATTCAGTTCGCTCAAATACAAAAACATACCGACGAATAATCAAAAAGAAGATGAAGGAGATTCATACATAAAAGAGAAGCAGCTCTGATGAAGGCGATGTAAAATGTTAGTATTAATTGTGAGAAGCGCCGTATTAACCCATAGCACACATTGATGAAACGAAATACCTAGTAGTAGTGACTTATTTGAACAAGAATAAAAAAGAATTGCGACTTTAGTCCTTGTATTATTGTATAATTCTACTTTTAATCTTTTTTATACGTTTGATTATACATTTAACCTATTTAAAAATTTGCAATTTTGATTCTTAGAAGCTAAAGAAATTCAACTATCTAACCGAATGATTACTTAAATATATATATAAAATAAAATAAATTGAAAGATTGGTGATTTTAAATCTTTGAAAAAATATGTTTTTACGAAAAAATAAAATGTTAAATTTTTTAAAAATAAAAAGTATTATAACACCCATTGTCCACCTACTAAACTCTTTTATATGTGAATATATTTGGTCTTAATAGTAATCATTGAAAATGAAAAGAAGAACGAATTGTTGATGAATTAAAATAGAGCAATTATAGAAATAAATGGAGTCAATTTATATATTTAAGGTAATCATTATAATTGTATATGCTCTAAAGATATATAAAATGTAATTTTAATTTATATACATATTCTTTAAGCATTTAGAACCACCAATACTTTATTTTATTATATACAT
Source organism: Solanum corneliomulleri (assembly GCA_027704805.1). Classification (NCBI taxonomy): domain Eukaryota; kingdom Viridiplantae; phylum Streptophyta; class Magnoliopsida; order Solanales; family Solanaceae; genus Solanum; species Solanum corneliomulleri. The sequence continues at coordinate 62,173,545 of JAKWIY010003058.1, forward strand.
TTTTAAAAAGTATTTATGTTAAATAGTTAACTTGGACAAAAATGCATACATAAAATAATTGACAATGAAATGCGCATAGTCAAGTAGCACATGAACTAAAACTAGAACGAAAAAAGACCTAAAATACCCTCAAAGTATTGAAAATTGTATAAAATTACCATCTATCCAAAATACACTTGTCATCCACCTTTTGGTTCAAAATTGATCACTTATTTAACGGTTTTATATTAAATTATTCGTTATAATTTAACTTTTTAGTATAATTTATAAATCAATTCATTACCCACTCATTACTAATTAAATTCCTCTTAATAAATCCGTCACATATTAATGCAAGCTACTGCCAATTAATTGTTTTTAAAAATTATAGAAGTAAATTATCATATATTTAAGTGGCTAAATAAAAATCACCGATAAACTTAAAAGTCTGACTATGTTCATCTTAATTATTCTGACGTCTCAATTATGTGATGTTACTTCATAGGTAATTTTTTTTTCAAAATAATATATTAAAGGTTTTAAAAGAAATCATAAATATTTCTAAAATTATATTTTTAAAAAAGTGAATGAATTAATTTGGGATGTATTACTTCTTTACCTTTAATCATAAATTTCTAATTCAATCTTGAAAGAGAATCCTATTGAAAGTCTCATCCTAAATAAGCGGCTCAACCTAAATTTAGTTGGAACTTAAATTCGGACTCGAATAATTTTGGATGTCATTTTCACAAATCTATAATTTCATCGTGTTTTAGTAGTGTTTATGACGATTTTGATATTAAAATTGAATTATATTATTGAGTGAGGTCTAGTTAGTAATGAGTGGGTAGTGAGTTGGTTTTTATAAAATTATATTATAAATTAAAATTATAATCAATCGTTGAACGCCAAGTATTTTAAAAAATATTTAAAGAGTTTAATTTTAAAACAACTAAAAAAGTGGTCAATTTGAACTCAAAGGTGGATGACAAGGGTATTTGGAGCCAATAGGTGGATGAAAATGACATTTTGGAACCAATACGTGCATGGAAGATAATTTTATACCATTTTCAATACTTTAAAGATATTTTAAGTCCTTTTCCAAAATTAGAATTATGCAATAAACAAGGACTAAAACTGTGGTTTTCTCATAAAAAAATATGTATTTATTGTTAGTATATTCTCTTTGCCCAACACTATTTCTCCATTATTGACAATTAATACAGAAAAAATATTTATGTAATTATAATTAAAAATTGTTGACGGTTAAATTAATAATAACTTTATTTCTTAATTTACCTGTTTCATTTAAATTTGAATCAATCACGTTTTCATTTTAATTTGTAAAATTGTCTTCACTTCTATGATATATTTATTAAATATAAGCTCAAACTGATCAAATTATCAAATAATTAAATATTTAAAAATATTGTCTTAACAATCTGACTCTTAAGGTAACAAATTGACAATCACTATAACAATGATTTTTGTAATTAAAATTATTACAAATTTATACAAGTAAAAAATTATACTACTATTGGTTCATACAATGAAACAATTTACATTTTAAACACTTTTGAGGATAATATTGATAGTTATGTAAAAATTAATATATTAAAAAAGTTTTTAAAATTACAATCTAACAATAGGTCTTTAAATATTTGTATTGTTGTATGACATATAATAATTTATATATGTTTATTCTTGTCTTACAAAATATTACAAGAAAAAATATTGTTCATCAAATCAAAAAAATAATTAAATCATAATCAACAACAATGATTTTTTAGAATTCAAGAGAACAAAATATAAAAAAAAAATGTTAAATAAAAGTAAAATTTTCTTCTAAATTTTGGCTTTAGATCACCCATTCCACTAAGATACCCTCAAATTTAAAATAAAAAAGAACAAAATTGTGAAAGTTTAGATAAAGTTAATAAATTGAATGAGGTTATATGAGAGATCTAATGAAATCGGGGTCACTATTGCATGATTCTCAAACATGCAATATTTACCAAATACAAATACAATTGCGCTTATCCTTGAATATAAAAAAAATGAAACTATTTGTTATGAATTTGTGTGGAATTTTGCACATCGACGGATTCAGGCATTTTTCTCCGTCGTATATACTGCTTAGTAGCGGAACCTACATTGTTGTTTAATTCTTGAGTGAAAAAAATTAAATGATGAAAAATCGGAAGAACTTTGATTATTTTGTCTAATAACTCTAGTAACTCTCTTGAAAACGTCAATTGAAGAGAGAATTATGTAGTCTCAAACCCTAAAATATATTTTAAGGATAACAGCAAAATTTTTTAAAAAAAAACACTAAAATTTAATAAATAAGGAATCTGAAAAACATAATACTCAAATCAATGTTAATCTTCAAATCAAATCTTGCAATGAAATTAAATGAGAATAGTAGAAAATATTAATATATTGAATCGAAAATTTGTGCAATTGATTTGGAAGAATGTTAGAGAGAGAAATTAAAAAGAAGAATAAGAAAAGAGAGAAAAATTTGGAAATTTGATTCGGAAGAAATTAAGAGAGAGAAATTGATAAACTTAAGAAAAATAAATAAATAAATAAAATGACATCAATATTTATCTAATTACATAAATATATGAAAATGTGTAATCTATGAGAGAGAAAGAAAAGGTGTAAATAATGAGAGAGAAAATATTAATAATATCATAATAATTATTTATTTTTAAAATAATGACATTTTTGACATATTTACTAATATTATTAAAGTATGAATATTATCACTAAATAAGTTGATTTTTTTAGGGAAAATTGTATAAAATAGCAAACTAATAACCTAAATTAAATGGAATAGCTAGGGTTTGATTTAATTGTGCTCCATAGCAAACCTTGGCAAAAATTTTCCAGGCGTCTCTCTCCCAGAAGTCTCGCTCGCCACTCTCCCATTCTCGCCTCTCTCGCTTTATACACAGAAGTGTATAATTTCTGTTTCTGTTTTGTATAAAGCGAGAGAAAATTGTATATACACATGCAAAAATGTATATCTTCGTGTTATACACTTAATATATAATTTACAAACATTTTACTTCAAATATTGCAGAGAAAAAGGCCAAAGAATTATACAATTGTGAATTATACAATTGCAGTGAAATACAATTTTTTCTAGCTTTATACAACAGAAGTGTATATATTGTGTTTCTGTTTTGTATAAAGCGAGAAAAACATATATCTTCTTGCTATACACTTATAATTATGAAATATACATACATTTTAATTCGATTCAACTGTATGCAAAGCTAATTATACAATTGCAGCAAAATAGGCCAGCGAATTATACAATTAGGCCAGCGAATTATACACTTTTATATGTATAGCGAATTATACAGTTTTTATGTTTGCTATGGAGCGCAATTATGCAAAGTTTGCTATATTATACAAATATGATTTTTTTGTTTGCTATATGTGAAAGTTGCCCATTTTTTTTTAACTAGTTAGCTAAATTTTTCATGCCTTTTTTGGTTTAGAATAGGGCTTATTAATTGTGTTTGGGAAAAGCCCATATACGATATCCTCGAACCCAACAAATCATGTAAATGGCTCATCGACCCGTAGTTTGCCAAAGTCCAATATTTTCCCAACTATTTTCACCCTTTCTTTTTAGAAAAAATTACTTTGTAACTATTTTTTAATAAATAATTACTTATTTAAGTGATATTTTTATTTATCACCATTTATAACAACACATAATAATCTTATGATAAATTTGCAATCTATATTAACTACAAATCACATAAATTTTAGAAAAAACGCAAAACTTACACCGATAATCTATCAATAAATAAAATTTATATATATTTCATCCTTTTCAATTTTACTACTTTAGAATAGCAAGAGTTGATTTGTTTTTATTGGTAAAAGTGGAGATGTCAAGTGAAGTGCATAACGAGTCAGAATGTAATAGTATAATTCAACTAACACAACAACAACAGCTGTTTACTTCACTATGAATTAATAAAAAACAAAATAAAAACAAGAGTTTACTTTGTCAAGCCGCATAGAGACATGAGGGACCTTCTTTTACAAAAGACGCGTAGAGCGCGGAAAAAGGACGCGTGTCTGCTGAACGTAGTGCCTCATCCATCAAAAACAAAATTCACGCCGATGAATCTAATTTAATTTCAAAAATTAATTCAAAATAAATTTATATAAAATGATAATTGATGTGAGACTTTTTCTTTTAACGATTTGTACAGGTTTACTATCTTTATAAATAAATTATGAGAAAATATATTTTTTTCTTTTAGTGAAAAAGATAATAATATATAACTGTCGAAAAATTTGAAAGTGTTTTCGATACTTTCTTATCTAAAATTATTCCTATATTAGGACAGCTGTGTATAATTTGATTAGTTAGCGGCGATTGGCACGTGAAATATGGCGCTGCCGTATATGTATTTTTATACTATGCTGTACTAGACGCTCTCTTTTTGAACTGGTCGTCATCTAAATCCCCACTTACAAAACAAATTTACTCTCTTAGGGTGTGTTTGGTATGGAGGAAAATGTTTTCCATGAAAAATGTTTTCCTAGAAAATGTTTTCCTGGAAAACAAGTAGATTTTGGACTTATTTTCTCATGTTTGGTTGGTGAGTAGAAAATATTTTTCTGGAAATGATTTTTTAGTGTGTTTGATTTATGAATGAAAAATGTTTTTGAGAGACATCATTTATTTTTACTAGAGTAAAAAATAATTTATGACATTGAAAATATTTTTCAAAATCAAAGTTATTATTTTTTTTGGGTGGTGGGGTGGGGGAGGGGGGAGGGGAAGGGAGGGGATAGGAGTGAAAAAATAAAAATTTGAAGTTGATAGTATTTTTAAAAAACAAAATTAATTTTTTTGGGGATTGGGGTGTGTGGGGGCTGGTAGGGGGGCTGGCCGGAGGGGGGAGGGGTAGGAGTTTAAAAATAAAAATTTGAAGTTGAAATATATTTTAAAAAAGCAAAATTAATTTTTTTGGGGAGGGGTTGGGGTTTGGGGGTGGGGGTGGGGGGGGGCTGGCCGGTGGGGGTAGGATGAAGGATGAAGGATGAAGCATCAAGTAAAAAAAAATTTTTGAAATTGAAAATATTTATTTAAATTGATGTTTTTCCCAAAAAAATAATAATTTGAAATTGGAGGAGAGTTATGGAAAATGTTTTCCTTAATTTTTGAAGGGAAGTCATTTTCCTTAATTTTGAGGAAAATGAGTTGATTTGGAAAACATTTTCCAAAACTTTTGTCCCAACCAAACATGGGAAAATTGGAAAACATTTTCCAGAAAATGTTTTCCATCATACCAAACACACTCTTACCCTTTTGCATTTGTCATCCACGCTCCAATAATTATTCTTTTTTCAACCAAAAAAAACAAAACATAGCAATTTTTTTATCTAAATCTTTATTTTACCTATCCATAATTTCTTTTAACAATATTAGGTATCAAATATAGCACAAACAACTTTTTTTAAATCATTCATTCAACAATAATATTGTTATCTCATAAAGTAAGATTTATACAATATTACTATTACTCCTATTACTTTATTAGAAACAAAAAAATTATTTATGATAAATTTTCACACGCATAAAAGCAAGTGCTTGTGTATCCAATAAGACATCAAACGAAGTAAAAAAAAAAAAAAAGAAGATAAATTTACCGACAACATAACGGAAGTATATATTATAATAATACAAAAGAGTAGGTTACACGTGTCCATGAGAAGCGTGGAGTAGAAAATAAACAAAAAGAGTAACACACCATCACCACAACAACAATAACATATAAACCTCACTCCTAATAAAACGGCCGTCTAGATTAAAAAAATTAAAAATATAAAAAACAAAAATCCAAAGCCGGCAGGGCCGGGCAATGAACAATCTCTAAACTTCATTTGTGTACGTAAACGCCCGCGTGCCACGTAACGCTCTCCATTTTCTCAATTATTACACACACTCTACATACCCTGCTTGGGCGGCGCCTTCTCACCTCCAGTCAAATCCCTCGTTGACCGCGCCCCACTTCCTTTTTTTTCATAATCATCTTTCTCTTTCTTCCAATTATATAACCGCATACTCTTCAATCATATTTTTAACACATAATTCAAAAAATATTATCATCACAGAGAAAAAAGGAAAAAATTATGGCTGTGAAAGATAAGGCTGTGAAAGGAGGTAATGTGAAAGTGAATCATGGAGTTAAGGAAGTTCACTACAGAGGTGTAAGGAAGAGGCCATGGGGTCGTTACGCTGCTGAGATTCGTGACCCGGGTAAGAAGAGTCGGGTCTGGTTGGGTACTTTTGATACGGCGGAGGAAGCGGCTAAGGCTTACGATGCCGCTGCCAGAGAGTTTCGTGGACCTAAAGCCAAGACGAATTTCCCCTTCCCGGCGGAGATGAATAATATTAATAACAATAACAATCAGAGCCCGTGCGGGAGCAGTACCGTGGAGTCATCCAGCGGAGAAACGGTTGTTCACGCGCCTAATACGCCACACGCGCCGCTGGAGTTGGATCTTACGCGCCGTCTTGGTGCCGCTGCTGACGGTGGACGTGGGGGTGTCGGCTACCCGATCTTACACCAGCAGCCGACGGTGGCGGTTCTGCCGAACGGTCAGCCGGTTTTGTTGTTTGATTCTATGTGGAGACCGGGAGTTGTTAGCAGGCCATATCAGGTTGTACCGGCGACGATGGAGTTTGCCGGTGTCGGTGCCGGAGTTGTTACTAGTGTGTCGGACTCGTCTTCCGTTGTGGAAGAGAAACATTATGGGAAAAAGGGACTTGATCTTGATCTTAACCTTGCGCCACCTATGGAAGTTTAAATTAATGACGACGATAATCTAATTTTGTGCGAGAGAGATTAAGAGAGTGACAGAGCTAATGGCTGATTTTTGTATATAAGTTTAAAAGAACTGATTGCTTTTTTTTTTGGCAGCTGAAACTTTCTCTTGCTATTGTAACTCTAAATCCTTTTAATTAATGAGAAAATTCCATATTTTCTCCTTTCTATATTTCATATTCATTTTCATTATCCAATTTCAACTACGTATTGTTATGAGATTGTAATATTGAAGTTCATTTTCTCTAAGTTCTGAGATCTTTTAATTAATTAATTAATTAACTAATTGAAGGCGATTAATGATGGATAAGATTCCTCATTTCTCAGAGATTTCTAATTGCCGGCCAAATCTAGAATAAAATCAAAGAGTCGTAATCTATAGTTTTTGTAACAGAGTAAAATTGGAAAAATAATTCAAACTTAGATCTAGATTCATTGTTTTTTGGTTGCAATGTCAAAGTAAATGTGATTCTTTTTTAGGTGGTGTTTGGCCAGATGTAAGACTGAGAAAAAAACTAAAAATAAATACAAAAAATACTTCCTTATTTTTCATTTTAAAGATATATATGAAAGCGCCGTTGTATAACAGGTGTCAATTCTGCTCCACAAATCCACCAACAAGAAGTTTTAAAAAAACCCACAACTAATATGTTCATCTTTAATATTTGATAAAAAATAGTCAAAAAAATCAGTCCAAATAAAAGTTGGATCTGTAGAAAATAAATAAATAATATTATTAAAAGTGATTCATAATTAGTTTATAATAAATGACCGACGAGGCAGAAGAGTATATTGCGCCCCTATCCGAATATGAATAGAGGGAATTCCGTGTGGGAAGGGTACATGTCGTGTTAAAGTTGGACGGCACGTGTACTATTTGTGCCTGCCGTCCATTTTTTTTTTTTAATTTTTTTTATAAAGAGAATAATTTGGTGGGGGAGAGGATAATTACACTCTTCTTTCGATATTATTTGTCATGTTACGTTAGTAAAAAATAAATTTGATTAATTTTTAAAATTAATTTAGATTATATTATTTTAATATTTTAAATAAAAAAATTAAATATTATAAAATTAAAATAAAAATACTATGAATTATAATTTTAAATATTTTGATATGTTAAAATATTTATTTTAAAATTTTTATAATTAAACTCTGAAAATAAAAATTACGACAGATAATAACCGAGGGAAAGAAGTATTTGGTAAGAAGCAAGAAAGAAGCAGGAGACAGCGGGATTATAGGTCCCACCTTCTTGGACTTTGTAACTCTGTCGGCTTGGCCCCACTTCCTTCGCCGCCGGAATTTCTGCTATTACATTATAAAAAATAAATAGAAAACTTTTTTCTTTTTCGTTTTTTTCTTATTATTATATCGGTGCGCCATGCGGCGGCCATCGGGAGTTTTTTTATTATTAACTTTGTTAGTAGCACTTAAGATTTCAGATAATTAGCTGGACAGTAAAAAAAAATGGCTGGTGAGGAAATATTTATTTGTGATTTTTTAGTTTTATATTAGTTGATCGTTTATTAGATATATTGTTTCATGGAAAAATTACATAAATTGGTACATTTTAATAAATAATTATTGATTTTAATAATATTTTTTATTTTATTACTATTTATAGCAATATTATGTTAAATCTGCAATATGAATTAAAAGGGAATTATGTTATGCAATATATATGAATTATAATTATTATTTTTTAAAATATATTATATTTGTTTGGTAAAAATTTGACACAGTGTATTAAAAATCTATTAAAATGTGTGATAAATATATCATACATCATTAAACTTGTATTATATGTGAATAATAAATTGTTCTTTGTAATATGTATTAAACTTGTATTATAAATGAATTAATAATGATCAAGTGAAAAAAAAATATTGTTACTATAAATGGTAAATATTTTGTTATTACAGTATATTTATGTAAGTTTCCCTTGTTTCATTGTTGTAATAAATAATAAAGATTTTATTTTATTTTTAATTTAATAATTTATATTTTTGCTATTAATTTTTAATTGTTATGTTGAGTTTTTTAGAAGTCAAACTTAATTAATCTTTAATGTTAAATTAAATTATATTAATTTAATATTTTAAATAAAAAATTTAAATATTAAAGTAATTATACAAAAATTAGATTTTTTTTATATTTAGTAAGCAGAAAAAAACCCGATAAAGTATTAATCAAAATAATTATTTTTTGACTAAAATTTTTTTTAGAACAATTAAAAATAGACAAAGATAAAAGTTACAAAAGTTCATAAAACTTATGTTAAACTACATGTTTGGAAAGAAAAAAAAAGATATTTTTTAAAAATTCATACTCACTCAAAGTTCATTTTATAAATTGGGAAAAATGAAGTGTTATCTTTTGATAACTCTTGTCAAAATCATTATCTTGAATTTTTATTATTATTTCCTCTTCATCTCTCAAATCTTATAATTTAGACAAAATTGACATGACAAACTTAATGACGTGAAATTATTACTCTCTTTATCTGCCCATGCCTAATATTACTCTTATTAGTAGTTAATATTGTTTCTTCCCTTTATATTTTGTGGTTTTTTCTTTAATTTTATTGAGAAATATGTGTTAACGTGCAAAATAAAATCATACATTAAATTATTATATGAAATTGATAAACTATTTATTTTGTTATCCAACCGTTTGGACAAACACATAAAGAGAAACATGTAGGTGTTGTATCCATAAAACACATAAATATGATAATGACACAATGATTCTCCAAGTAATAAGTCCATGAGTATTAACGATGGCCATATTAACTCTTAATTATGAATTGTTGGATGCTAATAATTTTATATAGTTGCTAAATGGCTAAAATTTTGGTCAATTTTTTTTAAAATAATATATTATTTTAATTTTAAAATATATCAAATTTTTTTCTTTTTCATTTTAATTAAAATGTATTAAAATTAAAAAAGTAAAAATATTTAAAAAATAAAATAACATAAATAAAATATTATTCTGATTAAATTATCTCACTAAAAAAATTTCTTTTTTAATTTCTTTTTATTATTTATTACGTGATATCAAAAAATAATAAGTTTAAAATTTGAATTCTACGTTCATTTCTCCTTTTGAAATCCAACATAACATATTCGGTCGGTAAAAAGATGCTTTTTGCAAAATTCGAAGTTCTTGAAGGAAAACTTGTCACCACTACTATTTCTTAGTACGTCACAAATCAATTATTAATATTTCAAAATTTATGTAAACTATTTTTCTTTTTGAAGTTTCACTATATTTAATTTGAATATAAATATCTTAAAACATAGTAGAAATATGACTGCAATCTTTTTTAGGAAAAATGTCAAATATATCGCGAGTTATCGTAAATGATATGTAATTATTTTTGTCATACTTTTACGATATTAGTGTTTTTATAGTTCTATCACATATACCTTTATATTAACGGACATACGCGTGTCATGATCTGATATTTACCGACAAAAAAGATTATATGCATTATGTCGAAAGATATATATACTTTAATTTTTTATCGACATAATTATGATGAAAGATATATACATACTATTTATGATAATTCAGAAATACACTCGTCATTTTCCCCTTTTGCTATTACAATTAATCAAAATCTTGATAATTTGGAGCTGAAAAAATATGATCGGGATATTTTTGCCACATCTGAAATTTTATTTTTTACTTTAGCAATTTCTAGAAACTTATTTTTTTAATTTAGAATACAAAACGTGTGAGAACACGCGCGTTCATGTGCGTGTGAGGAAGGAAGTGAGGGGTAGGGACAAAAAGAGGTACAACTAAGCACGTGGGAGGCGTGGGGGCATAACGGCGACGTGTCGGCGCAATCGAGATTCATCGCCGCCTCGCCACCTTTGGTTATCTGCATAAATGGACGCCGTACGTGGGTCCTGCACCTGGGCCCAACTGTAAAAGCCAGTTTTGTTCGCCTCCTTTATACCGCAGAGTTTTCGTGTTTCGAACGAATCTAATAACTTTTAATTATATTTTTATATTAAAAAATTAAATAAATATATACTTTTTATTAGAGTTGGGAATATGAATAATTTTTTATTAAATATAAAAATTTTAAATTCTTAATTTTAACTCCATCTATGAATTTATTAATCATTTTTGCTTGATGATTAACATACATATATATTTATAAGTTTTTCCTAAATACAAATACATAATTTGTAAAAAGCACGAACCCACACAAATCTTCATCTAGCTTTATTTTAATTTTTAATGTTAATTACTTATAACGATAAAATATAAATGGCGTAATATATAAATATGTCTTTAATTTGGCTTTAAATCACATTTATGTTCTTCAATTTTGGATGTGTACTAGTTGACACTTAAACTTGTATAAAGTTGAGAAAATAGACACAAATGACCTACATATCATCCTACATGTCATTTTTTTATCCTACATGTATTATGTCATGTAGGATTCATGTGTTTATTTATTTCAAAGTTAGATAGTTCAAGTGACTGTTTGTGCATTATAAAAGTTGAAAGTGAAAGTTTAAATTTAAAGTCAAGTTTAAAGTTCAATTATATGTATTATGCCAATATAAAAATATCATTATTTATGTATTAATTTAAACGATAATAAATATTACAAATTTTTAAAAGCGAAACGTGAAAAGTAAAAAGCTGATTATGAAATTAAAAATTTAAATAATTGAAATATTTCTTTTCTCTTGATCGAAATGATATTTTCTCCATATTATTTTATTTTCAAAAATATTTTTACCATTTTAATTTAACATATTTCAATTAAAAAAAAAATCTGTTTAATTAACATAAAAAAAATATTATAAATTTTTAATCAAATTTAACATTATTTTTTTTTCCAAAAAAAATTGGGATGTATATACCTACCAAGGGCGGTGGGGGTTAAATGAGAGAATAGCTTGTTTAGCGGCACGTGTCAGATGACAGTGCCATTAAAAGACTGTCATTTGCATTCAGTAAAGGGGCGGCTACTGTTGCCCACACACCTCCTTTTCTTTCATTTCAAACTATTGTTGTAGTGTCAGATGTATAAATAAGTTGCTTTGATTTTGGACTACTTTATTATAATACTCAAATTACATATCACATTTACTCCATTTCAATAAAATAAATTACTCCCCATCCCCTATTAGTTATCATATTTTATATTTTTAAAGTTAAATTAAAAAATTTATACAATATTTTTTCACTGATATTAATATTTAAAAATTATAATGTATAATATTTTTTGAATATTTTTTTTTAAAAAAATATCGAATTAATATAAGCTAATTTAAATTTGAAAATTATTCAAATTGACTTTGAAAAGCGTAACATGATAAATAAAAATAAATGGATGGAGTAATAATCTATCAGCAATCGTCTTTCACTCTTAATCAGAGATTTCAGATTTGAGCCCTGAATATGAAAAAATAATAATTTGGAGCATCACTCTTGAATGGACCTTATAGAGCGCAATCTGAATTTGCTGGAACTTAATATCGACTTTAAACATCGAATGGAAAATCTAAAGAAAACACTCTCAGTCTCATATTATTGTGACGGTTGGATATTAACGAATCGTAGTTAAGATTTTTCAGTAGATATTTACTAGTCTTTTATGTAAATTATAAGTTCTTTAATTTCTATGATTAGGATAGGTTTTGTTTTGTATTAAACTATATTGTCTACATTATCAGACTTTAAATAAATTATATATCGGTAGACTTGGTCATGGGAGAAACTAACGACTGACCATTTTCTCTATTCTAATTGTCATTTATTTTTAACATTTGCAGGATCGTCTTAATCTTTAGTCCACTAAAGCTATCTTTCGGAGATCCATTTTAAAAAATAATTACCTATGCATGTTATCTTTTTAAAAAAAATTATATGTAGTATGAGTTCTATGATATTATTTACTAAGGAAATTGTATTTGAGATGAATATAAATCTGAACTTCAAACAAAAAATGATGAAAATATGGAAAACAAAATTACAAATTCCATTGAAAAATCTTTTAGGATTGATTACTTTATATATGTAGAGAAAATTACAAACTATTTTTTCATTTCAAAATTGATTTGAACCAATTAAAGTATATGAAAATGTTTTTGATTTCTTATTTAGTAGTAAAATATTGAGATTCGAGATATGAGGATTTTAAAAAAATATTGTGTTAACTTTGAACTTTCTTTAACACATAATAGTTATTCTGATATTGATGGTTTAGATGTATTTTTTTAATTAATGTGTTAAGAGAAATAATATAAGTAGAAGGTCATGATCTAATACTCAATCAAATAAAAACATTTGATTGTTTTTCAAAAAACATGTCGCTTATAGAATAATGCCTGACAGTTCTTGTAACTGTTGTCTCATTCGAAAGATTTTTTTCGAAATTAAAAATATTGAATCTTCTTAAGATCAACAATATCTCAACTATCAAAAGAGATTGAATGAATTAGTTATATTATCATTTGAATTTTTTTTTATCAAAATAGATTAATTATAAATAATAACTTTACATCTAAAATAGCTAAAAAAAAAATACAATTAAATAAAAATATATATGACAATACAATATTTTAATGCTCTTTTTTAAAATTTTACTTTATACCCCTAATGTTATTGAGTCGACCTAAACTTTTGGTATTTTGTATGTTAAGCCATTTCATATCGTATTATTTATTGATAAATAAATTTCACTTGTTTCATTTCTATCATGTGTTTTGATAGGTGAAGTGATGAAGAGGATAAGCACTGAAGTTGGGTTAATGGATACTTAAATTGGATGGACCGGATTTTATATAAGTGGGTTGGTAAAATAAAAATATGAAGCAAGATTTTAATTATATTAAGAATATATTCACGTAGGAGCCAGGCATAAGCATATCATATATGACATAATAAAAATCATGACATAATACTTAACTGTCAAGTTGAATGACAAGGATAAATATATAATTATATAAAAAGTTAAACTTCAAAAAATGATTTACTAGTCAAACTCTTCATTTAAAAAAAGTCTGAAGTTTGTTGAAATTTGTAACCATCTCATCTAAAGAATTAAAATATTAAAACTAAAATTCTGTTTCATTTAGATGACGATGAGATTCCAATTCTGTTTCATTTATTAATCTAAAAATAAATAAATTAATATTTAAAATATTTTTATTAATTAATTATATTCTCAACACAGTCATTTATTATCCGAGCTTAATGCAAAAATGCCTTGAAACTTCTTGCTTTCAAATTATCTGAAATTAAGGGAAACTTTAGCCACTTATTATCTTGGTTCTCTTAGCCCATATTCGACCATCTAGTAATGGGCCTGCTTTAACAGCACAGGCCCAATATAATACTTATTCATATTTGGGCTTTGGACTTTGATACATGTTTACCCTGAAGGCCCATGCAATATTTTCTAGGGCAACTTTCCATATAGCAAACAAAAAATTCATATTTGTATAATATAGCAAACTTTGCATAATTGCGCTCCATAACAAACATAAAAACTGTATAATTCGCTATACATATACAAGTGTATAATTCGCTGGCCTAAATTGTATAATTCGCTGACCTATTTCGCTGCAATTGTATAATTTGCTTTGCATACAGTTGAATCGAATTAAAATGTATGTATATTGCATAATTATAAGTGTATAGCAAGAAGATATATGTTTTTCTCGCTTTATACAAAAACTGAAACACAATATATACACTTCTGTTGTATAAAGCTAGAGAAAATTATATTTCACTGCAATTGTATAATTCGCAATTGTATATTTCGTTGGCCTTTTTCTTCTGCAATATTTGAAGTAAAATGTTCGTAAATTGTATAATTAAGTGTATAACACGAAGATATACATTTTTGCATGTGTATATACAATTTTCTCTCGCTTTATACAAAACAGAAACAGAATTATACACTTCTGTGTATAAAGCGAGAGAGGCGAGCGAGAATGGAGAGTGGCGAGCGAGATTTTTTGGGAGAGAGACGCTGACAAATTTTTGCTAATGTTTGCTATGGAGCACAATTAAATCAAACCTTATCTATTCCATTTAATTTAGGTTATTAGTTTGCTATTTTATACAATTTTCCCTATTTTCTAGACTTTTGCATTAACTACCAAATACATTCATTTTGTTTTCAAAATAAGTTCTATATACAATACCATTACAAAATTTAATAAGGCAAACAAATCTGTCTGGTCACTAGAAGAATCAATTGTAACAGGATTGGTCCTTAGCTTCAAATTGATTTACTTGTTACTAAGACAATTAGATATTTTTATCAAGAAAAAGAAATAATGTGATGTACTATAAACATAAATGTACATGTTTTTTTTTTTGAAACAAGAATGTACAAGTGATGGTCTAATTATTAATGTTATTTTAATTTCATTTATAGATGAAAAGAAAACAATTCTACACATAGTAAAAATAAAATGTCAAGGTTTGCCCCTCAATTATACATAAGTAATGATGAACGGGTGTAAGTCATGTAACTACAGGGCAATTAGAGACAGATTTAGGATTTTCAGTAAAACAAATTTAAATGTACTTCTAAAGATTGAAATTTTAAATTTTTAAGAAAAATTTTGAATTTCCTAATTCACTATGTCAATATCTAGGTAGTCTTGTATTTAAGAGATTCAAAATCAATATAGATACAATATAATATATATTTTTACCATGTATAGACAATGTCGTTTTTGTCGAAAGGGTTTGGTTTAGATTTCTACGTATGTTAAAGGATGATCAGTCGATCATTCTTTGTTAGAAAATTATAAAGTCTACATATATATATAGGTAAACTATATAGACCTAGTTATATGTAAAAAAAATCTAGAACACTAGCTTTAGAAATTTTTTTAACTTCACCATATATAGCTCTAGGTGAACATTTCTTGTCTAATATTTTGCATACACCACCACTATACATGAGAAAACAAGTGTGAAAACTAAGGCAAACTCATGTAAGGAATATTATTGAGCCATGCCCCAACACAAATTTAAAAAGTTACTTGAGTGGTATAGTATGGGCCTTATTGTCCCATTATTAGCATAGCATAGAATTCATTTCATAAAACCAACAAAAGAGAATGAACATATCTATAGGAAGTGAATATGTATATGGGTGAGTAGGTCATAGAAAATATGGCATGTGGGGGACCTCTTCATGAATTAGAGAGCATAGGTCACTTTTAGTGTTAGGCTGGCTATTCCCCACTTCACATACCATTTCTTGTGAATCTATGACAACAATATATCATTCACCTAACCCTAGCAAGAATATTGGCAAGCAAACTCTACCCCATATGGATGTAGATAGACTGAATTATAGTCTTTAATGCCCTACCTTCCTTGTTGTATTAGTACCCTCCTAGGAAACATACAATATGAACATATATACAATGTGCAATCATATATGCAATACCACCTTGTTTACTCATGCCATGTTTGGTACTTTTACTTGTAATAATCGCGGTGCGTGGATCAGTCTGTGCATATAAATTCATGAATTGATTTCATGAGATATTTACTATTTAATATTTTTTTTGCATGCACACGTAACAAGTAACTCTCTGTCCATCATAACTTAAACATATGAAAAATAATTACTCAATATTTTTTATTTGTATTGAAATTTGAACATGAGACTAGAAAATTTTCAATTTAGTTTATTAATTATTAACCACACCCTTAAGTGCCACATGTCATGTTTAATATTACTCCACTTGTCCTTAACCATGGTGAGAGCATGTGCATAGTTAGGTCAAGTTTCAAGATTTTATCCAAGAACCTAATAATATATCTCCCTCCTAGTAGCTTAATTATAGAGAGAAAAATAAAAAAAGATAGCTAGCTAGGTCTGGGTAATTGCACTTAATTAGGGGTATTGGCCTTTAGGTAGCTACAAAAAAAATGAAGTACATTAGAGTGCTTTGGGTATTGCCTGAGTTCACTTTCTATGGCAAAAAGTATTTTCTAGTCAAATTCTTATATTATTAGTTGGAGAAGTTAGATACTATTATTTAATAGGAAAGTTATGCAATAAAGTAAATTTATATTATTTAATTTGTTATGATTATCACTCGTGACTAATATTATACACTAATTAAGTGGGCTGACTTCAAATTTGTATAATTAGTTATTTTGTATATGTATAATTCGTCAGAATATACAAATACATATGTATAATATACAATTATTTAACTTATATACATATACAATTCACCCTTCTCCCACTCTTTGTCCTCTTTGGCTCGCCTCTCTCCTCCCTCTCCCAATCTCACTTGCTCTATATACAAATGTATATGTATAATATACAATTATATACATATACAATTCACCTCTCTCGCTCTCCTCTCTCCTTCCACTCTCGATCTCGCTCGCCTCTCTCCTCCTTCTCCCAGTCTCAATCGCCTCTCTCCTCCCTCTCTCAATCTCTCTCGTCATATATACAAATACATATGTATAATATACAATTATCTAACCAATATACACTTCACCTTTCTCCCACTCTTTCCCCCCTCTTTCTCGCCTCTCTCCTCTTTCTCCCAGTCTCTCTCGCCTCTCTCCCTCATATAACATGTAGCTACAAATTGTAACTATCAAACTATAGCTATGAAGAATAATTAATTATTTTCAAGTGGCTATATGTGAAATTTTCTCTTATTAATATTTATTATTCTAGTAAAATATTCAATGTATAATTGCAGAAAATATTTTGGAGATTATATAAAGATAAAAGATAATTATAAGGAGATGATCTTACCAAAGACATTTTTTCTCTCTTGAGGGAAATTATTTTTAATTTTTATCAACCAAACGTAAAAAAAATTACGTCGTAAAAATATATTCTTTTAAAATGACTTTACTGATATTGACCACACGACCTCGAATAAATTTTTCAATTTTTTTATTTGATTGGTCTAAATTCCTTTTTTTTGTATGAAAGAAGATTTTTCTTAAAAGTTAAAGAATTATGACTTTCGTTTATAAAGTAGAAAATATAAAATGCTTCAGGTTAACTCGAGTGATACTTATATTAGTTATGTCATCTCATCCTTCAACATACGTTTTATCTTCACTCCATCTCACCATCTATAACACTATCCTCGCGAGCCACGTCGATCTCTCATAGTATTTATCTATATTAAATATAAATATTTTTTTAAAAAAATAATAGTGAAAAAAATAAGCTCTATTTGTATCCATTTCTTCTTTTACCACTTCTCAATATAATTTTTTTTACCACTTATGTTCTCAAAGTCACCACCATATGTGATAGTGACAAAAATGACAAATAATATGTTTGTCTAAAACCCGCAAACACCTCAAACTTTGTGCATTAATAATATAGTTTTCTTTTTATTATTATATATTAAATTAACCTACTACAACAATTAAAAAGTTTATTGCACCCAACAGTTAAAAAAAAGAAGCATTTTTCTTTCTCATGATGTCATATGAAAATAAAAATTTACTATCACTATGAAATAAATATGAAAAAACCCGCACAGAACGAATCAATTATGTTTACCAAAAAGGGTTGTAAGGAGTTTTATTCTTTCTTTCAAATCAGATGTTTATAATTTGAGTTTTTTGTAAATACAATTATTAATTTTGGTTCAGTGTTTTCTGTAAAAAAAGTTGTCAAAGTAAAGTATTTATTCCAATATGAGTTGTTCGGGTAAATTTAAATATAATCAAATTCCAATATACCACAAATGAAAAAATAAAAAATTCAAAGATAATTTTATTGCAATTAATGATTAATATTGTTGAGAGAGCTCAACCCTTCTCCATTTTCTCAAAATTATTTTTTATTCAAAACTAATTTTTAAAAAAACTCGGAAGTTGTTTCCACACCAAACAAAAAATACTAAAAAACAAAACAAAAACATAAAAAGATGTCATGATGATACCCATAAGATCCAAAATAACAAAAATACAAACTATATTCCATCATAAAGTTCTCAAAATATCGTATTTTCTGTACAATCTGCATGGATGCCACATGTCTCACCTTCAAGCTTTGATACGCCACCGCAAACTTTAATTAATTTGTCTCATAATTACTCTCATAGTTTTAAGGCCTATACACTAGCGCATCCAAAATTTTTGTTTAAGGAATTTGAAAAATAAAAATATAAATGTATAAATAAAATTTTTTGAAATAAATTTTTTAATTTTTTTTGAATTTAAAAGCATATTTTTGATACGTTTTTAAAATAAAAATTATTTGAAAAACAAAACTGAGGGATTCACTAATTTAATATTCAGGGGTCTTACAATTGAGTCATCTATTTTTATTTGTTATTGAAGATGTTCAAACTATACACATTTATAAAAACACAAAAAAATTACTTTGTAAATATCGTGTATTTTTTTTTGGACAACTTCACATATAGCAAACAAAAAATTCATATTTTTATGCTATAGCAAACTTTGCATAATTGCGTTCCATAGCAAACATAAAAACTGTATAATTCGCTATACATATACAAGTGTATAATTCGCAGGCCTAAATTGTATAATTCGCTGGCCTAAATTGTATAATTCGCTGGACTATTTCGCTGCAATTGTATAATTAGATTTGCATACAGTTGAATCGAATTAAAATGTATGTATATTGCATAATTATAAGTGTATAGCAAGAAGATATATGTTTTTCTCGCTTTATACAAAAACAGAAACACAATATATACACTTCTGTTGTATAAAGCTAGAAAAAATTGTATTTCACTGCAATTGTATAATTCACAATTGTATAATTCTTTGGCCTTTTTCTCTGCAATATTTGAAGTAAAATGTTTGTAAATTATATAATTAAGTGTATAACACGAAGATATACATTTTTGCATGTGTATATACAATTTTCTCTCGCTTTATACAAAACAGAAACAGAAACTATACACTTTTGTGTATAAAGCGAGAGAGGCGAGAATGAGAGAGTGGCGAGCGAGACTTCTGGGAGAGAGACGCCTGACAAATTTTTGCCAATGTTTGCTATGCAGCACAATTAAATCAAACCCTAGCTATTCTATTTAATTTAGGTTATTAGTTTTCTATTATATACAATTTTCCCTTCTTTTTTTACGTGCGGGTGAACACCCTAGACCAAAATTGGTCCGTCCGTGCCTCTATATATCAAAAATGTTTTTTCCATTTTAACTTGTCTATTTATGTCTCAAAAGAGTTAAATTGCTTCTCAATTTTCCAAACTCTAACAACAACAAAAAAAAAAAAAAAAGAAGTAAAAATGAACACCTATTTATATATATCGTTAATTACTCTTTGTCTTTATATTAAATAAATGTTTTTCAGTTTATACAAATACTTAAGAAATTATTGATAAATGAGTTGATTTATTATTCTTTTCATATAGTAATTAATTGATTTTATTATAATTTTCTTATAGATTAGCTTCTTTTAAAAAATATTTTAATTCCTAAAAGTACAGAAATTATAGACATAAAATTTTAAAAAATGTCCTTCATTTCTATTTGTATAACATCATTTTATTTTTATATTTTTTGAAATTTTCATTTATTGAAACCGAGTTTTTAACAAATAAACATAAATAATTTATTTAATTATATATTACCATTTTAGATTTAAGAAATGTCAATAGATTATCATTTCAATAAATCAAGTTCCCAACAAAAGCATAAATAATTTATTTAATTATTCACATTTCTTATTTTCAAACACACAAGCATAAGTAATTTATATAATTATACATCACTATTTCAGATTTCACATCAAAGGTAAGTAAACTTTCGTTATCTCATTTCGAAGTTAAATTTTTCATAAATAAACATAAATAATTTATTTTAATTAATAAAATTGATCAACTATTATAAATGAATTATTCAATTGTCTTATATTTACATAAATTTACATTTTTAAAAACTAATAATTTTTCAAAATTAAAATAGAAATTATGTGCTATTTATTAATTTTACGAAATGACAAATATTTAATATATATACATATTTCAACGAATAATGTAGACATAAGAGCATACGGAATGGACTAAATATGAAACAAATATTTTATGAAAGCAAAAACTTTTTAGTAATAGCATGGAATATCTCACTAACAGATATATCACACGAATTATATCGATACTCCTTTTTCAGCAACTGCACGGAATTGTACGAAGTTCAAGAATTTTATCTTAAACAAAGCATTAACAAATCCACATTTTATTTCTTCAAAAAATACTATAAATAGCATTGAAGAAAATCCCATTAATTATTCCGTTAGAAGAGAGGTCAAATTATACAACTGCCAGAAACAATTTACTCCATGGATTTTAATGCAAAAGAAAGATGTAATGTAACATATATTAGTTCAATTTAAACATTAATACAACATCATAATAATACTCCTTCACAACTCACACGAACAAAACGGAAATTGAAATTGCAAATTACAGCTTCATAATCAACAGACCCGACCCAGAAATCTTACATTCATTAAAAATAAGGCAACAGAAAAATCTAATAAGCCACCAGAATTAGTAAAAATAATAACAGTAACACATCTTCATCTTCGTCGTCATCCTCCATCTCTTCCATCTCATATATACACACTTCTGTTCTTGTTTGTTCTTGTTTGTACTTGTTGATTATATATGGATGGTGCAGTAGCAGCAGCTAGTAAATCAAAACAATACACTTAAAAACTTGTATATACAAAAATCATACTTGCTCAAATCTCTCAATAATTTCTTCTTTGTCATCATATCATCAACAATTGTTTAATTTGTAGGACCACAAAAAAGCGAGCTCCATCAACGGCCCATGAGCTCTCCATAACTTTTTTTTTTTCCTTCTCAAGTCATAGGTCATTGACCCATCCCAGATCTGGTCCTCCACTTAATCCATTGTCACTGTAAAATCTGTTGGTACCATTGTTATTGTTCAGTTCTTCTACAAAGCTCAACCTCGAGCTCGAAACAGGGCTAGCAGATGGAAATTCCCTTGCGTAAAATTTGGTTCTGGAGTTGGAAATTGGACTTGGAGATGGAGTCGAAGGGGAAAGAAGGAACTGCTGCTGATCATCGTAACTGTTGTTGTTGAAATTCACATCCAGCCATGGTAAATTCCCATCAAAATTAACAGAATGAGAGTGAGTAGCAGCTGCTGCTGAAGAATTGGGTTCATGATTCACATTCATAGCTTCCAATGAGCTAACCAATTCAGTAAGTGCATCTTTGTAACTCATCAGCCCAGATGGATCCAGCTGACACATTCCAGAGGACGACGACTCAACACTACCAAAACGATCACTGTAGCGCGAGATAGGAGAAGAAAACTGGTTTCGATTTGCAGGGGAAAGAGGCGGTGAGAGGGATGGGGACATAGGGGGAGAGATATGTGACATACCGATTAAAGTAGAGGTCGGGGAAGCAGAAACGGAATGGCAAAACATACAACAATGGTTCAGATTTCTGTATTTTTTCTCTGAATTCAAATTCTTAGGTGATAAGCCACTTTCGTAACAACCAGGTGGAAGTACACGAAGCTGCCTCGGTGTATGTGCAAAGAAACAAATCTTCCGTTTGCAGTTTTTCCCATCTTTGCATGCTTCAGTTCTATAACGAGTTGGATGAAGCCAACACTCAAACACCCCGTGTGCAAACTCACAATTATCACCCCTGCTACAATTTCCTTTTCGAAATTCAGAACAGACCGTACCGGAATAATGAAACCTCCTCGGATCCCTCCGTCTCGCCTTCTCTCCCGGATGAGCAAAAGGACAATCAGTCCAATCGTGGCTCCGGCTACGAGTACACCGCCTTACTTTAAACTCATACATACGAAAATGATCAGATGAATACGGATCAGCATCGTCATCATCGTCTAAACTGTTGTACGGTAAGAACTTCTGAAATTGAGCGTCTGATTCAGACTTTGGTGAATCCATAAACTGGACATCAGAAACAACATGGTCGATTGATGAAAGAGTAGCACGACGGCTTAGTAATTTTCTCGGTGGAATATCAATGTCACGAAGAGATTTCTTGTAGAGTTGATGTGAGGGATGAAACTTATGGTGGTGCAGTTCAGCACAAAGGCCTTCCATGATTTGAAAATGGAGAAATGTTTATAAAGTGAATTAGAGAGTGTGGGGGACATGAAAAAAAGATGTGAACAAAGGGATGATTATATAGTAAACAAAAAATAAAATGAAATGAATATATTTGATAAAACATATTATTTTCTTAGAGTGACGAGGATGATGTGAGTGATGGGCAAGGAAGTGCGTGGCTGAATAGCATTAGGGATTGACATGCAAAGAGAGATAGGTGGCAGCTCCATATATACTTCTTCTGCATGCAATATTAGTTTTTTTTTTTGGTATGAAAATACAATATTCTCCTTATTGTTGTTGTTTTTATACGCTCTCCTATTTTAATTTGCGCGATACATTTTTTTTTAAAAATTTTATTTAACTTTTACATCATTTGTTTAAATATCATAAGATTTAGAAGCGTTATACTTGTTATATTGTTAATTTAAATCGTTATTTTTTTGTTTTTTATTTTACGTGATGCGTTTAAAAATTATAAGATAAAAAGACGTTATGTTTGTCATATTATTAAGGGATAATGCACAAGTACCCCCTCAACCTATGCCCAAAATCTCAGAGACACACTTATACTATACTAAGGTCCTATTACCCCCCTGAACTTATTTTATAAGTAATTTTCTACCCTTTTTTTGCTTACGTGGCACTAGTTTGAAAAAAAAAGTCAACCATCGTTGGACCCACAAGATAGTGCCACGTAGGCCGAAAAGGGGTAAAAAATTATTAATAAAATAAGTTCAGGGGGGTAATAGGACCTTAGTATAGTATAAGTGTGTCTCTGGGATTTTGGGCATAGATTGAGGGGGTACTTGGGCATTATCCCTATTATTAACTTAAATTATTATTTTTGGTTTATTTTATTAGGTTAAAAATAAATTAAAATGATGAAAAAGTATGTTTTTTTTAGTTTGGTTTTCTTTTAAGATAGGTTATGTCGTCACATGGGGGTAGCTAGGAATCTTACTTCCGTTAATCTAATTTCATCTCTTTTCTAATTTTTTTAATTTTTATTAGAATCTATTATTATTCGATTAGAGTTAAAATCTTACCTAATTAAGGGTTTTGGTCTGGATGACGTTCATGATGGAAGATAAGTATTATGAAAAGGGATGAATATTATATTTTAGGTGATATTTATATTGAAATAACATAAAAGTTTAAAACATTATAAAAATAATTTTAAAATTGACTGTTAATGTGTTTATCGAATTAAAATTTGAAGGATAGATTTTGTATAGGCGTAGATTCAAAACGAACCATAACATAATAGTTGAAGTAGAGTTTCTATACAATTTGATTAAAAAAAAAGTAATTTTCAAAAATTGGTAAGGCTTTTTTTTTATATTATTTTTTAAAACTACTTATTGTACAAATTTCTTTTAAGATTGTTGTGACTCGTACAGTCGTACTATGCTGTTGGCATCCTCCTTCCGTGAATATATTTTTTCACCTCTTTTTATTACACCTTTAATAGCTTGCTATTTAATTATATTATATAATAAAATAAAATAATGGATAAGAGGTTTCAATTAATTTTTTCATTGAAAGTTTAGTAATTTGTCTTTATACTATAAAAATATAATTTATTAAATCTTTGACATAAATAAAACCTTCTAATAATCATAGAGGAGGCTAAAAGAATGCTTGGAATCATGCGTTATTACCGCCATTGTTATGAATTTTAGGTCTAACACTTTTTTTGAGCTTGAGTACTTCCATTACTAATGTTGTAAAGGATTTTTAATTATTTTATACCTTTTTTATTTATTTATTATTAATATAATATAAATATATAATTCGTCTCAAAATGTATCGAAATCATATATCGTTTTTTTTTTTGAGTTTCAGTCTTTTTTATTGATAGTGTAGAGACTTATAACTAGTAACATACAAAATTGAAAAGACATGAAAAATAATATAATTCGATGATAGATTATCCTCTTAATATGTCGAATATTGTTGGTTCAAGCTTTGATTATCTCTAAGTTACTTCCTTTTTGTCTATTAGAGAAGACTTGTTTCTTATTATTACTGTAACATATAAATACGTCTTCAAAGGACATTAAAAATATATAACTCAATAGTAAATTACTATTTTAATTGATATTATGAAAATTACTGGAGTACTTAAAACTTTGCTTATCTCTAAACTGCTTTCTTCTTGCTTAAAAGAAAGATTTTCATCTACCAATGAAAATTAAAAGTATTCTTCAATACTTGACTAATCATCCATCACATGACATTAAAACAATTTTTTTTTAAATTGCAATTATTATTATTGCGAAAGGTGCCTATTTGATATATTTTGTACTGCTAAATAATGCTAAAATTTCTTTTTATGAGTTAAAAAACCTTTTTTTTCCCAACCTTTTGACAATTTTTTTAACTCAACCACTATTGCCCCGTTGAACTTTAACTTTTTGGAATTTACTTTTACCCTTTTGTACTTTTTCTTTCCTCTGGAAACTACATGACGAAACATTTTAAGATCCCACAAAGTGTATAGATGAAGAGTTCCACCTCATAGGTGGGTAGATGATTTTTTTTGAATTTTTTTCAGGTCTTGAATATTTCTTATGTTTGCGTTAGTTTTAGAATTATATTAAATTTAATTTCATTCAATATGATATGATCAGAATCAAATATTTAATGTCAAATATTTAATTTTTCTAAGCGTGTGTGATGAATGAAGAATCCCACATCGAGATGGATGAGTTCTTTCCTTGAACTCTTATTAGCGAGATCATCTGTTCTATATGAATATTTCGAAGGTCACTTTTGAGTTCTCGCATTATAATATTGATTTCTCTAATTAAATTTTAAAATTGAATCTATTTTAACCAATAATCTTTAAATTAAAAAGCATTTTTGTATTATTTTGACCTAAATTTCTAAATTGAGTTAAATTTTAAAAGCATTTAGCATTATAAAGTCTTTTTATTTCCCCTTAAAATACCAGCAAGATTTTGTACTTATCTTGAACGATGTTTGTTATGTTAGTTAATAACAATTTATTTTTTTTGTTTGTGCTCTTAATGGATAGTATTTCTCATTTACTTATTTAATTTAAAACCCAATACTTCCCGTTTGGACACAACCTAAATATAGCAATAAAAAGTAATGCATTCAATTTTGTCTACTGTTCATACATGTATAGGTTTCAACATTTTTTGGTTTTAGTTAGCCTTTTAGGTTACAACATTTTTTGGTATATATTTATTTTCTTTACAAAAGTTATTTATTATTTTATAAAAAATAATTAACTTTATACCACCCATTTTTTCCTTATTATATTTTTACCAACACACAAATTCAAATAATCAGTCTGATACAATATTCTACATACTTATTATAAAAAATAGAAAAAATGCATCAGTACCCTATCAATCTATTTTCAAAAAATAGCAGAACATATTTATATTATATTAAGATTCTATTACATTCTAAACTTATTTTATAAGTAATTTTCTATTCTTTTTCGATTTAAATGACGCTAGCTTGAAAAAAGTCAAACCATTGGATCACAAAATAATATCACGTAAACTAAAAAAATAGAAATTTATTAATAAAATAAATTTAAAAAATAATAAAATCTTAATATGATATAAATATATCTATAAAATTTTAAATATAAATTGAAGAGATATTTATGTATTTTCACTAAAAATATATATAAATTTCTTTAGCCAAACATTTTGGTGTACGGTAATGAGGGTGTACTTGGTTAGTTAATTATTTTTGTAAAGAAAGTTAGTGCCAATTTTGTCGATTTTGTAAGTGATGTAATCAAAATTTGTATGGTCAAGTAAATGATTAAAAAAATACAGAGTTTGGTTTCTCGTTTTGAGCAAATCGTTTTTTGAATAAAGTTACCCTTTAAATAATGCCAGCTGTTTTATTATCATATGGACCTCACGTGGAGAATCGAATAAGGCATTCTTGTTAAGTGCCACGTATCAATGCTAAACAAGTGGTCTCATGCATGGCACCGCAATTTGAGGTGTGAAGTTAATGTGTCCTTTAAACCTTTAATCCAACTCACGTCGTCTCCTATCAGTTGATCATTAGTGAATAAAGAAATATTTTTTTTATGTTATTTATGTGAAATAATAAAATTCGATATAGATTTTAAGAATGAAAGAAATATTCTTAAAATTTCTGGTTCAAATGAATTATAAAAGTTTGTATGATAGTAAATTATTTTATTAAAATAAAAAAATAAAGATTTTACGATTAAATTATTATTTAATATAGAAATGTCATTCTTTTTGAGACAATTAGAAAGAAAAAAAAGTCCTGTAAATTGAAATAGAGAAAATATTAATTAATTTTTTTCTATATTATCTTTGTAATTAAGGATTTTTGAAAGTATTTATATTTGTTTGTATAATTATGAAGAAGTTTGTTTAAGGATTAAATTAGTAAAAATCATTTTTTAATTTATGCCTTTTTAAGAAGGCGCAAAATGGAAAGTGATGAATTAATTTGAGACCCTTCTTTTGATCATCTAATTTTAAATATTTTGTTTCATATTAGTCGTTCATCATACAAAATCAAGAAATCGTTACTTAAATTTTTCGAATCCTAGTTGCAATTAATTCGTATTGAGAAATATTCACATTTATTTATAAAACTTTTGAAGAATTTTTTTACTAATTGAGATGGTAAAATTATCTTTTTTATTTTTAATTTATTTAACATATTGTGAAAAAGTGATTAATTAATAGAAAATAAAGAAAGTAACGCATCAAATGTAGAAAATCTTAAAAGAATGGTGAAATCGTTTAGTGATGATTCACTAAGCTTTTATTTTTGTGAAATCGTTAATATCCTAGACAAATTAGATAAAGTTAATTGTTATTAGAAGAATACTTAGGCAAATATCATATACATATAGAATTTTCTGCATTTTGAATTTTGAATTCAAACTCTCTGAGATGTTTTGAGTCGGGTTAATTATGGTGGACATGTGGAATAAAAAGAAGTGAAAATTATGCGAATAAGTAAATATATACTAGTTATTTAGTTAATATAGTTAGAAATTTGAATTATTTATCATCTGTTATTAATTTTAGGTAAAATTATGTGGTCGAATTTTGGTTGTATGAATGTGGTAGTTTTGAAATTTATTTAAAATAATTTGTATAACTACTTAAAGTTTAAATGTTGGTATTTTGTAAACTTTTTACTTTGAATTTATACAACAAAAAGTTTAAATGTTGGTGTTTTATAAATTTTTTAATTTGAGTCTATACAAAATTAAGTACAAATCGATTGAAATTTATACAAATACAAAAATTTTTTGCATACTGCACTTTGTATAATATAATTTTGTATAGTTATTTAAAGCTCAAATGTTTATATTTGTATAAATTTATTATTCTGAATTTATACTAAAATAAATATAAAACAATTAATACTAATTAGTTTATACAAATACAAATGAAAAATATCTTAAATATGTTGGGTTATCCCACACCGGAAGAAACTGGGTTGTCGCTCTCCAGCCCAAGGCCCGATGTGTGAAGGGGGAGATTGTTGGGTTATCCCACATCGGAAGTGGAAGGGGCTGGTGGTCAATTTATAAGTGTGAGGGAAAGCCTCAACCTTTGAGCTAGCTTTTGGGTTGAGAAGGCCCAAGAACATCCAATATTGGTATCAGAGCCCAGGTTATCAACAAGTCTCAGCCCACCGGGAGGAACTGGGTTGTCGTTCTCTCCGACCCAAGGCCCGATGTGTAAAGGGGGAGATTGTTGGGTTATCCCACATCGGAAGTGGAAGGGGCTGGTGGTCAATTTATAAGTGTGAGGGAAAGCCTCAACCTTTGAGCTAGCTTTTGGGTTGAGAAGGCCCAAGACCACCCAACAAAATATACATATATATGCAAATTATACAAATATACGTGAAATATATAAAATACACACAAATTACAACTTACGCTATAAATAACAGTCTGTAAATATAAAAATTATATCTAAAAATCTTAATTAAATTAATTATATTGTCTATTTATGAAAATTTTCATCTAGAAATAATTTGGATTTTATATTGACCGATAGGCCCAACAAAAATGAGGGTTGGAGTCTCCGTAGATGGAGCTCATAATTTCCATCATTTGTTTCTTTTTGAGATAAACTACTTAAAGAATATTCAATAATAGCGATAATAAATTTAATATAATAATATAATTATATATGTGTTGGAGAAAAGATAAAATATTTAATAAAAACGATAATAAATTTAGTGTAATAAGATAATTACATATGTGTTGAACAGTTAAAGAATATAAAATTTAGATATAACTTACTTATATTTTTTAAGGTAAGATCGCAGATGATAATATATATTTAGACTTTTTAAATTTTCCTCATAAATTATGATTCTTTTAAAGTACAATAACCTTTTCTTTTGACGAACGAAAAGTTTTATAAGAGAACGGTAGACCGCCATTTTGCATTGTTATAAACAATAAAATATTTTTAAAATATGGCTAAAAAATCTAAATAGGTGGGAAAAAGGACATTTAAGCCAGATGAATTGGGTTTGTGTTTACAGAGTGGCCCATGTGGTTGGAAAGGCCCATCTTAAGTGACAATAGTAGGACTTGTTTTGTTGAGAAACAAATTAATCTGAAATTAGTTATGGGGAAACTAAACAAATATTTTATAAAAGTAAAATAAGTACAAATATATACCTCTTTATATTCATATCCTACTAAATAATTATAATATTTACCTTGACTAGCGCTTAACTGTTACCAATTAAATATTATATATTGTATTGGTAATTATTAAAGCTAATAATTTCACTTAATTGATACTATATCAGTATATATACTGTATTGATTAAGCATAATTATCAACCTTAATGATACACATATAGTAAATGTTACTGACTCAGTATCAGTTAAGAGAAAATTATCAGTCTTAACGAATGCACGGTATGGACCATAATTTTTTCTTTTTGAATATCTCTTTAGTTACTTTGAACTAAGGTATAAGCATGTATGTAGTTTTTCCATTAGTTATCCCATGATTGTTTTCATTTTCAATGTAGGATAAAAAATAGCACACGAATTCAGGGATAAACTCACCCTAAAACTGATCCTGAAATTAATTATCCCTTATCCCTCGTACCGAACAAGCCCGTATATTATCATATTATACACTTGGTGCTAAATAAGTCATCAAGCAAACCAAACTCAAAGATGAATTAGCTCAGAACTCTTCATCATCTGTATTTCTAAGTACTTATTTGAACAAATACAGACTTCTGCTTACAGTAAATGTAACCTATTTGCCTAAGAAAATGAATATACAGTACACAACAATGAATTCATTATACAACAATTTCTTATAACAAAATGAAAAGTCTGTATGCCACTGATCTTTGATGCACTGGAAATATTTTCAACTTTAACAAATTCAGCAGAAAAGTGTTTTTTCATTCCCAAAAATAATTTGTACAGCCCAATCTTTACTTGCACAAGGGACTTGCTTTCACTGAAACTTAACAACAATGCAGGAAATATCATCCTTGCTTTTACGCGAAATTGCCACTTCTGATAAATGTTTAGCTGCTGCTTTCGCGTCTTTCATGTTCTTAATGCAGTCCACTGCCTCTTGGTTGGACATTACCTACAAATACGCGAGGGAAATGTTTAACAAGAGCGAATACAACATCCTCCTTGAGATATTTTAGCTCTTCATTTTGAGGGAACAGCTTACCTTCCACAGACCATCGCTTGCCAAAATAATGAGATCTACATCGTTATCTATCAGCTCAATTGCCACGTCTGGATCTGAACTAAGATGTCTCTTCAAGCTCTTGTCTCCAAATGCCCTGGCAACGGCAAGCTGTCCATCAACACGAGGTACATCACCTACAGAATTCGAAAACTTTACCAACTTATGGCTAGACAATGAATTACATCAAAGAAAAGTATATTTTACTTGGTAGGTTTTGTATGGCCTTGTGCTCAACAACAATGCAACAAACAGAGAATTCTAAATCATTAAGACTAACAATTGAGATGAATGGTTGACGTTGGAGAGCTTAAGAACTTTAGAATTTGAGCATGAAGAGTAGAGAATCCATTCAAAACAGTCAAATGTAATGGAGCAGTATAGTATGACCGTGACTTAAACTAAAACTTGAATCATTAAGACGTAAGCTACCTGGAATGTTTGAAACAAAACCGCCTTTGCTTTCAATTATCTCCCTTTCTCTGTTTGGCTCATGATCAACTGATAGCTGCTCTGCAACACCTTTCTTGGATATGACAGCTCGAGAATCTCCCACATTTGCTACTATAAGTGTTTGACTATTGATCAGCATTGCAGTAACTGCAGTTGACCCTCCTTTTCCCAATTCGAATGCTTTTGCCAGAATGTCTTTGTCTGTACTATGATAAGCTCTACGAGTTGCATTCACAGTATCCGTCCAAACGTCATGCTGCTCACAGATACAGGTGATGTGAATAAGAAAGAATGGGAGTAACAGAATAGCGAAAATGAGAGCAAAGACCCGTAGGACAAAAAGAGAGTTATCAGGACAGAGTTATGACAACACGAATTCTTCTCGTGAATTATGCATTACCTCTTTCAAAATATTGTTAAACAAATGTGTCTGCAAGTAGTTTGCTACATCATGGCCCATATGTCCATCATAGATTGCGAATAGTCCCAAATCGTTGTTATGGACTTGCTTAAACTCACAAACTAAACAATCTTCCATCGCGTGATTAGACTTTCCCTTCACCAGGTGGGAACCATGAGTGATCCGCTTTGATGCTCCGCCCTTGCCTCTTGTATCTGGTGAGTCTGGCATGGAAGCCATAAAACATGCCTTTTCCTATCAAAGACATGTAGCAAATGCATTAGTCTGAGAACAATGACGCCTTGATCAGTACACCAATTAACCTTCTGCATGAGAGATAATTTACAGATACACATGAAGATCGATCTTGAAATTAGAGAACAAGTCCAGTGACAACTAAGAGTGTGTTTGGTATGACGGAAAACATTTTCTGGAAAATGTTTTCCAATTTTCTCATGTTTGGTTGGGACAAAAGTCATGGAAAATGTTTTCCAAATCAACTCATTTTCCTCAAAATTAAGGAAAATGACTTCCATTCAAAAATTAAGGAAAACATTTTCCTAAACTCTTCTCCAACTTTAAATTACATTTTTTTGGCAAAAAAAATAATTTTAAAAATATTTCAATTCAAAATATATATTTTTCACCGGATCCCAAGCCCCCCATCCCACCCACCCACTACTGCCCCCCCCCACCCCCTCTCCTCCCAAAAAAATTTGAGTTCGTTTTTTAAAATATTTTTATTTAAAAACTCCTACCTCCCTCCCTCCACCCATCAGCCCCCCTACCCACTCCCTACCAGCCCCCACCCCCACCTCCCAAAAGAATTAATTTTATTTTTAAAAAATATTTTCAACTTCAAAATTTTATTTTTAAAAATATTTTCAACTTCAAAATTTTATTTTTCCACCTAACCCCTGCCCACCCACCCCCCCGCCCCCACCCACCCAACCCCACCACACACACCCAAACAAAATTGTTTCTAAAAAATATTTTCAATTTCATAAATTATTTTCTACTCTTGTAAAAATAAAAGATGTTTCTCAAAAAACATTTTTCATTCATAAATCAAACACTAAAAATCATTTCTAGAAAATATTTTCTACTCACCAACCAAACATGAGAAAATAAGTCCAAAATCTACTTGTTTTCCAGGAAAACATTTTCTAGGAAAACATTTTCCATGGAAAACATTTTCCTTCATACCAAACACACCCTAAAACTTTGCCTGAAATCACATTTCCAGTTATAGCAGCAGTCTGACAATATCAATCTTCTCGTAAGGTGTAGGAATCGATTGTTCAATTGATGTTATACTCATCAAAGGAAAGCACGAGAACAAAAAATAAAAATTTAAACAGCAAGCATTACTGATTATTTTTCGTATAGGTGCTAGCATTAATAATTGTTGTGTAATGCATAATTAGAAGATGATCTATCTGTTAACTACTCGTGGCCAGGATATATATAAATTCAATTTGCAGCTGCATAATGACAGATACATTATGTACACTTAGAATACCTGCCAACACATAAACACACTGTTGGGTTATATTTGCCCTTTATTTCTTACCACAAAATATGTTTTCTTTTTAGAAAAATGTTTTAGATTGACTAATCTTGTAGGAAAAAGTTTAGGACTCTATAAATAGAGGAATGTTCCTTCTAACTTAATCAGCATTCACAATGTAGTCTTAATGACTTTGAGAGTTTTGATTAGGGGGAGAAATTGTGGGTCACAAGCTTGATACGTTACTACTTGTGTGAATCTCCCATGTATTCTGAGTGAATTTGGTTGAGGTTGTTTCCCTCTGTATTTTGTACTCTCATATTTATAGTAGATTGCTCTATCTCCTTTGTGGACGTAGGTCGATTGACCGAACCACGTTAAATCTCTGTGTCTTTGGAATATTTCTCGTTGTCTTCTTACTCGTGGTTTTTTGACGTTTATTTTGTTATCTTCCGCATTTACACCTGCTTATTTCCGATCCTAACAGCTAACACATAAACACACAACATCGAGGGAAACTTCTGTAGCCTCTCTATCGAATAATTGAAAGTCCCTCTTCTTTCCAATTCTACGCAACACTTCCAATCAAATACTAACCATGTCCCCTCACATTCTCCCACTTATTTCTCCTCATTTCAGTTTTTATAAATACAAATGACAGAGAAGCTTCTAACAACATGATAATCAACAGAGGCATTTATAATTCACCTCACTATAAAGGGGAAGTCCGCTCCCACTATGGCGGGGTGGCGAAATCACAAGGATCTATTGTGCGCAGAAATAGCGAGAGACTGTTTTCACAACTGAAACCCGTGACCTGCTTGTTACTTGACAACAGTCTTACCAAGCCGAAACTCCCCAATCACAATTTGGCTGAAATTGAATGTATTCCCTCACTCCCCAAATCAGTTAAGCCAAATCTCTGATCTAATAAAGTTCCAATTTTCTATAGCTAAAATTTTACACAGCCTATTATCAAATTCCCTAAATTAACTTAGACAATACAACTTCCTTGCCTAAATTTAATGTTCCATCCAAAAACCAATACGACTGAGTCTCAAACAAGTTACGAAATCAAAACTTCTTAAACCCAAAATAAAAAACAAAGTTATTTCTATTCTTGTGATTGCAGAAACCACAACCTTCCTGTTCTGATTTGCCACTATAATCTATTATTTTCGATAAAAATATCACAAATTACAGTTGAAATTAAAATAAATATAAAGGCCTAGGCACGCGCTGATTACATAATCTTCACCGATCTAACAGTATAACTTTTAACGTATACAAGCTGATTTTGATTTCTTATAAATATAACAAAAACTTGAAATTAACACAAAAAATTGAGATAACAAACCTTCATCTTGTGCAGGATTTCTCTTCCTCCAGTCATGATTTTGAAATAGTTTTACACAGAAAAAAAGTAAAATTTGTAATTATGTATGTTAGTATGATGATATATAAAGCATGATGATTATTGAAACAGTAGAGTGTGGGCTATAATATTATGTGCAAGTATAAATCACATCGACTTAAGAGACCATGTGAATAATTATGAAAGTTGAGACTTAGACTTTATTTTTTTAAATTTTTTAAATTCAGAACCGCGTTATTATTTATTTTTTATATTTATAATACCTATATTTTTTTTATTCACTTTATAATAATGTCTCTTTTCTATAAAGCAACGCGTTTTCGCCAACTTGTACCCCCACTTCCCCACCCTCTTTTCTCGTTGATACAACGTTATCGAGTTAATTTTAATTTTTAAAAAAATTATTAAAATGAATTTTAGTGTATTTTGATATTTTCAAAGTTGATTTTATTAATTTATAGATTTACTTATTAATGATTATAACTTTTTTCGAATTTAATTTACATAGAAAATTATGATATGAAATATTCAAAAGAATACAATCAGTCTTCGTTAACAAGTTTGAGTTTTTTTAACAACCATATATAATAGATTTTTTTAATTTAAGTCCATCTTAGTTCAACTAAAACAAACTCATAACATTTTAATTTCTTTTTTTTTAAAACAAACATGCAATAACCCATGTTGTCTTTGTACACAATCTATTTATTGAATTTGTATCCATTTATAATTATAAATCAGTGTTTATAAATGAAAACCATCGTTACAACTAGTTACATCCTTCATTTAAAAAAGAATGACTATATTTCCTTTTTGGTATGTGTAAAAAAGAATGACTTTTTTTTCTTTTTTGGCAACAGTTAACTTTAACTTTTTACGTGACATATTTAAATCACAAGAATTAAAGGACATTTTGATAAATTTGACATAATTTTAATTCAAAATTATAAAATTAAAAAAATATTCTTTTTTTTTAAAATTCTGTTCCAAATCAAACTAGGTCTTTCTATTTAACGGAGGGAGGGAGTATCCTCTATTCTTATTAGAAAATTGATTCCTCTCTTGTGTACTAATGAATAGTTATCTTTTGGTTTAATAATATTTGATTTACTGTTTGTTTTCTAATAATTCATTGTCCCTTATTTTAATAGTACTTTCGATGATGTAATTTATTCAGTATTTTAACAAGTGGAGCCTTCAAAAGGCTAATAATAATTTGGTCCAAAAAGTAATGCTACTAATTGGTGCTAGGAGGTCCCATGTTTATATATATTTATAAATAAAATAAATTCTGATCCAAGTTAAATTAGGTTTTTCTATGTATACATTACGGGGATTTCAAAAATGACAAAAATGAACACATAATCACTAACATTTAGGTACAAAATGCAAAATTATTAATTAGATATATTGTGTTTTGTTGATAATAATTTTAAATGATACTTTCAAGTAATTTTCAAAATTAAAACACATGTTTTTCTAATAAAATTATATCTTTGGTCGGCGCTTTGTCCTCTATTATATCTAGCAATTGACATTTTGTCCATCATATTTTGCGGTCGACGTTTGTACATATACTTCATGCCTGACAATTTTATTATAATAATATATTTAGTGTAATTTTATATTTAAAAAATAATATGTATATGTTTTGATCTTTATATCATGAAAAGGTAGAAAGAATATTTTTGATAACATCCTCGATCCAAATAAATCCTATTAAAATCAATATATAAAGAAAATACAATAATAAAAACGCTATATCGAATATAATGAAAAACTGCAGTATAATAATAATAATAATAATAATAATAATAATAATAATAAATAAGTTAATAAATAAATTAATTAATAATAAAAAATAAGATAATAGAAGAATAATAATATTAAAATTGTGAAGAGAATGTGATAACGTTCAACTACTTACTTAACTTGATTTCTATTCTTAAATATTTACATACTTTATTTAGTGTGTTATCGTCAATATATTGTATATAAAAAAAATTACTAAAAGATATTATCATGACACGACACGTTTTATAGCTATTGAAGGGAGAAAAAGAAATAATTTGTGTAATGGAATTAATTTCCTAACAAACACACAATTTGGCACAATTTCAACTTATAATTATACGTAATTTTTGATAAAAATATGTGAAAGGTAACAATTAAATTAAGAATTAAATAAATTAGTCAAATGTTATGGCGCTATATGTTGGAGAGGTAGATGGCTAGCCTCCTTCCTTCCTCTTCACAACAACCAATAGTATTATTTAGTAATTTCATAGATTTCACCTTACTATGTTATCTTTATATTGTTTTGATAATTTTATTTTGGTGATTTTTTATTTTAATTGAAGGTTTATTGAAAATAATTTTTTTACATTATAACGTATAAATAAAATTTATATATATTAACTTTACTTTTAGTTTTCAGATTAATTAACAACATTATGTTGATTATATTATTATCGATTGCTAGAAATTCAACATCAATGTACGTGTGTATTCCATTGTATATTTTTCTTATATTATTTTTATATAATGCCAAAATGTCAATCATTGTCTTATCTATTATTAGAAAATACAATGATGATACACCAAAATAAAAATGCTTACATAACTCAAATGTTTTCTTAAAGGAAACTTCTCTAGTTCTTACACCTAGCACAATAATAAACATTGAAGGCACCTACTTTTGGAAGGTAAAATTAAAAAGAAATACGTAATATTAAAATATATTATCCATACTATACTCTTTGCGTAAAAACATTTGATGGTATAGTTTAATTAACTTTTATAATTAACCTACTTTTGATTTGTTATTTTTTTTTTATTGAGTTTGGATTTATCGTAAACAATTGTAGTAAGTTTTTTTACAATGATTATGTATACACTATTCTTTTCAAATCTAGCTGGTGAAATTAAATGTGTCATTGTTATTTTTACTATTATTTTATTATTCTTTTTGCCATTTGTCAATAAAAAATAATGAATATTTATAAGCGCCACATTTGATTGAAAATAACAGGATTTGGACAGGTCTAAGTTGGGGGTCCTGATAAAATGAATTTATTTAATTTTATGTATAATGTTCCACCTACTTTCATGCATGAATTATGCAATTTGAATTTATTGTCAACGCTAAATTTAAAAGTTGGAAAACGAAATGTACTTTTAATAATTACTCTAATATATGTTGAATATATCAAGATATTTTTAAATTTTGATCTTAATATATGAAGAGCTGAAATTAAAGATTTTTTAAAAATATTATTTTTAAACTGATTAAAAGTAAATATATAAATAAATAAGACGGACAAATTTTTTAAAAAAGGGATAATATGGATTAAAAAGGAGGGATGGCTATTCTACGTATTATATTTACCAAATTCATTTAGAAAAATATATTTGTTTTAAAATCTCAATCACATTGCATCCTTTCTTTTTCAATAATATTTTTAAAATTACAAATAGTATAGGGGAACATTTGGTCAAATGTAGCACTTTCTTGATATGAATAAACTGTAACAATGTAAGATCTGGTTTGATTCTACACTTAAGGCTCCATTTATTTATATACACATATTTAGATATTAGTGACGGACATTTAGATCTAAATACTGAATATATAGTTTTAAAATTATTTAATTTTTTAGTATTTGAATTTAAATGATATACTTTTATTTTTAAATTAATATATATTTCTAAGATGTTATTTTTGATCTGTGTATAATATCTATTTTTATATGCATGTATAAATTATTTTTTGACAAAGACTATTGACCATCTTTAAATAAATGTTATTACGCCATTAGTGGTGGTTGCGAGATGGTGGTAAAAAATAATGAGTGTAACCGTGGCTAGCAATGAAATGATAGTGATAAAAAATGATGGACATATTTTACGTGGCATAATTTACATAAAATATCATATTTAATGTAAATTGTCCTATACAATATCACGTATTCTTAGATTGTTATAAAATATATTGAAAGTTCAACAGAATTCAGTACTTCGAGGTTAGATGATATAATATATTTGCCAGAAAACATGAGATATTCTCTCAATTCAAAATCCCCTTTAGTCTAAATTTTGAATAAGCCACTAGTTTAAACACAAAGCTTGTAATGACCCAAAAGCTCCTCTTTAGAATTTTGAATATTTATTTAACTTGAGTTAATTAATCGATAGTTTATGGGCTAAAGTGATAATTTATTTAAGACCCTATACCCTTTAGCCTATATTTAATAAAATATGTGGATAAAACCTATCACTTTTAGTACTAATTAATTTAGAAAAGAAAAATAGAACGGACGAAGGATTTATAGATAGAACGGAGGAAGGGTTTATAGCCGACTACCAATTGCTGAAGGTAAGTGAATTTTAATCTCTCCATGCATGCAATTGAATTAATTCCTCTTCATAATGATTTTTCTTTCATTAAATGCTACCTATATATGTATATAATAATATTATAATAGCATTAAAATAACTGAAAAGGGGTTGTGGGAATCAAGAAAAAAAAATGGCAGATCTTATATCAATATGATCATGGCCAATCAAATTTTTGAAAGTAGTTAGTCACCATTGTTTTATTTTTATTATTAAATTAATGTGGTACATATGATAAAGTGAAGGTGGCAGTGGTGATGATATTATCACCATTCTGGAGACTTGTAAACTTAGGGACAAAGGACAGTGTTAATGTTACTAGTATTAGTATAAAATTATTGGATATCAATTGATCGATAAGGGAATTGATTGGTTAGGAATTTATATACGTGTATAATTTTCATACGTGCTACCAACAATTTCAAATAATAATTAAGTTGAATGCTCACTACATGATTTAGACTGTTACTATGTACATTAAGGCCTTTGGGTTTATTGATTTTTACCATTGATTTCATGACCAGTAATTTTAAAAATTTGCAATTTGTTATGTTACCACCTTGTAATTCTAGCTTTGACACATAAAAATAGGTAACTAAATATTAGGTGTATCGTATTCTGGGGAATGTCATTAGATCTCCGATATTTGAAGGAATTGGAAGAATTCACAAGTTAATGGGCATCAAAAATTACGAACTTGTTTATAAATTTGGGTGAATTTTTAAGGTGAATGTCAAACACATAATAAGATGGTGTTGTTAGTTTCGAAATCTTATTGTGAATATATACTTGAATAGGTTGCATCGATTCGGAAGCTCAACGGAAAGGAAAGACTCAAGTCATAGAGTGATTATTTGATTGGCTAAGGCAAGTGGATTTCTAAACTCTTGTTAAGTGTATGAAATGCGTGTATGTCCTTGTGGTATATGTTGGGAGTAACGGGATTGGTGATGGGTTGACTTGTCCACATTGATTAATTCTAATGATGAAAAGAATGGGGATAACAAAAGGCAATGTGATTAATTGTTTATGTATGTTGTGTTGAGAAAAGTTTGATGGCTTGTTGAATCATTGTTGATGTGATTTCATGTTTGTGTGGTTGTGAACTGTGCAATGTTATGAAAATGGTCATCTCCTCATTATTTGTGTGAACATGTCATTGCATTATTCTGAGACATGGTTGTGAAAGTGGTATGTGCATTGAGAAAGAATGATAACTTAAAGAGGATGTACCATTTCGAGGGACGTATCGCGCGCCGCGATGGATACTATATTTCGAGGGACGTATCGCGCGCCGCGATGAATACTATATTTCGAGGGACGTATCGCGCGCCGCGATGGTTACTGTTATCGAGGGTCGTGTCGTGCGCCGCGACAGATGCATGGACAGATATGTCCCCCATGGGTCCCGGACTGAGAGACAGCGGGTGTGTATCACTAGGTCAGACATGCATCATTATACTTGACATTGCATTCCATTACACTGCACATACTTATCATTAGTGAACTTGATATTGTGTTTTGTTGATCTAATGATTGCCTTTTTGCGGAACTTGTGATTGTTGAATACTGAGCTTGTTATTGAGGATATATAATTTGTTGAAGTGTTGTTGTTGAGGATATGTAATTTGTTGAAGTGTGTTATTGAGGATATGTAAATTTTTGG
The DNA here is from genome assembly GCA_027704805.1 of Solanum corneliomulleri. Classification (NCBI taxonomy): domain Eukaryota; kingdom Viridiplantae; phylum Streptophyta; class Magnoliopsida; order Solanales; family Solanaceae; genus Solanum; species Solanum corneliomulleri. The sequence goes on from JAKWIY010003058.1 coordinate 62,214,065, forward strand.
AAGTGTTGCTATTGAGGATATCTAATTTGTATAAGTGTTGATGTTGAGGATATATAATTTATTAAAGTGTTGATGTTGAGGATATATAATTTATTAAAGTGTTGTTGTGGAGGATATGTAATTTGTCTAAATGTTTTTGTTGAGTTACGTTCTACGTAAACTGTGAGTTGTTAGGTTGGGCTGATGTTTATGCAGGTTGTAGTTGTGGAGGTTCGGTTGGGGGTGGTAGGAGTACCCGTATTTCATCCCCTTAGCTTGTGTTTAGAGGTTTACTTGCTGAGTACCGTGTGGTTTGGTACTCACCCCTTGCTACTACAAATTTTTTTGTAGGTTACTAGCCCGGACTTTGTGATATTTCCCTTCTCCTTGTCTGAGGTTTCTTGGAGATTTGTGAGGTAGCTGTTTCCATCTCAGCAGACTTTCTTCTCCGAAAATTATGATCTTGTTCTATTCTAGAAACAAGTTCATTTGAGACTTGAGTTTTTCTTTTGAATCAATTGTAATACTTTAGAGGCTTGTACAGGTGACTACCAGGTTTTGGGGGTATAATGTAAGTTGATAGTAAATTTTCCGCATTTTTATTGTAATAGTTGAGTTTTAGGCTTACTTGTCTTGGTGGGATAAGACGAGTGCCATCACGTCCATTTTTGAGTCGTGACAAAGCTACATATATATTCAAACTTAACATTGTCGACATAACTTAGTGGAATTAATTGGAATAGTGTACATATTATTTTCCTCTCAAATCAAAGTTCATACGAGGGCGGAGCTAGGTAAGATCAAGAAGTTCATCTAAACTTACTTCAACGTAAAATAAAAACATACACATAAAATTAAAATATACATTTTGGGGAAACTCAACTCAAAATCTACTATATCTAAAATTTGAATGATCTATCATTAATTTGAATCATGAAGTTACATATATTCATTATATACTTCGAATATACTAGAAGCAAAATAATCGCAGACATATGTATCACTATGTATATTGGATGTATAACATTGACTTTTGTAATACAAATGTAACAAAAATAGTAGTTTTTTCTTGACTGACATATTACTGTACTGTTGTTACATTTAATTGGAAAGACACAATATTGGTAGCATCGTATTATGGATTATTGTGAGGAGATTTATAAATTATAGATGTCCCTGCATTGTGGTTTGTAGTTTGTGATCATTCAAATTGGATGAGATTATTATAGTTGTGATGTATTGTGATGTATGGTAAAAACAAGAGATTTCCTTCTTAATGGCTAACTCAAGTTCGACTTATCGAATATCGATTTGTAGGTATGCTAAACTGTTAGAGAATCATTAAGACTTTGGCTTATTAGTTATTGGTTTATCAGTTATTAATCATTATCGATTCAATTATCTATTTAACCGTTAAGATTTAAAAAAAAATCACTGAAAATCACTTAGAAACAAGGTAACAAACCAGATGAATCAATCACATCAGTTGACAGTAGACACACTCATATTGTAGACTAACCAAGAGTTTGAGATAATAAAAAATAAAAGTATGAAACTATAAACTCTAAGTCAAGAATTTTACATACAAAATGGTATATATATATCTTATATATACCAACCATACTAGGAGTATCACGACATCAAGAATTGTACCAAAAGCACCAATATATTCTTGAATTGTGATTAATCTAAAAACAAAGAAATCTTTAAAGATAAAATATATAGCGCAAATAACACCATTTTCCAACATGATTAATATGAAAATAATAGATCTTTATTGAATCTTATGAAATAGAAAAACATAATAAAATCAGTTTTGGTGAATGGTTCTTGTTCCATAATTAGCTGGTGGAGTTCGTGGACAGACACATTGATGCCTTGTCAAGTCACATATGGGTTGTGCTTCTATGCATTTCAAAACCGTAGCGCAATCGGCATCGCTGGTACATCCTCCTTGCACATGGCTTTCTTGTACTACCAACATGAACAACATTGTTGAGCACGTATACTAGAATATTTTAAGCAACATCAACATTTGAAAAAGTGAACAAACGAATAAGCTATCATAATTTCCTTGTCCTACCAACGTGGACAACATTGTTGAACAAGTCAGTGACGTACACAAGATTTTTTATAAACGACATCAACATTTAAAAAAGTGAACAAACGAAAGAAGTACCATAATTTTCTTGTTCAACCCTATCAAAATCGACATTATTATTGAACAAGTCAAACTTCAGTGATATACACAAGATTTTTCATAAACATATCAACATTTGAAAAAGTGAACAAACAAATAAATTATCATATATATCTAGTCTAGAGTATAAGTTGCAATAGATAAGAAAATTGCTTACCGAACAACATAAGCAAAAAGGAGATCAAGAAAACCTTAAGAAATGTTGCCTTCTCCATTTTCTCTTCCAAGTTTTGTGGTAACACAAGAGTAATTAACTATATATGTGATTGATATTATTGATTTCACTCTTAGCAATGTATTTATAGGTAAACAAAGACATCTGGTTCAGGGAGAAATAGTAAAATATTAAATAAGATAAATTTGAATTTGACTGAATCAAATATTATTTATGTCCTCCAACTAATTAAGGAAAATATATTAAAGATTGAGTATGGTAACAAAATCTTATCTTGCAGGACTACTTAGGAAAGTGAGTAACTTAATTTCCTTTTGATAAGTAATTTGAGATCAATGCAAATAAACTGGAAAAAAATTTCAAAATAGTCTTTTATTTTTGGATTAATACTTAAGTTATCATTGAGTTTTCACATGTAACAGTAATAGTTCCTCATGTTTGTAATATTGATGTAGTTTTGATCCTTCTATAAACTTTGTCCATTTTTAACGTTGATTTTGTCTACGATTTTATGTAAAGCCGTCCAAATGGACTCAGCCCATTAAGCCGGCCCAACCCAACCCGTTATTGAGATAAGATTAAGATATAATTTTCAAGCCCATTTAAAACTAGGACTTATTAAACATGAGCCTTTTAAGTTATTGGCCCTTGAGGCTTGATCAAAACCATATTAGTTAAACAAAAATGATAAACGGAGAAAAGTGTTGTATTTATATATTTTGGGAGATACGTTTCGTATAAATTAAAGATTTTTTTCATAAATATGGATTTTTGGGAAGGATATTATCTTGAATAAATTCACTTTTGCTTCTATTTTATGAAAGATGAAGAAAATTGTAGCTCTCGCTCGAAAAATATTTTTCGTTCTTAATCAAGCACCTAAAAAAAAACATATCTCCAAAAAATATTTTTAACTTCTCAAAAGCTTGCCTAGGAAATATTATAAGTGCAAAAAAATGAGGTCTTAGCCACAATTTGTTACTCTCTCGTCCATATTTACTTGTGCACAATACAATTTCAAGAGATAATTTTTTTTTGAGCCTGTTTTACCTTTAGTAATAAATATTAATCAACACTAACAAATTTTTCAAAATATTACATTTAATATACTAAAAGGGTAATGTAGTAATATTACTTCTATTATTTATTATTTGTTTTAAGGTGTGTGTCAAGTTAATAGTGGACAACTATTGTTATTCAGAAGATATACCAATAATACCTATGAAATTTATAAATCAAATAATCTTATATAATTTACAATTATCATAAATAATAATGAACCATGATGAGAGTGAAATTAATCGAATCGAAGTGACAAAAATATGATACAAATAAATGGCGATTCAGTAGTTACATTCATAGCTTGCCCATCAATTTTATTTAGGAAATATAATTTGGGATCTTGATTTATTATTCCTTTTAAATGTACACATAAATTATACATAAGTATACACTAATTAAAACATAGGTCTCCAAAGCCTACAAGCACAAAATTTCAAAAACAAAACACCAATGAAGAAAGTTCAAAATAATATGTAAGTTTTCATTGACTAGAAGGTAACGTTGGAAAATAAAATGCTTTCATTATAATTTGATTCAGGCGTTAGGAATTTTTTAATTAAAAAATCGTCTTTTTTATTATCGATAAGTCTATTAATAAGAAAAATTATTTTTAGAGAAAATTGATTTGAAAGAAACTGATTTTGAGTTTAAAATTTTAAGGTGTCATGTGTTTTTGTTATAGCTTTGAATAATATTTTATTTCTCATGAATAATATTTTTTTTTTTTCAAATATTAAAAATTCTACAATAGCATGATTTAATAACTACTTAATTGTTACATCTCTACGGTATCCGCTGTTGCTTCATTATATTCTCTTCGATATAAAACAGGAGCAAGTTTGGTTTTGAATATATATACACTCATAGAAACTGAAAGAACCTGGTTATGTGAGTGAAATAGACGTATTGAATTAAATTTGAGTTGGTCATAAATTAAAATGGACAGACTCCTAGCTATGTCATGTCTTCAATATAAAATTTGAAAAACGATTGAAATTATAATATTAGCAATTTCCTATGTTACATCGAAAATAAGGACCTGAAAGAGGGTAAAATTTACACATATTTAGATATCAGTGACGGACATCTAGATCTAAATACTGAATATATAGTTTTAAAATTATTTAATTTTTTAGTATTTGAATTTAAATGATATACTTTTATTTTTAAATTAATATATATTTCTAAGATGTTATTTTTGATTTGTGTATCATATCTTTTTTTATATGCATGTATAAATTATTTTTTGACAAAGACTATTGACCATCTTTAAATAAATGTTATTACGCCATTAGTGGTGGTTGCGAGATGGTGGTAAAAAATAATGAATGTGTGACCGTGGCTAGCAATGAAATGATAGTGGTAAAAAATGATGGACATATTTTACGTGGCATAATTTACGTAAAATATCATGTTTAATATAAATTGTCATATATAATATCACATATTTTTAGGTTGTTATGAAATGTCTTGAAAGTTCAACAGAATTCAATACTTCGAGGTTAGATGATATAATATATTTGCAAGAAAACATGATATATTCTCTCAATTCAAAATCCCCTTTTGTCTAAATTTTGAATAAGCCACTAGTTCAAACACAAAGCTACATATATATTCAAACTTAACCTTGTCGAGATAACTTAGTAGAATTAATTGGAATAGTATACATATCATTTTCCTCTCAAATCAAAGTTCATACGAAGGGGGAGCCAGGTAAGGTCAAGAGGTTTATCTAAACTTTCTTCGACATAAAATAAAAACATAAACATAAAATTAAAATATACATTTTAGGGAAACTCAACTCAAAATCTACTATATCTAGAATTTGAATGATCTGTCATTAATTTGAATCATGAAGTTACATATATTCATTATATACTTCGAATATACTAGAAGCAAGAAGCAACATAATCACAGACATATGTATCACGATGTATATTGGATGTATAACATTGACTTTTGTAATACAAATGTAACAAAAATAGTAGATTTTTCTTGATTGACATATTACTGTACTGTTGTTACATTTAATTGGAAAGACACAATATTGGTAGCATGGTATTATAGATTATTGTGAGGAGATTTATAAATTATAGATGTCCCTGAATTGTGGTTTGTAGTTAGTGATCATTCAAATTGGATGAGATTATGTATTGTGATGTATGGTAAAAACAAGAGATTTCATTCTTAATGTCTAACTCAAGTTCGACTTATCGAATATCGATTTGTAGGTATGCTAAACTGTTAGAGAATCATTAAGACTTTGGCTTATTAGTTATTGGTTATCAGTTATTAATCATTATCGATTCAATTATCTATTTAACCGTTAAGATTTTTTAAAAAATCACCGAAAATCACTTAGAAACAAGGTGACAAGCCAGATGTACCAATCACATCAGTTGACAATAGACACACTCATATTGTAGACTAACCAAGAGTTTGAGATAATAAAAAATAAAAGTATGAAACTATAAACTCTAAGTCAAGAATTTTACGTATAAAATGGTATATATATATCTTATATATACCAACCATATTAGGAGTATCACGACATCAAGAATTGTACCAAAAGCAACCAATATATTCTTGACTTGTGATTAATCTAAAAACAAAGAAATCTTTAATGATAAAATATATCACGCAAATAACACCATTTTCCAACATGATTAATATGAAAATAATAGATCTTTATTGAATCTTATGAAATTGAAAAACATAATGAAATCAGTTTTGGTGAATGTTTCTTGTTCCATAATTAGCTGGTGGAGTTCGTGGACAGACACATTGATGTCTTGTCAAGTCACATATGGGTTGTGCTTCTATGCATTTCAAAACCGTAGCACAATCGGCATCGCTGGTACATCCTCCTTGCACATGGCTTCCTTGTACTACCAACATGAACAACATTGTTGAGCAAGTCAGTGACGTATACTAGAATATTCATAAGCAACATCAACATTTGAAAAAGTGAACAAACGACTAAGTTTATCATAATTTCCTTAATCTACCAACGTGGACAACATTGTTGAACAAGTCAGTGACGTACACAAGATTTTTTATAAACGACATCAACATTTAAAAAAGTGAACAAACGAAAGAAGTACCATAATTTTGTTGTTCAACCCTATCAAAATCGACATCATTATTGAACAAGTCAGACGTCAGTGATATACACAAGATTTTTCATAAACAATATCAACATTTGAAAAAGTGAACAAACGAATGAATTATCATATATATCTAGTCTAGGGTATAAGTTGCAATAGATAAGAAAATTGCTTACCAAACAACATAAGCAAAAAGGAGATCAAGAAAACCTTAAGAAATGTTGCCTTCTCCATTTTCTCTTCCAAGTTTTGTGGTAACACACAAGAGTAATTAACTATATATGTGATTGATATTATTGATTTCACTCTTAGCAATGTATTTATATGTAAACAAAGATATCTGGTTGAGGGAGAAATAGTAAAATATTAAATAAGATAAATTTGAATTTGACTGAATCAAATATTATTTATGTCCTCCAACTAATTAAGGAAAATATTTTAAAGATTGAGTATGGTAACAAAATCTTATCTTGCAGGACTACTTAGGAAAGTGAGAATTTAATTAATTTCTTTTGATAAGTAATTTGAGATCAATGCAAATAAATTGGAAAAAAAATTCAAAATAGTCTTTTATTTTTGAATTAATACTTAAGTTATCATTGAGTTTTCACATGTAACAGTAATAGTTCCTCATGTTTGTAATATTGATATAGTTTTGATCCTTCTATAAACTTTGTCCATTTTTAACGTTGATTTTGTCTACGATTTTATGTAAAGTCGTCCAAATGGACTTAGCCCATTAAGCCGGCCCAACCCCCCGTTATTGAGATAAGATTAAGATATAATTTTCAAGCCCATTTAAAACTAGGACTTATTAAACCTGATCCTTTTAAGTTATTGGCCCTTGAGGCTTGATCAAAACCATATTAGTTAAACAAAAATGATAAACGGAGAAAAGTGTTGTATTTATATATTTGGGAGATACGTTTCGTTTAAATTAAAGATTTTTTTCATAAATATGGATTTTTGGGAAGGATATTATCTTGAATAAATTCACTTTTGCTTCTATTTTATGAAAGATGAAGAAAATTGTAGCTCTCGCTCGAAAAATATTTTTCGTTTCCTAATCAAGAACCTAAAAAAAAACATATCTCCAAAAAATATTTTTAACTTCTCAAAAGCTTGCCTAGGAAATATTATAAGTGCAAAAAAATGAGGTCTTAGCCACAATTTGTTACTCTCTCGTCCATATTTACTTGTGCACAATACAATTTCAAGAGATAATTTTTTTTTGAGCCTGTTTTACCTTTAGTAATAAATATTAATCAACACTAACAATTTTTTCAAAATGTAGTAATATTACTTCTATTTTTTTTTTAAAGGTGTGTGTCAAGTTAATAGTGGACAACTATTGTTATTCAGAAGATATACCAATAATACCTATGAAATTTATAAATCAAATAATCTTATATAATTTACAATTATCATAAATAATAATGAACCATGATAAGAGTGAAATTAATCGAATCGAAGTGACAAAAATATGATACAAATAAATGGCGATTCAGTAGTTACATTCATAGCTTGCCCATCAATTTTATTTAGGAATATAATTTGGGATCTTGATTTATTATTCCTTTTAAATGTACACATAAATTATACATAAGTATACACTAATTAAAACATAGGTCTCCAAAGCCTACAAGCACAAATTTCAAAAAACAAAACACCAATGAAGAAGTTCAAAATAATATGTAAGTTTTCATTGACTAGAAGGTAACGTTGGAAAATAAAATGCTTTCATTATAATTTGATTCAGGCGTTAGGAATTTTTTAATTAAAAAATCGTCTTTTTTATTATCGATAAGTCTATTAATAAGAAAAGTTATTTTTAGAGAAAATTGATTTGAAAGAAACTGATTTTGAGTTTAAAATTTTAAGGTGTCATGTGTTTTAGTATAGCTTTGAATAATATTTTATTTCTCATAAATAATATTTTTTTTTTGCAAATATTAAAATTCTACAACAGCATGATTTAATAAGAGAAAATTGTATATAATAGCTGTTACGACCCAAAACCGGGTCGCGACTGGCACCCACATTTACCCTCCTATGTGAGCGAACCAACCAACCAATCCCTTAACATTCCAATGTATATCAACAGAAAGTAATGCGGAAGACTTAAACTCATTATTAAAAACCAATTCAATAACTATTAATATTCACATCTATTATTCCCCAAATCTGGAAGTCATCATCACAAGAACATCTATCTCAAATACTAAACTAAGAATGTCTAAGAACTAAAATAATTAAAAACTAGTCCATGCCGGAAGTTCAAGGCATCAAGACTTGAAGAAGAAGATCCAGTCCAAGCTAGAAGCATTAGCTCACCCTGAAGATCCGGTGTGACGAAGACTGGCTAGAATCACTGTTGAGTTGAAGACGACGGCACGTTTGCTGCACTCCACAATTAACAAAGAAGAAAACATAAAGTAGGGGTCAGTACAAAACACAGGTACTGAGTAGAATATCATCGGCCAACTCAAAATAGAAAACAATATTAATGAGACAATATCATAAATCACTACAATACTCAACATGTAGCAACAACAAGTACTAAATCATTAATAAGTACCATCAAGTTCATCCATGGGACTCAAGCCTCAATACCATACTCATTTGGAAATTAGGTTCATTACGTTGAGTATATTAACATTTTTCAAGATTCATTATCTTTCTTCCTCTCGTGTCGGTACGTGACACTCTGATCCATATTCTATCCTGGTGCCGGAACGTGGCACTCCGATCCTCATTCTACCCTGGTACCGGAACGTGGCACCCGATCCATATAGAATCCTGGTGTCGGAACGTGACACTCCGATCCTCATTCTATCCTGGTACCGGAACGTGGCACCCGATCCATATACTATCCTGGTGTCGGAACGTGACACTCCGATCCTCATTCTATCCTGGTACCGGAACGTGGCACCCGATCCTCTATTTCTATCCTGGTACCGGAACGTGGCACCCGATCCCCTAATTCATCAAGCCTTCTTTTATTCCAAGGCATCATCAATCTCATTATATAATTTATCAAGCCTTCTTTTATACCAAGGCATCATCATTAACACGTGAATTAGGGTTTTCTTTCAAGATTTTGGATTCACTAACTTCATCATGCTTATTTTATCACAATCACATAATCATATTCATGCAAGCATACAATTAAGCATATAGAAGGGTTTTACAATACTATCAATACATATCATTCACTATTAAGAGTTCACTACGAATATCGTAAAAACCATAACCTACCTCCACCGAAGAATTTGATCAAGCAAGCAATTTCCCAAGCTTTGTTTCTCTCTTCTAATCGACTCTCCCTCTCTCTTGTTCTTTTTTTTATTTTTCTTATTCAAACCCTCTTTCTTTTACCCTAATTAGTATATAATTAAGTATAAAAGATGGCAATAATACCCCACTAATTAACTTAAGGTTACCTCTTTTAACCCCCAAGTAATTAGACTTATTAATATTAACCCACTAACTTTATAATTAAGGCAGGAATAGTCAAAAACGTCCCTTAAAACGTGTAAAGAAATCCGACCCAGACTGGGATTACGCAACCTGTGATGGGCCGTCGTGCCTGTGACGGTCCGTCCTGCAGGTCGTCGCAAAGTTCAGAGACCCAAATTTCCACCAAGGGTCTGTGACGGTCCGTCCTGCAAGTTCGTCACGAAGTTCAGAGAGTCGATTTTCAGTACCCAATTTCAGAATTTCTAAGTGTTTTGAAACGAGACCCTGCGACGGTCCGTCGTGCCCATGACGGTCCGTCGAGGGGTCCGTCGCCTCAGCCAATTTTCCAGAAATAAAATCTGATGCTCAAAACGACTAAACAGGTCGTTACAATAGCAAACTAATAACCTAAAATAAATGGAGTAGCTTGGGTTTGATTTAATTGTGCTCCATAGCAAACGTTGGCCAAAATTTGCCAGGTGCCTCTCTCCTTAAAGTCTCGCTCACCACTCTCCCATTCTCGCCTCTCTCGCTTTATACACAGAAGTGTATAATTTCTGTTTCTGTTTTGTATAAAGCGAGAGAAAATCGTATATGCACATGCAAAAACATATATCTTTGTGTTATACACTTAATTATACAATTTACAAACATTTTACTTCAACTCAATTGTAGACAAATGCAAATTTTAGACAAATATTGTAGAGAAAAAGGTCAACGAATTATACAATTGCAGTGAAATACAATTTTCTCTAGCTTTATACAACAGAATTGTATATATTGTGTTTCTGTTTTTGTATAAAGCGAGAGAAAAACATATATCTTCTTGCTAACACTTATAATTATGCAATACATACATTTTAATTCGATTAATTGTATGCAAAGCAAATTTTATAAAAATATCGCAGCGAAATAGGCAGTGAATTATACAATTGTGCATTATACAATTGCAGTGAAATAGGATAGCGAATTATACAATTGCAGCGAAATAGGCTAGCGAATTATACAGTTTTATGTTTGCTATGGAGCGCAATTATGCAAACTTTGCTATAGCATACAAATATGAATTTTTTGTTTGATATATGTGAAAGTTGCCCATTTAATAACTACTTAATTGTTCCATCTCTACGGTATCTGCTGTTGCTTCATTATATTCTCTTCGATATAAAATAGGAGCGAGTTTGGCTTTGAATATATATAGACTCAAGTAAAAACTGAAAAATTCTGATTATGTGAGTGAAATAAACGTATTGAATTGAATTTGAGTTGGTCATAAATTAAAATGGACAGACTCCTAGATATGTCATGTCTTCAATACAAAATTTGAAAAACGATTGAAATTATAATTATAGCAATTTCCTATGTGATACCGAAAACAAGGACCTGAAAGAGTGTAAAACATACACGCATCGGGTGTTTATACCAATTCAATACATGTACGACACATGTTTAAATTTATAAGTCGTTTCATTCAATTTTAATTAATTAACATGTGTTTTACTTCATTAAATTACATAATATTAAATTTTGATATAAACACTTGATATGAATAAATTTTTCCTCAAAACTCTAATGAAACATTGGAATAGTATACATATTATTTTCCTCTCAAATCAAAGTTCATACGAGGGCGGAGCTAGGTAAGGTCAAGAGGTTCATCTAAACTTTCTTCAACATAAAATAAAAACATACACATAAAATTAAAATATACATTTTGGGAAACTCAACTCAAAATCTACTATATCTAAAATTTGAATGATCTATCATTAATTTGAATCATGAAGTTACATATATTCATTATATACTTCGAATATGCTAGAAGCAAAATAATCGCAGACATATGTATCACGATGTATATTGGATGTATAACATTGACTTCTGTAATACAAATGTAACAAAAATAGTAGATTTTTCTTGACTGACATATTACTGTACTGTTGTTACATTTAATTGGAAAGACACAATATTGGTAGCATCGTATTATAGATTATTGTGAGGAGATTTATAAATTATAGATGTCCCTGAATTGTGGTTTGTAGTTAGTGATCATTCAAATTGGATGAGATTATTATAGTTGTGATGTATTGTGATGTATGGTAAAAACAAGAGATTTCCTTCTTAATGGCTAACTCAAGTTCGACTTATCGAATATCGATTTGTAGGTATGCTAAACTGTTAGAGAATCATTAAGACTTTGGCTTATTAGTTATTGGTTTATCAGTTATTAATCATTATCGATTCAATTATCTATTTAACCGTTAAGATTTTTTTAAAAATCACCGAAAATCACTTAAGAAACAAGGTGACAAACCAGATGAACCAATCACATCAGTTGACAGTAGACACACTCATATTGTAGACTAACCAAGAGTTTGAGATAATAAAAAATAAAAGTATGAAACTATAAACTCTAAGTCAAGAATTTTACGTATAAAATGGTATATATATATATATATATATATATATATATATATATATATATATATATATATATATTATATATATATACCAACCATACTAGGAGTATCACAACATCAAGAATTACACCAAAAGCAAACAATATATTCTTGAATCGTGATTAATCTAAAAACGGAGAAATCTTTATTGATAAAATATATCGCGCAAATAACACCATTTTCCAAGATTAATATGAAAATAATAGATCTTTATTGAATCTTATGAAATTGAAAAACATAATAAAATCAGTTTTGGTGAATGGTTCTTGTTCCATAATTAGCTGGTGGAGTTCGTGGACAGACACATTGATGTCTTGTCAAGTCACATATGGGTTGTGCTTCTATGCATTTCAAAACCGTAGCACAATCGGCATCGCTGGTACATCCTCCTTGCACATGGCTTCCTTGTACTACCAACGTGAACAACATTGTTGAACAAGTCAGTGACGTATACCAGAATATTCATAAGCAACATCAACATTTGAAAAAGTGAACAAACGAATAAGTTATCATAATTTCCTTGTCCTACCAACGTGGACAACATTGTTAAACAAGTCAGTGACGTACACAAGATTTTTTATAAATGACATCAACATTTAAAAAAGTGAACAAACGAAAGAAGTACCATAATTTCGTTGTTCAACCCTATCAAAATCGAGATCATTATTGAACAAGTCAGACGTCAGTGATATACACAAGATTTTTCATAAACAATATCAACATTTGAAAAAGTGAACAAACGAATAAATTATCATATATATATCTAGTCTAGAGTATAAGTTGCAATAGATAAGAAAATTGCTTACCGAACAACATAAGCAAAAAGGAGATCAAGAAAACCTTAAGAAATGTTGCCTTCTCCATTTTCTCTTCCAAGTTTTGTGATAACACAAGAGTAATTAACTATATATGTGATTGATATTATTGATTTCACTCTTAGCAATGTATTTATAGATAAACAAAGACATCTGGTTGAGGGAGAAATAGTAAAATATTAAATAAGATAAATTTGAATTTGACTGAAACAAATATTATTTATGTCCTACAACTAATTAAGGAAAATATATTAAAGGTTGAGTATGGTAACAATATCTTATCTTGCAGGACTACTTAGGAAAGTGAGTAACTTAATTTCCTTTTGATAAGTAATTTGAGATCAATGCAAATAAATTGAATTTTTTTTTCAAAATAGTCTTTTATTTTTGGATTAATACTTAAGTTATCATTGAATTTTCACATGTAACAGTAATAGTCCCTCACATATGTAATATTGATGCAGTTTTGATCCTCCTATAAACTTTGTCCATTTTTAACGTTGATTTTGTCTACGATTTTATGTAAAGCCGTTCAAATGGACTTAGCCCATTAAACCGGCCCAACCCAACCCGTTATTGAGATAAGATTAAGATATAATTTTCAAGCCCATTTAAAACTAGGACTTATTAACCTGATCCTTTAAGTTATTGGCCCTTGAGGCTTGATCAAAACCATATTAGTTAAACAAAAATGATAAACGGAGAAAAGTATTGTATTTATATATTTGGGAGATACGTTCGTATAAATTAAAGATTTTTTCATAAATATGGATTTTTGGGAAGGATATGATCTTGAATAAATTCACTTTTGCTTCTATTTTATGAAAGATGAAGAAAATTGTAGCTCTCGCTATAAGGTAACGTTGGAAAATAAAATGCTTTCATTTTAATTTGATTCGAGGTGTTTGGAATTTTTCAATTGAAAAATTATCTTTTTTATTATCGATAAGTCTATTAATAAGAAAAGTTATTTTTAGAGAAAATTGATTTGAAAGAAACTGATTTTGAGTTTAAAATTTTAAGGTGTCATGTGTTTTAGTATAGCTTTGAATAATATTTTATTTCTCATAAATAATATTATTTCTTTTGCAAATATTAAAAATTCTACAATAGCATGATTTAATAAGGGAAAATTGTATATAATAGCAAACTAATAACCTAAAATAAATGGAGTAGCTAGGGTTTGATTTAATTGTGCTCCATAGCAAACGTTGGCCAAAATTTGCCAGGTGCCTCTCTCCTTAAAGTCTCGCTCGCCACTCTCCCATTCTCGCCTCTCTCGCTTTATACACAGAAGTGTATAATTTCTGTTTCTGTTTTGTATAAAGCGAGAGAGAATTGTATATACACATGCAAAAACATATATCTTTGTGTTATACACTTAATTATACAATTTACAAACATTTTACTTCAATTCAATTGTAGACAAATGCAAATTTTAGACAAATATTGTAGAGAAAAAGGTCAACGAATTATACAATTGCAGTGAAATACAATTTTCTCTAGCTTTATACAACAGAAGTGTATATATTGTGTTTCTGTTTTTATATAAAGCGAGAGAAAAACATATATCTTCTTGCTATACACTTATAATTATGCAATATACATACATTTTAATTCGATTTAAAACATATATGTTATAGCAAAGTTTGCATAATTGCGCTCCATAGCAAACATAAAACTGTATAATTCGCTATACATATACAATTGTATAATTCGCTGGCCTATTTCGCTGCAATTGTATAATTCATTATCCTATTTCACTGCGATTGCATAATGCACAATTGTATAATTCGCTGCCTATTTCGGTGCAATATTTTTATAAAATTTGCTTTGCATACAGTTGATTCGAATTAAAATATATGTATATTGCATAATTATAAGTGTATAACAAGAAGATATATGTTTTTCACTCGCTTTATACAAAAATAGAAACACAATATATACTTTTGTTGTATAAAGCTAGAGAAAATTGTATTTCACTGCAATTGTATAATTCGCAATTGTATAATTCGTTGGCCTTTTTCTCTGCAATATTTGAAGTAAAATGTTTGTAAATTGTATAATTAAGTGTATAACACGAAGATATATATTTTTGCATGTGTATATATAATTTTCTCTCGCTTTATACAAAACAGAAACAGAATTATACACTTTTGTGTATAAAGCGAGAGAGGCGAGCGAGAATGGAAAGTGGCGAGCGAGATTTCTGGGAGAAAGACGCTGGCAAATTTTAGCTAACGTTTGCTATGGAGCACAATTAAATCAAACTCTAGCTATTCCATTTATTTTAGGTTATTAGTTTGCTATTATATACAATTTTCCCTTTATTAATTAGGTGCCCGTGAATTGTGATTTGCAGTTGTGATCATTCAATTTGGATGAGATACCAAATTGGAGGGAAAATTAATGATCGTTTGTTGATTTTTTTCCATGTAAAAATTATACTTTCTCCGTCTTATTTTATGTGTCACTTTTCGCATTTCGAGATTCAAAAAAGTCTATTTTTGATCGTTAGTTTTTCATAGATCCTTTTAACATTTTGAATTGTCAATTATTGTGACTTCTAGTATTCTTTACGTAGTTTACAAATATATAAATTTCATTTCAAAAAATTTGAAGATTCCATACGCAAATGTCCAGTTAAAATTAAACTATTTGACTCTCTAAAAATGAAAAATGTCACATAAAATAAAATAGGGGGAGTATATTCTTAAAGAAAATTGATACAATCCCTTTATATATATATGATAAACTACTACATTAATTTATTATTTTCTTAATAGGTGTGTCAACTCGAAAATGAACAAATAATTAGAGACGGAGGAAATAATATTTTGCTCTTTTGCTATGACATCAAATATTATGTTAGGAAGGGCAAATCAATCAATTAATATTGTATGACCACAAATTAAGCTAATTAAACGTCACGCATCAACTGTAATAATCTCATCCAAATTGAATGATTCACAATTCACGGACATCTAAATCTAATTATTTAATGAACAATCTCACTATACATAACAAAATCTATAAAAACTAAAACTATGCTAATTACTTTACTAATCCAAATCAATTAGCCAAAAAAAAAAATGACAACAAAATATCTACTAGCTTTTGTTACACTTATTATTGTGTTAGTAATTCTAATAAATCCATGCAATGCATGCAATAAAGATCCAATTTGTAAAGATGTGAATAGCCGTTTTAAAACTTGTGAAATATTTGTAGTTGGGATTACTCCATTTCCATCCCATACGTGTTGTAACAACTTAATCATAATGAATGATAACGTAAAATGCGAATATGATGGAGTTCGTAGATATTGTTCATGTATCGAAGATTTTAGCAATAGTCATGATCATCTACCTTATTTACAAGATCGAATCGAACAACTTTATATATTTTGCGATATTCATCTTAGCTTCCCTATCTCTGAACGCATGGATTGCTCTAAGTACTTTTATAAACTCTCTCTTCAATTTTTTTTTGTGCTTATTTTAATATATATATATACTTAGTAACTAACATTTTTTTAAAATTCTTTTTGATTTTGTGCTTGCAGGCTTTAATAAGAACTTGAATTTGTGGAAAACGAGCTGTTCTCTGGGATCTAATGTTGTATTAGTTGAAATATGTGATAAATGTAGCATTAATTAGAGTAATAATAAATTAAAATAACAATACATATTCAGGAATTATTATTATTCAGCAGATAATTTCCATTTCCCCCTATCATGTCAAATTAATACCTTTTCTTTATTTATTTTTTTACTTAGGCTTGTATTAGGAAAAAAAATTACCAATTCTCACTGAGGTTAAATGATATAGCATTATTAAACAATCAGAATTGTGATACAGAGATCATTCTTAATTAGCGGTCTCGAGTATTTGAGAGTCGAATGAAACCAAACGTATGCGAAAAATACGATTTCATTACACAAATCTCATGCAACCAACTTGCTTTTCTTCAGATTCAAAATTTAATAGAATCATCTTTTTTTATTTCTAGATAAATATTCATATCAAATTATAAAAGCTATAGATATATTAATAAGTCAAATACAATAATAAGCTTATTACATGTAAATTTCGATTAAAGGATCATAAGTCATAACTCACAACATAGAACAAGAAAATTAGTTATTAAAAGAATACGGGAAAATGCACAAATACCTTTCTAGACTATGATCGAAATTTTAGAGCACATTTTAATTAAATTAAGGTCCTATTTTTCTATAAATTTTTATTTATTTTTTTTTGTAATTTTTGTGCATCTTTTAGGCTAAAGTGACATTCAAATATCTCTCACGCGCCTCAATTGTGTGGAGTCGTAGAGTGCCACGTGAGACAAAAGGTGCACAAAATTATAAAAAAGTAAGTTCAGAAATAATAGGATCTTAATTTAGTTAAGATATATCTCCAAAATTTCGATCATATTCTAATGGATACTTATGCATTTTCCAAAAGAATTCCAACATTGATGAAGAATAATTAATTTAACTCACAAGATCATCTAAAAAATTCCTTAAAATGAAAAATAAAAAAAGGGGGGTCAAACACCAAATCTATGTAGTAGTAAAATATCACATCGAAATCAATTTTAAAAGAAGATTTAAATAGTAAAACATTGTTATAAAAAGGATCGACTATAATTTCTATTTAATTTTGGTTAGCATCTGTAAAAGGAAAAGAAAAAATATTTAGCATCCAAAACGACATCGTTTCTTCCCTGAAGTTGATCATATAAATGCTTATATAGCCGTTATGTACAGTGGCAACGGTCAACAAGATCATATCATTTCAAAGGAAAAAATTCGACCGTTTTTTTTTATACCTCTCCCGCTCCGAGCAAAAACTATCAAAAGCTTTTTTTTTTTTTTTCTGTTGTAGTTTTTAATTCTTGAGAAGAAATGGCGGACGGAAAAAATGATCCGAATTTATTGATGATTGATGAAATTTACGAATTTTCAGCACCCCGATTCTATGATTTCATTGATGGAGAGACGGAGGATGATATGCGCAATGCAGAGCTTTGGTTTGATATTACTAGTAGCTATGCCCCTTCTCGTACGTATTTTTTCTTCTTGTTGGATCTTGCTGTTGATTGTTCAATTTACAGAGTGTTGAGAATTTTAGTAGCTCAGTTATTTGACGTTCGTCTTATTGGCGAAGGTTCAGTTCTACACGTTGTAATCCTCTTACTCATTTTCTTCTTCTCAAACTCCCAATTCCAGGCCGGAATTGTTGTTTCATATTGTATTACTTCGGTGGATAGACACTTGAAATTTTTGAGATATGTACTAGTTTTATTGTGAATATATTACAATTCATTTATTAATTAGGGCTTTATCCTGAAATAATTGGGGATTAGCTTTGAAATTATTGATAAATACATACCTAATAAATTCCTGGTGGAGAACAGAAACGAGAGTTACTGTGAAAAAATTAGGGTTTTAAGGCTAAGGTCAATTTTGGGAATGGTTAGATTGGTAAGGAATGTATATTCATGTCAGCGGGTTCTAGTAGTTGTTGTTGATGGGGATGTTAGTAGTTGAATTGATTGGCTAGCTGAACTTTCACGTTGTTATACGGAGGGTTCGATTCCCCACGTCGTAATCTCATTTCTCCTTCTCTTACCCCCTATATAACTTTTAACAAAAAGTAGTTGATGTTGATTGCTATTTTCATTAAAATATTATTGGAGGTTGATTGGCAATGGATCTACTCTAATTGTGGTGGTTTTTTAGATGCTGGTGATTGTTGTTTTTGTTATAGAATATAACTTTTGAAATGAGATGTTGATGTTTAGTTGTGTTCGGTGTTGGAATTTTTGCAGCTTGTATGCCAAGAATCAAGATCAATAGATCAGTACAAGTTGAGATCCCGTGTGATTTCACTGAAGGCGAGAAGTTGGAGAGTAATACAAGGTCTTTATAGTTCAAAAGAAATGTCAAGATTCAGATGATACAATGTCATTTAACCATCATGTTCTTACTCTTTTCAATGCACTGAAACAGGCCTGCAGCTGAGGTTAAGGAAGAGGATACACCAGATGAGAACAACGAACCTGCCGCTGAGGTTTTGTCTTTTGAGGTTAAGGAAGAGGTGATATCAGATGAGAAAAACAAACCTGCAGCTAAGGTTTTGTCTTATGAGGTTAAGGAAGAGGCAACACCAGATGATGCGATCGGAGTGGAACTTCATAGCAGTCTTGCCAATCCGGTACTTCCGCTTATCCTGTGGTAACTGAAGCACCATTTAGGATCCTATTTTGACTTTCATATCTCATTGTACTCGTTAAATTTTACAGGAATCTGTTAAGAAACAGCCAACTAGTCAAGGTAAGTTACCAGGGCTTCTCATTTTTCATCGTTGCTTTAGTGTTTTGCCCAAGGCGAGGGTCTTTTGGAAACAGCCTCTCTATCTCCACAAGGTAGGGGTAAGAATTGCGTACACTCTACCCTCGCCATACCCCATTTGTGGGAATACATGTAGTTGTTGTTGGCTTTAGTATGTTTACCATTTTGTGGACAATTTTACCGCTAAGGCATCTGATCATAGTAACCTTCTTGTATAGAAATTTGTACCCCAAGACCACTACCAACAATGTCTAAGAAGATAGACCCTATGAAAACTGATTCCACCAATCAGAAAACAGCGAAGAAAATTCCAAGCATGCTTAGAAATCCTTCAGCATTGAAGTCAAAAACATTGCCTGCAAAGAGCACTAATCCTGCCACCGTGAGAAAGTAAGTGATGTGCTGTTGTGTAGCTTCTTGGCGCTTCAATTTTTCATTCTCTCATTGTTCTTTCCGCCTTCTTGTTCGATGTACTTCATTGACAGGCAAGCAATCATGAGAAGTGCTGTTAGAACGCCCAATTTTGGCCAAGAAAACCAAGCTATAAAGAGACAAAAATTAGAAAGTGGAAAAGCCAAGCAGGTAGTTCATCTTCTCTGGAAAATGCAGAATTTTTCAAGTTGTTTCATCTGACCTCACTGAGACTTTGCTTTTATTTTTCTGCCTCTCGAATTGCTAGATTCTGGATGTCAAACCCCAACATTTGCCGCACAAATCAAAACCTGGAGCCAATGGCTCCACCTTCTCTTTGGTTGCTAAAACTCGTAAAGAGGAGAGAAAGGTTTTCCATTGACTTCATCTTTCTCATCTTGCATGCTATTTGAATACTCAAAATGTATCTAACTTGGAGTTTATACTGTCTAAGATGTACGTCCGGGAACCAGTGCCACAGTTTATATCAACAGCAGAAATGATGAAGAAATTCCAATGTAGCACAAGGGGAATGTCTCTGTCCTACATGAGCAGTTCGACTTCGCATGTAACAACTGAAACTATTCACTAGTTCTATTTTTTCAAAACCTTTAAATACCTTTTAAAATGTTATATTCATCACTATGGATGATTGATGCAGAGGAAGCCTAATAAACTAACATTAACTGCACCAAAAGAACCTGAATTTGAGACTGCACAACGCGTCCGTCCAACTACAGTGAAGAGTTCAGCTGAGCTTGAGGAGGAAATGATGGCTAAAATTCCCAAGTTTAAGGCTCGCCCACTGAACAAAAAGGTGATCATTTTACAGAGAGTTTTGTGTCCTTTACCTACTTATTTTGAATATTTTCTGTCAATCTTATCGTACTCAACTTTTGAGAACAGATACTGGAAGCTCCAAAGTTACCAACACTACCTAAAAGTACACCGCAACTTCCAGAATTTAAGGTACGGTTACCTGGATTATGAAGAGCTTAGGAGTAATTCAAGAAAATTCAACTGAGATGTGTTACACTTCTGCAGGAATTTCATTTAGAGACTATGGCCAGGGCGAATCAGAATGTTGAAACATCTTCAGTCCTATCCATGGAATCTACTCAGGTTACTAACTACGAAGTGGTGGTTCCTGTAAATACTTGGAATAAAAAAACTATTAACTTGCTTTCATGTTAACTAATTTAAACTTTTGCACCACAGATTCATCAATGGAAGACACGTCTTACAGCTCCTAAATCACCTGTTCTACAAACGTCACTTAGAGCACGGCCTCCACAGATCAAAAGCTCTGAAGAACTTGAAAAAGAAGAACTTGAAAAAGTTCCAAAGTTCAAGGCTAGACCTTTCAATAAGAAGGTAACACAATCCCCAACACCTTCTAGACTCTCAAAATTTTGGTTGTGTTGCTGACTTTATCTAATTGTTGCAGATCTTTGAAAGTAAAGGAGACCTAGGAATGTTCTGCAACACAAAAAAGCATGTGACGGTGCCTGAAGAATTTCATTTTGCCACAGATGAAAGGATTCCACCTCCTTCTAACGTTACTGATCTCTTTGATAAGGTTCCATCAGAATATCATCCTTCTTACTACCTTAGCGCACCTTCTACTTAACATTTTCCTAACTTTAATTTTCTCCGATTTTCAGCTTTCTCTGTATTCCGAACCTAGAAATGAAAAGACTATATCAAGAAACACCAGACCAAATCCTTTCCATCTCTACACAGAGGTGTGTATATTTTCTGTATGTTTGTGTTCATGTTCCTTCTTATCAAAATGATGTAGCTCCTCAAGGCTTAGCTTTTTCCTGAATCCAGGAAAGAGGAGCAGAGAAAGAGAGGAGACTATTCACCGAACTCCTGCAGAAACAGATTGAAGAAGAGAGGTCAAGAGTTCCTAAAGCAACCCCATATCCTTACACAACTGATTACCCGGTGGTATGTTGTAACAACACACCAACTATTATAATATCTGTTTTGCAGTACACTTCTCCTTATCATGTGAACTCATTTCTTATGTATTCATTGGCAGATTCCACCAAAACCAGAACCAAAGCATTGTACAAAACCAGAGCCTTTCCAACTGGAGAGTCTGGTCAGGCATGAAAGAGAGATGCAGAGGGAAATGGAAGAACGGCAAAGATTGGAGAAGGAAGAATCAATGATGAGGACTTTTATAGCGCAACCAATCTTGATCGAGTAAGACCCCTCAAAGAATGACTATTTATGAACTATATCTTTTCTGCTAGTGAATCTGAAAGATAAATCATGTTTCTTAAATGTATAGGGATCCAATTCCAGTTCCTGAGAAAGTACGTAAGCCCCTCACTCAAGTTCAGGAATTTAATCTACACGTAGATCATCGTGCACCAGATAGAGCTGAGTTTGATAAGAAGGTGAAACTTTTTGTCATTGGCGTACCACTTTCTCTGAGAGGCCTATTATAGCCACACTCACTCATATTATAAGCTGTTGTGCAGATTAAGGAGAAAGAAATGATGTATCAAAAATACAGAGAGGAGGCAGAAGCTGCAAGAATGGTATGCATATTATAAAGTATGGTGTTATTTCGAGCACCGCTAATGATATGATTAGACTAATTCTCTTAATGGTGGTTAGATGGAAGAAGAGATGGCCCTGAAACAACTACGGAAAACCTTGGTGCCTCATGCAAGACCTTTGCCTAAATTTGATCATCCTTTCCTGCCACAAAAGTAAGAATCATTCTTTGTTTTTCTTTTACATATTGGAATTTGGAACAACTACTGAAACTTTTTTTTCACACACAGGTCATCCAAACAAGTGACAAAACCAAGATCCCCCAAGTTGTTGGTTCTTAAAAGGCAAGAAAGGAGAAGAATGGTGTGTCCCTATGCTGCAGTTTCTACAGCTGCCTCCCAGATGAGGTGAAGATACGAACATTTAATCGGTTCAAGAATCCTTGAACTCCATGGACAGTGTCGATTACAATGTGTTCATCGGTAAAATGTGCACTTTTTGTATACATTGAAAATTATCTGTAAGAATGTGGTGGCTTTTTGTACCTAAAGAATTCATCAAGTATATTTAATATATTATATTAAAAATTACTCCCTTAGTCCCAAAACATTCTATATTTAGTAAGATTTCCAATTTCCAATGGATGCTCAAACCACCCATTACTTAACTCTGAGCACACAATCTCAGTAGCAATGTTCATATTAAATATATAACTATTTTATCCCGCGTTCCTTGAATTATTTATCCCACCATTTATGGGACAGGGACAACTTATCCTCGGTAGTGAAAGTTGTAAACCTTGGAGAAAAAACAGGGAGAACAATTGGAAAAAGTACAAACATTTTTATGTTTCTGTGAGATATAAAACAACATGTCAAGGCTTGTAAACAAACCAAAAGTTGCGAAATAAGATAAATTCATTGTCATAGGACAGAACTGAAAACTAGCAGACTATATATAAACTAAAGAAAGTTCCTAAATGTTGCCCTCCATATGAACGTTCCCCCTGTACTCGTTTCTCCCCTGCACTCATCTTCTACAAAGCCGCCATATCAGCTGAATGATCATCATACCGCAGAATTCTTGTGCACGTACACAAGGATCTGAAAGAACAGAGGAAAAGATTGTTCAGGTGGGACACTAATGGAAGCATCAACAAACATTTTTTTAAAGAGTAATCGAAATTGGACTTGATTACGTAATCATTGTTGCTCCAACTCACCAGATTCTTGTTTAAACAATAACTGGAACTGATTCCTCCCACAGTATCTTGCCTTTCTAAGCGTTCCAGAGTAATATTGTAACCATCGATAGCTTGAGGTAGCATATTTGATGCATCTATTAAGATTGAATGGTTGATTATGGAGTAGCCAGCAACAGTGTTGACTTTTACAGCCAGTAATTCAACATCTATGGCTTGTGATTTCGTCTCCTGAGCAACAAACTGCACTCAAAATATCATTACAAAAAGTGTAAACTGAGGCAAAATGGAAAAATGAACAGCCAGCAGATTTTATGGAAGCAATTCATAATTGACGATAGTTAGAGGCATAACCATAGAAAAATAAACATGCCTCATCCTTAGACATCAACGTTAAATGAGAAATGCAATTCCATGTGATCAGCAATAATTGTACAGCACCAAAAATATCAAAATTTGAGGCAGAAAGTTTCTGATCACTTATGCTAATTAGGTCACTGAGGCCTACATATAACTATGTTTCATATCTACTTTTGACGAGGATAGTAGAAATTATTACTTTTTGCTCTTAATGTATGACGAAAAGGAACTCTTACTTCACAGAGATGTCCGACTGATGTCTTTGGCATGCAGCAGAGATGGGGCTTTTTCAGACCTGGTATCGCTTGTTTGTCTAATGGAATAATCACAAGATGGACATTTAACTGCAAAATAAGAAGAGTGAATTACGGACAAATGATCATTCTTGAATAAGATGAATACCCATGTTAAGAGAATCTATTACCTCATCATCCCTTGCTCGCACACTGTCAAGATAATCAACTAACTTGGTTGTTCGAGTATTACGAGCATTCCTGCTACCACCACTGCCATGTCGAATGTGGCTTCGAACTCCACCTCTTCCCCAAGCAAGTGTTTCAGGCTTCACTGCAGGTCCAGGAGAATTACTTGGGGTGACTCTGGGTAGCTGTACTGCAGTTTCAATGTGTCCACCATCTGGACTCGCGGCTGAAGGAGAAGTTTGGGTGGTCAGAGCTCCTTTGCGCCTCCTATGTTTCCTGAACTTGGTTTGTGTTCCTCGCTCATCCTTAAGGGGTGAATCTTTGATCTCATCATGATCATCATTTTCACTCTCATTTGGATCAGATCGCTCAGGTTCTGTCCCCTGACTGTTTCTTTTTCTTCTTGAATAAGCATGATAGTTGCGAGATGTTCTTTGTGAGGAGGGAGAAGCTATGTCTTTGCCTTTGCGCCTCTTAATTAATGCTTCAGATTGGCGTTGAGATATTTTGGCAATGGATGCTTGAATCTGTCCAACGAAACAAAAAAACATAAGCCATGTACCAAGGTCTGTGTCTCACCCCCAATATATACAGAAGTGACAATCAGAAAATTAAAAATAATATCTACATCTATTTTAATTAACAGATTATTTGCCACAGTTATATTCTACCGGGTAAAGCATAAAAGTTAATTGGACTATCGGATATGCATATAAGAACACCTGAAAACACTTGTTTCACTAACAATTGCTAGAGAAGCTTCCATTTCATTTTCAGATTCTCTGAACACGAGACTTTTTAAAGTTGATTTAACGTGTTAGTAGAGCATTTGGAGTCGGTCACCAGCAAGTTTAGACCGACAAAATGAGATCTTCATTTTCTGAGAATGCAGGATGTGCTTTGGCCACAGCACAGTGCGTCTTAGTTTCAAAATAAGAGTTTTTTTATAGAATGCTATCTTTTAAATCTTAGTGATAAGGGGGAGAAAACAGAATGTATTACATTGCAAAGAAAACATCATCAACAGACTAAGATCTATTAATTCATAACATCTACCTTCAACATGCATGGACCTGTAATGACTAATAGAACACCTCTATATCTGTGCTCTCTTCCAGTAACAACCTTGAGATATGTATGCTCGCTGTACGCAAAAGAGGATGCACACAAACAAGAAGTACAAACATGCAAACAAATGCACACATTCAAGTATGAGGATTTCGGGTGCTTCTTTAACTAACCTGGTCATTGATTGCTCGTTCCTCTTCAAGAAAGACAAGTTCCTAAAACAAGATATTCCACAAATTAGCGGGAGACATGTCTCATCAAAGGGAAGAGGAAAGGGATACATGCCTCTAGTGGTTTTGTATTTCTCTTTTTTCCCTTAGGGCCCTTCTTTTTCTCATTATACAGGCAAGGGAAGGGGATTTTATTTAAGCTGCATAGCATTAAAATTAAGGAAATACCTCTTCTTCATACTTCTCAACATCTGGATATATTGCCTCAATTAAGGTATCAAATCCAGGATCATCTCTCAATGATCGTCGACTAGCACAATGTATGCGACAAGCAGGGCATTCGTTATTCCTGTATAAGGGCGATTACAACAAAATTTATAGTAGTCTTCAGGATATACTTGAGTTCTAAAGACACGTTAAATCACAAAATTAATTTAATGCATTACATACCCTAGTCTCATTGATTTATCAATGCATTCCCTGCAAAAACGGTGTTGGCATCCCATCACAACCCGAGTTCTCTTGATAATACCTGTGCATGCAGTGCAGACACCCAATGGTTAAGAACTGTTGGACTCTCTTATCTTCAACCAACACATACCAAATTAGAAATCAACTCTAGTATTAAGCAGCTGAGATTTACTCTCAAACATGAAAGGCATAAAATGGGTCATGCCAAGGTCTGAAGTGGAACTATAAGCTTGATAGAACAACACGGGGGGGGGGGGGGGGTGTTCTGACAGGCAGAAAAAATAGTGGCAAGTTATCCCAGCTTGCAAATGGCGGGACCATTTGGAAGGAAAGGTGTGCAAGATTTTTTGAAGATGTCTAGTAATGTGCAGAAAAACAAGAAATACTACTTATTTTTATTTCACGTTTGGTGTAAAGAAGAACTGGTAAAAGATGTGGATATGCTGATAGGTGTCATAGAACTATGGTAAGAAGAAGAAGGATATAATTTTTGCTTTCTGTACATTTGGTTTACAGCACAATCTTTTTTCAGTTTTTCTATAATACTTGTTACCATTCTCCCCCCAAAAAAAACTTTGGTGCAGCTGTGATTGATCGATGTAAGAGCACACCATAGAGACTAAGCAAGAACGCAAAACAAAAACAATTGGCTCCTCATGGTGTATAGGAAAAGGTAAGACCGGGAATACAACTTGGTTATAGAGAAGATTATGGTCATTTTAGTTGTTCGTGAAGTCAACCAAGTCCAAAGGGTAACCAGCTAATACTGACGAAACAAAAGAAAACCAATTGAAACCTGTGTTTGGTGTTAATACTTTTTTTTTTTTTTGAGATGTAGTGTTAATACTTTTTCTACTAAGGTATTTGGTAGTTTTGCTGTCCCATTCTTGAGCAAAAATCATGAAACACTATCACTTGCTGTTTGAAGAGAAAAAAGAAATACTTTTTAAGATACTGCTGATTAGAGAAGTTCTTATAATGCTCTAGCTGGAACACATGGAAAGGATAAGAAATGTGATTTCTCCCGTGAACTTGCTGAATAATCAAGTAGTATCCAACATTATGACCATTGCATGCACATATATTTGGGAGTTTATCCCTCTGATTAGAACTGAGGTGGAAGACAACTGAACAAGTCACCATGATAAAACTCAGGGGAGGAGGCATAGAAGCATCATAATGAGAAGTTCCCTCGTCATATTATCAGGTTCTTATACATATAATTTACCATAATCGTGAAACTTCAGGGAAACATCAATTGTTTTCCATAATCCTGAATTAAGCTAAAGTCCCCCGCATGGATGCCAACGAATAAAAATAAAGGGGGGATATTTTTAGGAGAAAATTCTTGAAAAACGAACTTTTGCATAAAGAGTGAAGTTAAATGGTAAAATCCACAAATATCACAATAATTTTGGATTGAATAACAAAATATAGAACATTTAACAATAGAATGATGTGAAAGCAAATATACCTAGACATATAGGACATTCTAGATCTTTACGAGCTTGAAATAATTGTGCGAGAAAACTTCTCTCATCGAAATCCTAGCAAAAAACTCGAAGCTGTAATTATTCAAATATAATAAAAAAAGAGAATAAAGAATACCTAAGCATATAGGACATTGTACATTGGTGCGGATCTCAGATCGTGACACAGCGATTAACCTGCAGGCAGACAAAGACTATAAAGTTACGAAACCGCATCAAATATCCAGAAAAATGGAGATGATGCATCATGCAGATCATTTTACCAAGAGGGTGAATAGGAAGATATTGTCTAGGGAAAAAAATCAGTAAGATCAAAAAGATCTGAATTCTGCAGAATAACTTCTAGAAATTTGTACAGTTCTAATTTTCAGTTCAGCATGCAAGATGACAACCTAATTGAGCATCATGTAATTCATTCTCATAAATTTTACAGTATGGCAAAACCTTGATGTTAAGTAGTGACTTTATATTGGTGAAAGGTAAAGCCTGCATAACTTGGATCTGTTATGGAACCATCTTGGATTGAGAATCGTGTACTCTGTAGAAGCTTTTCCTTTTCCCTTTCAGATTTTATACATTTTAATCTGACGATTGAAAAGCATAGGAAAATGGAGTTGCCACCAGGAGAACCCAGGGCCAGGCAAAATCCCTACCTGACCATTATCAATTTCACAACCAGCTAAACTACTGATCCTGAATATTTCTATAGCAAGAGACTGAAGAATTTTTTAGAATGGTGATTCAAGTTTAAAGAAAATGCACACCAATATATGAGATCAGACTTGAGAAAAAGACAAAAAGAATGATACAATCAAATAGTCTCCTACACCTCAAAGACAACAAACCAAGAAAGTTGGAAATTCATTAAGTACACTTCTTAATAACTGTAGAAAAGGTTCCATTGAGCTAAAAATTGCCAAAAGTTACTTCTTTTATTCCTTTGCAGCAACAACTGCTTAAAGGGATCTTCCAGGGTCAAGGGCCAAAAGGTGATGCTGCTAACCACGGGCCAATGGAAACACTCACAGGAAATGTTAACAATAAAAATAATGTGCTACCTAATACTTTATAGTAATCATCTAGCATCACTGGTTTTTCATTACTAAGTTGACATGACAAAAGTTAACAAGTTATTTTCATTGCGAAAATACAAGGAATCTTGAACTAGTAACTTCCACTGCAAAACTAAAAGACTTCTGTTAAGTCCGATTGCAGTTATCAAGGATGTTGAGACAGTAATTCCCGTCACTACAAGACATATATACTTTTCAATAAGATAGCTTACATATACTAGATACAACTTTGTTGGTCATGTTGACATCACGATAGCACAAACCTGACCATATATTTCATGAATAACCCTATCATTAAGCATTATGTAAGTCATACTCACAACTCACAAGTCTTACAGCAAGGAAAAATGATTCCCTGCATGTATGGGCGAAAATTCTATCCTGCATGGGCTTGTCCAGAGATATAATAGGATAACAACTATACCAACCTGGAAGATCGAGACTAACTTTAAAGATAGTACTTACATCCTTATAATCTTTAAGGTAGTCTTATATTTGAAAGAAGTTTGGTTAAACGAAATTTTCTGGTTTACACCACCGCATGCCCTCACTCTTTGGTCAAGTTCTAGATATATGAATGGAGAATACAAGTAAATGTGAATTTAGAGCATCATGCAATGCAATGCATATCAAAAAAGGGTAAAACGTAAGTTATAAAGATGGATTCTTTATAACTCAAACGCAATACCCCAATAGCATTTCCAAATTCACAATCAATCTACTTATAGAAAAAAGTCCTCCGAGAAGCTCAGATATTAAAACTAACGACCGCATGCAGAAATGATCACTTGCGCATTAAATCAAGCAGCATGAGTGCATTCGAAACTTGGCCAAACTCCAAACTCCAAAGCAAGAATCCAATCACTCAAACAAAGTTTAAAAGTAGAAATTCTGCATACATCAATCTGCCGTTACTCAAAAGAAGAACTATTTGGGTCGACCCAGAAAACGAAAACACGCCATCTGAACTCAAACCTATTAAAGAAAAAGATCAAAAAGTAGCAAACCCAGAAGTAAAAAAGCACGAAATTAAACATGCAGATGAAAAAAAACAGAGAAATTACTCATCAAAGGCTTCTGGGTCAGTGCCACTTCCATCAGAATCTGCAAAAATCAAACCAATCAAATCATTAAACATCAAAAAAAAAAGAAAAAAATCAATGCACCATAACAGAACAAACACACATTCATTCATATAACAGAGATTTGGAATTTTGGGTACACATATAAAGTGTTTAGATACGTAACCATCATCAGAAGATTGCTTTTTCCCCTCTCGATCATCCCCATCCCCATCCCCATCATCATCCTGGGTTTGTTCTTGCTCATCTTCCTCCTCTTCCTCAACTTGTTGTTGTTCCTCTTCCATAGCTCGCCTGGATTGTTTCCGGCGACGGTGCTGCTGCTGCTGCTGTTGCTGTTGCTCTGGCGAGTTCCCATCATCCTCATCGTTGTTGTCATCATCTTGATAATTCGATAAAAATCGTTTCTGGGCTGGCATTTTTCCTTGAGCACCGCTACAGAAAAAAAGGCAAAGCTTTTACTGTGTTGGCTTTATTTGTTGTTTACAATTGAGAGAAGCATAAAGAGTTGTACATTTGATGAAAGCAATAAGCTTTTTGTTCACTTTGTACCAAAAAAAAGAGAGAGAAAGAGAAAGAGAAAGAGGGCTCAGTGAAGAAGAGAAGTGGACTTGAGATGAGAAATATTCAGCTATACCTTTGTAATTAAATACACAAATTTCTTACAATTTTGTAACACTTCTTCTTCCTTACCTCATTATTATTTTTCCTTTTGCTATTCCAGGTCGGAACCGCCGTGGAGTCAAGATTTGAAGCTTATGAATACAGAATATGCTAGTTAGTCACTTGGTGCTATATATAGGATTTGAGTAAAGCTTATTGGATTTATCGAATAGTATATATAAATGTTTGAATCTACGTCAAGAAAGTCTATTTTTATAAACGGTTTGTTTGTCTTTCGAACAATGTCAGAAGTAATTTTAATATTTTACGAAAAGAGAAAATAGTTTGCGTGTGTTAAACAGTGTATAGAGAGTGTTAGGTGGGCTTTAACTCTCGAAACGCTCACCTTTTTTGTTCTTTTTTATAATTTGAAAACGACGTCGTCATGAGTATTTGTATTCACACGAGAAGATGCTACTGTTTTTAATATATTTTAATGACAGATGTTAGTAGTTAATTCGGATTTGACGTCAATATATATATTATACATTTCTCATAAATGGATTGACCGAATTTGAAAAAAGGGGTAGGCGCATTCACTATGTTCACACTTTTATTTTTTAACAATAATTTTGAATAAGATACATGTAACGACCTGACCCGATCGCTATGAATAAGGCAATAGTGAAAGAATTTTGGCCAGAAAACTTTTAGATAGTGACTTAATATATTCGGCCAGGCCAGCCTTAAACGGAATCTAGGTTAGGTTGTGATTGCATATTTTTTATTTATATATGTATGCATGTCTATTGCTTTGTAGTATTATTTGTGCAATGCGTGGTAGGGAGACATATGCAATGACATCGTGTAGGTAATCTCATGCAATTAACTTGTTATTGTGACTTATGATTTTCAAGTGGTATTGTTCATTGTGCTATGTGATTGTGCATGATTGTTTTTGATTGTTGGTGATTGTTTCGGGTACCATGTCGGTACACTAACTATGAATGGCTCGAGGTACACGCCAGTACACTAACAATTTGAATTTGAATTTTGATTCTATAAGAGGATCAGGTATGTGATTGTGGTTCCATTAAAGAATCAAGAGTTTATATTTGTGATTATGTGGGACATGCATCAGGTATATTGTTGTTTCATGACATTTGATTGAGAGCCTACGTAGTTTGATATTTGTTATATCTATTGTTCTGTGTCATTGCTTTGTAGTGAACCGTATGCTTTCATATTTTGGACTAGTCACGTGATCCTATCAATACACTGTGATTTGTGTAATGACATTGCATGTGTTCTTTTCCTTGTTGAGTACAGGGCATCCTCCAACGGCTGACTCAAGACCTAAGTTGAGGGGTATTTGATTCTGAATCTAAGGATGAGCTACATCTTTCAGGTTGCTATAAATTCCTCTAGATTTCTTGTCCATCATGTCATACACACTTTAAACTTTAGTTATGTTTAGTTTCGGGGTTGCATACCCCGACCAGTTGATTGATTAGAGTTTTGGTATGGTGACTTTCAGCTCTGATGGGTCATTCATGAGTTAAATGTTTCTGGCTATTGGGTCGGATTTATGGCGACTCATTTTTTTAGTTAACTAAATTGTTTTAAGAATAGTGTTGGGTTGGTTTGGGTTGGTCTTAGGTTCTCCCATCAGGTAATTCAGTGTGGACGTCACTCACGACTATTGGAGAGAGATGGTCTGTGTGTATTCTATCATTTTCATATCCTACTTGTGAAATTATACATTATTATTGTAGAGTAGTCCTAGTGAAGTCATAGTTTAAAGTTTACAGGTTACTTGCTGAGTTAAACATTTATATATATATGATCGATCTCTTAATATAAGCATAATGTTTATAGTAAAAATTATTGGGTTCATTGGAATCTATATTTGATATTGTAATTCTATCTCGAAACATAGATATTTGAAAATCTACGCAAGAAATTCTCCTTTTTTTCTAAAGAATTTTTTTT
The DNA here is from genome assembly GCA_027704805.1 of Solanum corneliomulleri. Taxonomy (NCBI): domain Eukaryota; kingdom Viridiplantae; phylum Streptophyta; class Magnoliopsida; order Solanales; family Solanaceae; genus Solanum; species Solanum corneliomulleri. The sequence goes on from JAKWIY010003058.1 coordinate 62,246,537, forward strand.
AAAAAAATCTTTTGAACAATGTCATAAGTAATTCAAACGTTCTCTAAAGATATAAGTTGAAATTTATTCTCGAGACACTCTTTTATTTTATTTTGTAATCAACTTGAAAATCACATCATTTAAAGGGAAAAATGCATAAGTACCCTCTCATCGCAACCTATGTCCGAATTTTCAGATACACACTTATACTATACTAAGGTTTCATTATCCCCCCCCTTCCGGAAATTATATTATAAATAATTTTTTACCCTTTTTTGGCCTACGTGGCACTAGTTTGGAAAAAAATGTCAACACGCGCTGGGCCCACAAGATAGTGTCACGTAGGCAGAAAAGGACTAGAAATTATTTATAAAATAAGTTCAGGAGAGAAATAGAATCTTAGTATAGTATAAATGTGTCTCTAAGATTTCAAACATAGGTTGAGGAGGTACTTGTACATTATCCCTCGTTTAAAGTATATTATGTTCACACGAAAAAATATTGTTACTTTCAATATTTTTCAATAATAGATATACTAGTTCGAATTTGGTGTCAAACACATGCACAAAATTATGTCTCTTTTTTATAAATGGATAAAACGAATCTAAAACATAAATAGACACATTCACTATTTTCACACTTTTTGACAATTGACACATATAAACATATTGGGTTTTAAAATCTTGAATTTCACATCATATATACAACTTCAATTTTTTAAAAATAAATTTCATGATATCAAAATAATTTCATATTGTGGGCAAGCATATAGCTAGAGCCTACGAATATTACTTTAAAATTGAATTACATGATCATATACACAATATAATGTACTTGGAAATTTTTTAATTAAGCTTTTGATATATGATATCATCTATTAATTGCATGCATCACAAATATTACTTTTTGTTTAAATTAGTCAACTTTGATAGTAAAATTAGTTCATTTGTCCTCTGTTATTTTCCATGCAACATCAATCTAAAAGTATAGAGAAAATATAGTCAACCTATATACTTAAATAATAATGTTGTTATTGTCTCTATAATTTTTTTGTTGCTATAATAAACTATTGTTATAAAGAAAATACATATATATTAGGGATAATACTCAATTATCCCACTAACTTATATCCAAAATTCTGAGACACACCTTATTTTTGATGAGGTCCTATTACCCTCAAACTTTTTTTTAAGTAATTGTTTATCATTTTTGTACCTACGTGACAATATACGTGAATTCGCCCATGTAGGACGCGTGAGTGAAGATTTTAAATAACAATGACCAATAAAAGTTAGCCACGTGTCAAAGTAATTTGAAAAAAAACTCAAAAATAAATATTAATGTTTCTCTCTAAAGCAGTTGTCTTCATCTTTTGAAAAAAAAACTCTATTTTCAATGTTCTTCATTTTTAAAGAAGCTCCATTATCATTCAAGTTAACTAGCTCCTTGATTTGAAAAGGTAAAGTAAAATCCAACATCGAAAATCAACTATCAGTTTGAAATCAAATTTCTAACCTTTGTTGATTTTTTGAAACCAAGCTAAACTTTCTCTCTTCCTTTCCTTGTTCCTTCTTCTTTTTGGTAAAGTAATTTTGAAAACGTAAATGGTCAGCTTTTTCGAATTTGGAAAGTGTAAAAATAGCTGATAGTCACTTTTTAAAAAGCTGCAAAAGTGGGGGTAATAGAACTTTATTAAAGATAAGGTATGTCTCAGGAATTTTGGGAATAGGCTAGGAGGGTAACTAAATATTATCCCTATATTTATAATCACCTTTTAACCGTATCAAAAAATATTCAGAACTTAAATTTTGTGAGTTTTGAATTTGTTATTCAATTCATAATTTGTATTTTTTAAAAAAAATCCTTTATCATATTAAAATTGAGATGCCATTAAACTAACTCCAAAGCTATTTTTTTTTAAATGTTCTTTTAATAATTTATTCTTATATTAATAATAACAATAGTAATTAAATAAAAATCTAAAAAAATTTATATTGATAAAAGGTGCCATCCATTATTAAGGGATGCATTTATTTTTTTAAAAGGTGTGGTGATTTATTTTTTTCCGTTGCTTATAAATATACAAATCATAGGCAATTTTTCAAGAACATTGAAAACAATTCCAGCGTCAACTTTTTCTTTTAATAATAATTTGTTCCTTTGTAGTACCTTTTTTCCTTTCTTCACGACATCAAACACAATATTTTTGTAGTAAAAAAATACTTTTGTTACTTAATCTAAAGCATGTCTATTAGTTAGCGAAGCTACCGTAGCAAGGGGGTTCGAATGAACTCATTTGTTTTTCGCAGATTTTATATTCGTATTAAAATATCAAATAAAATGTACATATAAATATTCTGTGAACTTTTATAGCATAATGAGACGGGTGGCCCAGTGGCCTCCAAGCACCTAGTGAAGTCTTTAATTAAATACGCGCTTTGTTGGTTTGAATCCCACTCTCGGCACTATGTTTTTGGAATGATAATTTATATTAAAAAAAATTGTTCTACTCAGATATTCAAAAAAATTTAACCCAAATATATATTCATTGATTTCTACTCAGTTATTCAAAAACTTTAACCCGGATTTATTTTCAAAAGAGGTTTAACTTTTACTGTTGATTTGATTGCTACTATTCGATCTTTATCCCTCGATATGTACTATGTACTCTCGCCTCTCCTTTTTCATTTTTTTTCTTATTTGTTTGCTTTTACACGGTAGAATTACCTATTCAAAATTAACTTTTAATATTTCCTAGGGTTATCTCATGTATCGATAATTAATTATAGTGCATAATTGTTATTTGCTTTTCGAAATTTAACTTTTGAAGGTAGTAACGGTCACAATAAAACTAATAAAATATATATTTTAGGTGCAAAAATATTAATGGTGAGTTTAATATCTCTTCTCACTTAAAATAGTATTCTAGATTATAATAAAACTATTTGAAATTTATATTTTAAAAATTACTATCTTTTATCAACAATATTTTAGAACTTTAAAATAAATTACTAACTCTTCATATTATTAAAATAAGTTTAAGAATAACAATATCTAAGGTAATGTTTTCAAACATGAGAAACATCTCATTAACATAATTTGTGTTTTACGATTCCTCTATAAATCTTAGAACCCACAAGCCTGGAATTCTGGCTCGCCTCTGCTTTTATCCCGCTTTTCCATCTTTTTGTTCTCTTGGTGATCGAGATTTATATTTTTAACTTTTAATAATAATTTACATTTTCGATTCCACTTATAAAACTATGCATTGTTGTTGTTGTTGGGTAGTCATACCGGAGTCACATTTTAAAGTTTAGGGGTATAGTTTGTTAGCATTGAGATCATAATTATATATTTTTATATATTTGATGAATTTTTATAATATAAATATAATATTTAAAGCAAAATAATTGTACCCCAAAGTGTAGATATTGAAAATTTACGGCAAAAAAATATATATATTATGGACCTTTTTCTTTTAAACAATGTCATTAGTATTTCTAATATTTTCCAAATATATAAGATGTCGAAATTTGTTATTATTCATCAACTGACGTGGTTGCTTAGAATAAATTTGTTCAAACACAAAAACTTAAATTTATCTTTTAATGATGAATGTATTTATTAATTAGATGTTGTATACAAAATTATGCATTTTTGTTATAAATGGATAAAATAAATCTAAGGCGGGAACAAATATATTTACTATTTTCACTCTTTTGATAATTTACACATAAAAACGTTAAGGTAAGTAAAATTTTAAAATTTGTATGTGTATTCAACCTTTGAAGAAAATCAAATTATATTTTCATATTTAATTATCTATCCAAAATTATATTTTAATAATATTTATGTTATTTTTTAATATTACATAATACATTTTGACAGTCACGTGCAATATATATGCTAAAAAAATAGTTACTATATATAATCATAATCAGTGAAGAATAAAAGAGGAAAAAAATGATAAGAGAAGTGATCTTGGGATTACAAAATATTTCGCTATTTTTTATTAAATACACAATTCTTACAATTTTGCAACACTTCATCTTTCTTTTCTCATTTTTATTTTTACTTTCCTATGCAAGGGCCATAGCTGCTTGTTAGAATCGAAATTTAAAGTTTATAGATATAAAATATGATAGTCACTGAGTTTTATATATAAAGTTTAGTAAGTTTATTGAATTCATCATTGTACATATTTGATCCATCTCTATATAGATGTCTTTTTTTACCAAGGGTTTTTTGTCTTTTGAATAATGTAAGATGCAGTTTTAATGTTTTTCAAAAAGAGAATATATTTTGTGTGTGTGTTAAACAATGGTATAGCGAGTAGAAGATGGATTTAACTCTGGAAACGCTCACCTTTTTTGTTCTATTTTTATAATTTAAAAACGATGTCGCTTTAGTATTTGTATTCACACGAGAAAATGTTATTATTTTTAATTAATACCTTTTTATTATATATTGATAGTATTAGTATTGTTTTATAATATTTCATACCACATAACTCGAGATTAACGTGCAATATATGTGTAAAAAAAATTAGTGTCATATATAATTATTATTTTTTAAATTAACGTGTTTACAATTAATCTATATGCATTCAATGAATCACCATCTAATACAAATGTTTAACATAAGTAAAATTTAATGAATTCATTTGAACTCATAATTAATTTTAATATTACTTTGTCCTTGTGTTTAAATTTAATATTACTTTGTCCTCGTGGGTGAGAATTTAACATTTCACTCTTCGTTGTGGGCATGGTGATGGTGGAGCATCCATGAAGGCATGAGGTATTATAACCATAGATTTTCAAATACTTTTTGACAAATATTATTTGAGTAAAATTTCACTATGTATTTGTTATAATATTTGAAAAACTTAATTCATGTTTTAGAAAAAAATATGATTTATACACATAAATTTTTTAAACTATCAAAATTAATCATAAGTTTATAATACAAGTCAATTGACTCTTCGTTGCAACAAGTAACAAGTAGTGTCCATATAACTAAAACAATGTGGCAGTTTGGAGTGAGTGTAACAAGTATCATTCAATTTATCGTGAAGTAGTCAAAACACATAATTTTGTTACCTTGAATTAATTTTTCATCATTTTCATCAACAATCATATCATCACGTTGTTGTTCATGTAAGAAAATATGTAAGAAATACACAAATTTCTTACAATTTTGTCACACTTCTTCTTCGTTACCTCATTATTATTTTTCCTTTTGCTATTCCAGGTCGGAACAGCACGGTGGAGTCAAGATTTGAAGCTTATGAATACTGAATATATAAGTCACTTGGTGCTATATCTAGGATTTGAGTAAAGCTTATTGGATTTATCGAATAGTATATAGAGATGTTTGAATCTACATCAAGAAAGTCTATTTTTACAAACAGTTTGTTTTGCCTTTCGAATAATGTCAGAAGTAATTTTAACATTTTACGAAAAGAGAAAATAGTTTGCGTGTGTTAAACAGTGTATAGAGAGTGTTAGGTGGGCATTAACTCTCGAAACGCTCACCTTTTTTGTTCTTTTTTTACAATTTGAAAACGTCGTCGTCAGGAGTATTTGCATTCACACGAGAAGATGCTACTGTTTTTAATATATTTTAATGACAGATGTTAGTAGTTAATTCTGATCTAACGTCAATATATAAATTATACATTTCTCATAAATGGATTGACCGAATTTGAAAAAAGGGATAGGCGCATTCACTATGTTCACACTTTTATTTTTGGACAATAATTTTGAATAATATACGTGTAACGACCTGACCCGATCGCTATGAATAAGCCAATAGTGAAAGAATTTTGGCCAGAAAACATTTTTGGTAGTGACTTAAAATATTCGGCCAGGCTAGCCTCAAACGGAATCTAGGTTAGGTTGTGATTGCATATTTTTTGTTTACGTATGTATGCATGTCTACTGCTTTATAGTATCATTTATGCAATGCGTGGTAGGGAAACATATGCAATGACATCGTGTAGGTAATCTCATGCAATTAACTTGTTATTGTAACTTATGATTTAATCAAGTGGTATTGTTCATTGTGCTATGTGATTGTGCATGATTGTTTGTGATTGTTGGTTGTTTCGGGTACCATGTCGGTACACTAACTATGAATGGCTCGAGGTACACGCCAGCACACTAACAATTTGGGCTTGAATTTTGATTCTATGAGAGGATCAGGTATGTGATTGTGGTTCCATTAAAGAATCAAGAGTTTACATTTGTGATTATGTGGGACATGCATCAGGTATATTTGGGTTTGAATTTTGATTCATACACATAAGTTTTTTAAACTATCAAAATTAATTATAAGTTTATAATACAAGTCAATTGCCTCTTCGTTACAACAAGTAACAATTAGTGTGCATTACACTAAAACAATGTGGTAGTTTAAAGTAAGTGCAACAAGTATCATTCAATTTATCGCGAAGTAATCAAAACACATGGGTTTGTTACCCTGAGTTGACATTTCATCATTTTCATCAACAATCATATCAATACGAATATTTCATCACTACTTTGTTGTTCATGTAAGAAAATATGTAATGCAACGCAAACAACTACTATATAGGGTGTTTTTGCAAAATATAAAAATTTGGGTCAATTTTTAAAAGATCCCAAATAATGAATTTTATCCCAAATACTAGAAAAAACTAGAATTTGGAATTTTGAGATATTTGTCAATAATGACAAATTTTATGGACAAAGCTATTTGCCAAATTTTTTCTCAAATATTATTTGGGAAATCAATGGCCAGATGGGTCCTAAATGACCAGAAAATTTGGCCAGAATTTAACCTGAATTTTAAAAAAATAGTAATATTTTTTATTTTAAAATAAATTGATCTTACTTTTATTTTTTATTTAAAAGGTATTAAAGTTAAAAAGGTAAAAATGTTCAAAAAGGTAAAATACTATTCTAGCCAAGTTCTAATCAAATTTTCAAATTTTTCCGATCTTTTTTCTCATAATTTATTGTATATTCACATGTCTTTATTTAATTCGTTATTTGCACATGTCATTGATGAGAGTGTTCTATATTCATTACATATTTGTTCGAGTGAGCGGAAAGTGTTGAAACAACACTACCAAGTCCTACTACGAATGTTTAAATGATACGTCTCTAAATTGAGATATCTAAAGTGACACTTCGTGTCAATTTTTAAATATATATTTATGTGTTTTGCCTTCAATCTTGAATTTTGCCTCCTTATAATTGACGAGACATTCTCTTAAATTTTGATATACTCGAGTTTCATGATTGTATAAAAATATAATTTTACAAAATTCTAAGAACTTATTGATTATATTGAAGCAAAATGAACCTACACATTTGTCTAAGAAGAATTAATTGACACTCTTTCATGGAAAAATAATCAATTAACACTCTTACATTAAAAGATAATATTCTATATAAATAAGACAGTTAATATATATCAAACTCTATTCTAAAGTGAAAAAGAAATTAAAGCATGGATATCTAATGGTCACCAATTCCAATAAAATAGTCCATATAGTTAATATGATAATATATTACTCCCATAAAACTTACAAACACAAATTAACTTAACAATTATAGGAGCATATCTTCTTAAAACTTCTTACAATACATCTACAAAAACACAATATAAAATTAAAGCCCATAGTTCATCATTCCCCACCTCTCTAACCTTGCATATAACATTTATATATACTAATAACTTTAAAGTTATCGCGATCGCAATAAGCCCTATATCTTATTACAAGTACATGTAATATAACAACTTTAAAAGTACTTTATTGTACTTAATTATCACCGGATGGTAAGTGAATTATTTTAGAAACAGATTTATGACAGAAGAGAGAGAGCAAATTACTATATAAAATATGCTTTTTTTTCAACGTAAGTGAAAGTTTTTGTGAGTTGGATTTTCTTGGATAGATATATGAATTCGATCTGCATATGATGATAAGATGATGACGATGATGTACTCTTTCTTCGCCTTTCGTTGTGTCCAGCCAAACGTCTCCGGCAACTCCTTTTCGATTCATCAAATTCCGTCAGCTCATGAAATCTACGTAGAATTAATTTTACGAAAAATGGTCAAAAATACCCCTCAACTTTTGTTTTATTGGTTAGGCTCTAATTTTTACATTTGACCAAACAATAGCTAGTTAAGAGTAGTACTATGTGTGTTCAAACTTTAATACGACCAAACAATGTTCACATTTTACAAAAGGTTGAGAAATAGTGCGTCACGTTCATCTGGTTCTACTACTATATTACGGGCCCAATCACACTAGTTATATATGTATGTATAACACGCAAATTGTTATTTTCAAAAAATTAGTCAGAAGATAAATAATGAGTTTTTTAATAGTTTATCTCGTCACGAATTTATTATAGATTTTCTATAGGACAAATTATAGGAATTTTTTTTTTTTTTGCTTTACATGTTGGAGATGTAAAATAGTTAGATCAACTAACAAATTAGCCTCTTTGGACCTAATTTTGTTTAATATATTTATTAATTAAGAAGAAAATATCAATCAAAAGAGTATCACCAAATCAGATATCTATAGTAATGTGTACGTGGCCAGATCTGATTTTGTTTACAGCAATTACAACATGATAAATTAATTTTAAAAATGGAAGAAAAAATCGAGATTAGGAACGTTAACTAATTATTCATTAATTAACTAAATTGTCTTCTTAATACACGATCCAAAAATATGCTTGTCCATCCAAGTATGAAGAATACGAACGATATTACTCGTTCTTTATGCGAGATCTCGAGTTTAAACTATCAGTGTAGAGAAATTCTTGATAGAGAGCACTTCTCCAAATAAGGCCCTACCCGTCCATAATCGATTGGGAGATGGAAAATATTTTTAAAAATTGAATGAAGAACGTAGTTAAGATGATATTCTTAGCTAGTTTACATAATATTTCAACAATTTATGGTAATTATATTGTTAATTTTTTAATAAAAAATAGAAAATAAATTCAAGTACAAAAAAAATAATTTACTCTTTATTTAAATCAGTTGATTAACAAATTTTTTGAAGGCCATTTAATGTATGTGGAAAAACGAAAAGGTTAGGATCCACAAAAGTAAAAAAAAAACTAGTAGGACAAAAGATAAAAAGGCAAAGGCAAAAAGATAAATAAATTTTATCGCATCATAAATTTGAATTAATATACATCTTAGATATATCTATCTTGCTATATGTATCGCAACAAAACACACACCAAAAAAAAAACAATAAATCTTCAATCTATCCATTATAAATTTGAATTAATTAAAACGTATCGTAAATTTGAAAAAAAATAAAATTAATATCATATATTATAAAACACAGTGATGTAAGATGTCTTTTTGGTTCGAATCCACTTTAAATGAAGCTTTAATTTTTATATTTCCATGCTATTTTTAGCATCTACCTCAACCACTTTTACTTTTTTAACAACATACAAAAAAAAATCATCAAATAATATGATATTAAAGTAACTGAACTAGTCAACCACTTAAAATTAAGAAGTCAATCTACACATAATCTAATTAATTAAACCATGCTAAACTAAATTAGTCAATGACTAAGATACGATCTTTAATAGTACTATACTATATATGGTTACTATTATTATTATGTTTATACTATATAGTCACTTTCAAATTACCATCTTTTCAACTACTTATATAAACATAGTCTAGTACGTTCCGTTTTTAACTATATGACAGTATTTAACCGGACATAAAGTACTTTTAGAGTTTGTGAACTTAAAATTAAAGTGTCACATAAAACGAGATAGAGATATATGATCTAACCGGCTGCATTGTTGACAGAAACGTTGGCGGAGTCCAGCGACGACGACGACTTGAGATTTAGCATGATATTCACAGACTTTATGCCTCTTATGGTATTGCTTAGCATCACTTAAATCAACATTACATTTCTCAGCTTGACAACTTCTTGTTAATGAAGAAGAAGAAGAATTTGATAATAATTTCTTGTTATTATTTGTTGTGATGATTTTTTTGTTAGTATTTTCACTAGTGGAAATTACTAACAAATCATCATTTTTCTCCATGTATTTTAACTGATTATTAGCTGTTTCCATAGAGAGAAAAAAAATGATTTACTAAAGTTGATGTGTGAAGAAAAGAAGAAGAAAACAAAGATATATATATGTGTGTGTAATAATATTAAAGTGGGAATTTTTTATTGGAAAAAAAAGGTAGAGAGTGATGTTTATTTAGGACCACGTCCTTTTTGTACGCGTTTTTGTTTTTTTATGAATCTATTTATAAGCTTGGAGGTATGCATCGGAGCACGGCTATATAAGATCGAGGGGTTCATTCGAATTACTTTTGAAAGAAATTTATATTACTTATACTTGATTAAAATTACTTGTATATATATATATATTCTCTCCGTCTAGAATTGTTTGTCATGTTACATTTATCGAAAATCAATTTCACTAATTTTCAAAGGTAAATAGATCACATTAATTCGATATTTTAAACAAAAAAATTAGATATTCTAAAACTATATGAAAAGTACTATAAATTACAATTTTTTGCATAGTAATATGATGGGAAAAGATTTTCTTAAAATGTTAGTCAAAATTTTTGTAGTTTAACTCTAAAAATAGAATTCATGACAAACAATATCGGACGGAGGGAATAGTAGATATGGAATCTCCTTTTACTTTTTCATATGTTTATAACTTTTTTATATTTTAAATTATTTAGTGAAATTTCTGACTCAAATACTATGATCGATGATTGCGTGAAAGGGAGTCGGTAAAGTAGAAATATCAATTTGATAAAGGGGGAATACAAACTAGTGTTAGTACATGTGTGGGTATGAGAAGCCAGAGAATGATTAAGAAAGCAACATTTGATTATAGGTTAGTCGATATTTTCATTAAGCGGAATAGAAATATTATTGTCGTATAGTTAAAAAAAAAATCGATATATAACCTTTTTCCTTCTATAGAGAGGTTGCCCGTTGAGAATCTCACCAAGATATTTATATGATTTTAACGATAAAAATATAAAGAAGTTATAAAGATCTAATATATATTAAAGATAAATAAAATTATTTAGATATAATATTATATAACTTTTAGTCTAAATTTGAACTAGGTGGCTCCGCTATTATGGAAGACAACATCAAATAATAGTATGGTCCAAACTCTAATATGATTATTATTATTATTAATAATAATAATAATAATATTATTATTATTATTATTATCTTTTTCTGTGATTTTCTATTTTATCATTTTCTGCGTCAACAGTTCTACACTAATTTAAGTATCATAAAATTTGAAATTGGTCTGACGTATAATATCTTCAATTGCTTCCAGCTATAGTTGACCTGCTTTATTCCCCAAAATATCAATTTAACTTTTTTTCCACTTAAAAAAAAACGAATTTATTTATTTTTAAGATACTTTGAGGAATATTAACAATTGAAAATCACTATGTGACAAAAACTAATTTGAATCGAAATAGACACCATAAATGAGATCAAAATTATAGCCTAATGTTTGTAAACGCTCCAAGTGTAAGCTAGCTAGTTTCAATACATCGTTTTTTCGACACATCTGATAAAATTAGAATAATATATAGAATAGATAGTTTTTAATCCCGTTAAATGTCGTTTCCTTTTCAAATTTCCTTTATTTAGTATTTACGAGCTTACTTTTCGTTGATGAATCAAAATTTTCTTTACATAAATAAGAATATGTTCTAACGAGTGACAACTCATCGCTGATAATTTTATGATTGAATAAAAGATCATGAGGATAGTACTTTAATTTCATGTTTCATAATTATCTTTTAAAATTATGAAAGTATTTTTAAAATGTATAATTTATACAATTATCATCAACAGTTGTGTTAAGATGAATAAAATATTTCTTCCTTAAAACATGTTTTGATTGACTTAAAAATTCGTCAACCTTGTTTTTAAGTCATTGATAGCTTTTGAAAGTGTTTGACAATGTTAAAAATAACTTCTTTTTTTAAAAAAAAAGTAGGTCTCCTCTACTTTTTTATTAATTTATTTATTTAACAGTTATTTAAATTTGACTTTTTTTTTTACTTAAAAGCTACTTTTTCAAATCAATTCAAACGGGCTCTTACCGAGAGGTCTTATTGATTTTTCATTACGTAAATGATATCAAACTAGTTGAGATTCTGAAACAAATATCTAACACTAAATGAGAAGAAAAAAAGAGAGGTATAAATCATATAGTGAAATCAAATTTGTTTAGGAGTGTGGAAAATTAACACTTTGTTTGGATCATTGTTACCCATTGCTTCATAATATATTGTATTGTATTGTATGGTAGATACAATGTTTGGGCAGACTGTATTGTTTGTTGTTGTTTAATAACATTTTCATTGTTTGATTTGATCATATCGTACTGTATTGTAATTTATAAATTTACTAAAATATCCTAATTATCCTAGGATACAGAGGTTTGACTAGATTTAAATAATTAAGATAAAGGGTGAAATAATATTTTGAAATATTCCGTAAATATATAATTGGAAAAAGAAATGAAGTAACAATGGAAACACACCAAATTAGTTGTTCCATAAAATAGGAATTTTCATTGTTTTTGACAACGAAATTTAACAATACGATATAATACATTTTAAGTAACAATTAAAACAAGCATTGTAGGTATAGTAACGATACGATACGATACAATACAATACAATAAAAAAACAATAATCTAAACATAGTATAAGAGTTTGATCACCACATTAGCGAGTGATTTACATTTCAATGTAAATTTCAGGCACGATTTTACATATAATCAAACTTTAATAAAAATATATATTAGACACCACGTTTTTTTTTTTTTAAAGAAAAAAGGACATTAGTGATGATTTCATTGTGGGCATCAATAAAAATAAAGAGTACATGGTTGGCATTGGGTTGTCTTAGCTACTCGTGAGTGGTGGCCCCCTACTCATCAGTTAAATAAAAATATGTTAAAATTGCACTATCGAGCAGACAGGTTTCGAATGGGAACGATTCTTTGGTTGGGTCATTCCTCTAACGTTGCGAAAATACGATAACACAATGATTTAATGAGATTTTATTACGTCTAATCTTCGTTATAAAGTAAAAAGAATATTTCACTATGAAAGAACAAACTGTATATAGTATTTCGAATTTTCAACTGTAACATTTTATGTAGATCTCTAGTAGCTTCAAATTTACAAATAGTAGTTTCAAATTCTTAATAGAAATTTTAGCTTTGCTATTATTGATTTTTTCTTATAATTCGACGATATATTTGATGCAATCAAAAATTGAAACGTGGCATTATTGGTGCTTGATGAAGTCTGAAAATTCATGGACTTGTGTCTTTTCAATTGGGTGAAGTACGATTCCTATTGCAGTGGTGGGGATGGGTTTGTCTGGCCCAACAACCCAATTAAAACATTTGGGCCCATTTGATGTACTTTGTAATTTGTACATGTGAATTCTCATGGATAATTGCAAAATATAGCTAGATTTTATGATTTTTTCTAAATGTATTACAATTTTTTAAAAAAAAAATGTAGCGAACTATGTGTATACACAAAACCTAATCCTAATTGAAATCGAGTGGTTAAATGTGTGGTGGTGGTGGGGGGGGGGGGTTAATTGTATGTGTATAAATGTGTTTTCAAAACAGAAATTGGATGTATGTAGTTATGTATGATAAATCATATGTATATGTTATGTAGTCCTAAGTTATATGAGCACAATATTGGCCAACTGAAAAACCGATGAACAAGTAAGGACGGGGTAAATAATGACGGGATATAAACGCCGATGAGCAAGGAGGTTAGGATGGACAATAACGATATGAATTTTTTAGATACGTGCATATATATATATATATATAATATATATATATATATATATATAATATATATATATATATATATTTGCAATTGTTTAGAAGTACCAATACAAAGAGTAATAAGTGAATAAAATACGTTCCATTACTAATTCTAAAGCTTGCACTATATTAAAGGTTGGAGTTGGACCCACTAGCCACTTATCATTTTTAATTTCTTTTGTTAATTGAAATAAAGGAAGAGATTACCAAAAATTTTAAAAAAAAGATTAATAGAGATTGTTGTATTGGGTAGGTGTGTACATCGATCGATTCGTTTCGATTTTATGTATTATGAATATCATTTATTGATTTTTGGTTTTTAAATATGCTAAACCAATAACAAACCAATAAGACATTCTTTATCATTTTTTTATTATTATCAATTTAGTTTTCGTTTTACTTTTACCCAATAAAAATTTCCGTAAAATATTATATCTTTTTTCACTTCTCTAAGTGTTTTGATATAGTGAAACAAGAAAGATAATGAGAAATGCATCAATAACAGAAAATATAATATTAATATTATAATTACATGTTACCACCAAAATATAATATGAATTTTTTTTATGTTAATCAATTTACGAACCTTTTACAAACTTGTAAATTGCTACAACCTACTATCACAAACTAAAACTAAAAATAGTCTAACAAGACTAAAACTAAAATCAAATAGTTACAATTGTGAACTCCTTACTTAATATTTGGATTTTGACTAAACAATAAAAACTATTAAAACGGTCTAGCGTGAAGTTGGTAGAATACTAATAATTTGATATAGTTATAGTGTCTAATTATATATTAAATAATTAGGAAGGGTAAAATTATAAATTATTACCGTACCCAATAACCCAATAGTAAAAACCAATATCAAATCAATAACCCAATAATTTTTTTAAATAAACCTATTAAAAACTCAATAATCCAATTACTCAATAACATTTTTTTCGATTCGATTTATCATCGACCGATTTGATTTTTACATATCCTTATTATTTCTAATATTGGGTTTCATGTTGCTGATATAGTGGTATATGAGTTTACATAATTTAGCGATAATTGATATAAATCAAATTAATCAATCATTGTTGAAACAAAGCCACATGTACATTAAAGGATCGTTTTCTTGAGGATAGAATATTAATTAATTAATTATGAAGTTATAACTAACAAAGTGTGATTTGATTAATTTTATACACAAATCACGTGAGGAAGTTTTTGGCTAAAATTATACCTGAAGTATGATCTAAACCTAAAGTACATTTTTATGTTATATAAGTGAACAAAAATATTCTTGAACTATTTAAAGAATTGCAAGATTCATCCTTTTGTCTGTTTTAAGAAACTGACATCGCCTACAAAAAAAGTGTCAAAGTCGAATGAATATATGTGCAAGGTTATGCTAGTCAAATTAGGTGATTTTTTATTTTAGAAATTGAGGGTTTAAATCATATTTAGACAAAATAATTCAAATTCTAAACATTCTTTGTAAAATATGGGCAAATACTACTCTAACTTCAAAAATTTTAGCAATTTTTTTTATTTTCATAACAAAATGCCTATGTAATTTCACTAAATTTTCAGCATTTTTGTAAATTATTTAAAATATAAATTAGTATTTGGTTGTAGATATATTAGATACGTTCTAAATATTTTATTAAAGAAAATCTCTAAATAGTTGACGTAATATTTTTGAAATGATTTTCTTTTATATAATCTTTCTAATCATCGAAATCTGAGGGTATAAATATTTTAAAACTTATTATTGTTGCAAGTCAATTTACTTGATGATGGAAAAAAACATATAAACTAACAACACTCAAATTTAGATCCTGAGAATTGAATATTCATTTTTTATCCATATTCTTATTCTTTTTAGCTAACTTTCGTCTTCTCGTCGTGATCAAAACATGACCAAATTAAATTATTATTTTATTGGTTCTATCATTTTCTTAACAAATACTGAGAGATGATTCCTGCTATTTTTCGGATATTATAAGAATGTATTTTGTTGACTTAGATAATATATGTATGTACAATTATATTTCGGTCATAGTTAGAGAAATATTTTAGTCCAAAACTCACAACAAAATTCAAATACAGTGTATTCCCGCCCGTTTCATCTCCCTGAACCAGTAGGACAATTTTTCATTTTCCGGCGAGTGAGGCTGAATCAGATGGCAATGGCCGTCATTTCAAAAAATCAAAGCAATACAACTAGCTCCGACGACCCGTTATTGCCTTGGTTATGGTACCTTTTTATCTTATTTTCTCCCAAAATTTGCATTTGTACTCGTTCAATTGTTTATGTTATGCCCTAATTTGTAGGTCAATTGAGAAATCACTGAAAGAGCGAACGTCAATTGATGGAAGAGATCTGCATGAGCTTTGCTCGAACTGCATCAGTACCTTTAAGAACAATCCTCGGTACCAAAACGACGTCAGATTTCTCAAGATTTGGTTTCTATATGTAATAAATCCTATCTCCCTTTTGTTTTTCCTGTATTGATTTCTTTATGTATATGTTTAACCTAGTGATGTGAAGTGTTTGGGCAAATGTATATTTGGGATTTTGAGTTAATTGGTGTAGAGTGTACACTACTTTTGTGATAAAGATGCACTTTGTATACAAGTGATGTGAAATGTTTGTTGCTTTATCTGATCTAGTGGTGGCTTGTGTTTCAGATGGATAGCAGTTCGAATCACGAAAGCATATATAGAGAAATTGAGCAGAATAAGATTTGTCTGTTCAATTCTTTGCTTTACGAGACATATGCGTTATTCCTAGAGGCAAAAGGGAGGTTGATTGATGCATTTCTCATTTACCATTTGGGAATTTCAAGGTTACTCTCTTTTCAGAGGACATATTCTCTTTTGTAGGATCATAATTCTTTATGCATGTCAGCACATGTCTGCGTTTGTATTATATGACATTAAATTCATGAACTTGAGACTCTGGTTTTAGGAATGCTGAGCCTTTGGGCAGATTGAAGAAGGCACAAGTGTTGTTTCTTGAGAGAATGTCTGAGAAAGTAACAGCTGGTTCATTACAGAAGGTATGTTTGGTGTTCTTTTTCAGAATCTGTGCCAACTGGGACAAGGTGTGGTAATGTTATAAGTGTAGAGTTAGGTCTTTGGAATTGGTGATGCTGGATTCAGTAATCAAGCTATTACCTAGAAAGAAACTGCTGAACTTCAATGAGATAAATCATTTATCTTGGCTTAAATGCATAAAGGTCATTTTAAGGCCTCATGCTTGGATTTTCTTGTTATGCAGATTAGGGACCAAATCTCTGACATCTACTCAGCTATCTGCATTTCCAGCTTTCATAGTTCTTGTTCAATCCATACTGCATAAATGAAACATAGATAGTGATGTGAATATCAGTTTTTTCTGCTTTCAGCCAAAAATATAATGCTAACTCTTAGTATTCCAGACAAGTAGATTTGGCCGGTTGATGAGTTCCATTTAGTTGATAGCTCATATGATATATCAAATGATCAATGTATGTGATATAACAATTAACCATCAGAGCTTTGACCTAGATGACAGAAGGGGATGGTTTCATTTATAGAGTTCTAGTCGCCTATCAATATCGTGTAGCTTCAATAAATTGCACCATCACTATGCCATCTGATAAAGAAGGAACATTTAGGACCATCTGATAAATTGAAAACTCAGCTTGTAAAAAGTCTTAAGACTTAATAGACACCCTAAAGCTACTTAAAAGTATTGAGATATTAACCACCTTGTTGGAATCTTACCAATATTGGTAAGTTGAGTATTTTTTGCTTGGTTTACATTTGAAATTTGAGCCCTAATGATTTTAAATTATATAATGTGTTTTCTGGTAACTTTAAGTATCTGCACACTTCTCAAATCTGCAATGTCATATGTTGTTAGAATATGTTCATTATCAGAGAGTCAACAAGTGCTGATAAAGCAAGTCAAGTGTTGACTTTTGTCACGATGAATATTTAGCATCCATTTTATGATTGTCTTGCTCTTTAGTAATTAGTCAAGTTTATTTGTCAAAGAATTTCTATATTTGCTTTCAGACACCCTATTACATCATACAACACATTCTAATTTCAGTGCCAAGAATGTTATTAGTCATATTTAATCTATTCTTTACCCAAAGTTAACACCCTTTAGATCTGTCAAGTTTCTAACATCCAGATAAGCTGGCCTAAAATCTTCAAGTTGAATATCAAGTGGTAAGATTGTAGGGTAGTTACTGTACTTCATTCCCGTTGGGAGCCTTCAAGTTCATTTGCCCATTTTGTTGATTCTATTTACATGCATAATTAGTTCCATCTTGCCTCTAGGCTATCTTTGTTGCTTATCACAGTCTTTTCTTTCAAACTGTGAGATTCTGATGTACCAGAGTTCTACAATCTCTTTTCATTTTCTCTTGTTTTGGAATACTTATGGACTATTTCGTATGTTGTCTGTTATTTCAATTCTTACTCTTTTATTCCATGTGTTTAGTTGACACAGGATTATAGTATTGATTTATTTATGCATCATCATGTAGATGGACATTGTGTCGGAGAATGGTGGATCTTGTGTCAACCCATGGGTGATCTCAACAATTAAAAATCTGTTGCAGAAGAAGAATCCTGAGATAATAAGATATGATGTGAGATTGCCCAGAAGCATTTAATGAAACTATTTTACATGTTAACAGCAATTCATGATAGCTACATGTGAACTTTCATCAGGGATACCATCCAAGCAAAAAGGCGTATTCAGGAAAGGTAGCACTGTCAACTTTGCAGAAATCTGCCAGGAATAAAATTATTGATATAGGTAAAAATTCTTGTTTCTTAGTCTATAATGGCTACATAGTATTCGATGCTCACTGACAGTTGCAGAGATTAAGATGACGGCAAAGTTGGGACTGGTCTTGGCCCTTGGGGCAACACATCTTCTAAATGTCCTGCAGTGACCATGGAGGACTAAGGTCTCTTGGGACTAGTACCTTGATACTTGGGTCCGACCCCCAATATATACAATATTATTTTATGCCTTGGTTTGTTTAGCATGTATTCCCTTCACAATTACCCCTTGAATTGTTTTCTCTAGATGCTCTTGAAAATTCTAAACAAACATCACCTAATTCAGACACATCATAAGTTTGAATTGGATATACATATATTTTTCATAACTTTCCCCCATCTTTTCTTCCCTCACAATTTTTTGTGTGATTAAAGGTGGTATGGATATTATTAAGCTCTTTTAAATGAGATGCTTACTGGTATCTATTAGATAATAAAAAGAGAGCCAGAGGAGTGCTATCGAATGTTATCACTAGATGTAGAGAGCTCATTCATTCCTTAGGGTATCTGCTGTAGTTTGGTGGATATCAACTCCAGTAGGGAGAGGTGGCAGAGGCCTAAATCCACCCCCATCAACTTGAAGAGTGAAAGCATGGTGCCTAAGAGTTACTTATTGCACTTTCTGCCTTACAACAACAACAACATTCCCAGTGTAATCACACAAGTGGGGTCTGGGGAGGGTAGAGTGTATGCAGACCTTACCTCTACCTCGTGGAGGTAGAGAGACTGTTTTCGGAAGATCCTCGGCCCAATTGCACTTTCTGCCTTAAATTTTGGAAATGGAATTTTATGATAAAATCTGATGAATTCAGTTGTCTATAGACATGAATATGAACTTGGTGTGCTGTCAGCTAAATGTGTCTCATCGTGGAATGGTTTCAGGTGGATACAGCTATCAGATCAAGGGATGTGCAGGTCAGGGAGGATTTGCTCAAGTATTTAAAGCATGTTGTGATGGTAATCCAGATGAGGTTGTCGCACTTAAGGTGAAATAATAGTTTATCCTTATTTCCCTTCATGAGGAAATCTGACACTGGAAATGTCTTCACGTTTCTTTTTTATGTTATTGATCTCTGCAGATTCAAAAGCCAGCTTTCCCGTGGGAATTCTACATTTATCGTCAACTGGATATGAGAATTCCTGAAAAAGAAGTATGTAGTATGGAAAATAGACTATATATTGGTGTATGCTGGTTAGGAAAATGGTACTAATTTGTTTTATTCTTATTCACCAGAGATTAAGCTTTGGGTATGCCCACAGATTGCATCTATATTCGGACTACAGCATACTTGTTTCTGACTTCCTGGCTAATGGCACACTTCAGGTAGGTGTCTGTTGATCTTTCACCTTCAACTTGAATGATATGATTCCCTGACTTGAGCACCTTGCAGGATGCAATCAATTCCAATGTTGTGCTTGGTGGGGCCATGGAGGAAGTATTATGCATTTATTACACCATTGAGATGCTCTGCATTTTAGAAATTTTGCATGATACCCGGATTATTCATGGCGACTTCAAACCAGATAATCTTCTGATTCGTTATGCAAGGTAACTGAAGCCTTCATTCCACTTATAAACATGAAAGATATTTACTCCTTCTAGTTCTATGCTAAAGCCTTACTTGTTAATACTTGATCAATAGGGCATAGTTAACCAGAGAGTGTCTGCATCGTACAACTTATACGGTTTTACTCACTTTTTGGTTCTCTTATCCTTCTGAAAAAGTGTAATTGGTAGGACCGATACCTTTTGAATTCCATCGGACAGGATAAGATGTTACATACATTGGCATGAGGTTGCAAAATCTGTCCTTGTAGGTTGCTTACAGTTTCTGTTGTTTATATGGGTTAAAGAAGAAAAAGAAATCCATGGTTCTAAATGTCTTCAAAGTTACCTTCAGGTCAAGTTTTCTATGGTTTCTTGATGTCAATTTTATGAGAGGGTTGCTGTTAATGTTTGCTTCTATATAGAGTTCTATTTTTCACTATAATTTCTTAAACAACAGATTAGAATGAAATATTTGAAATGCTTTTGAGCAATAGTTATTTTTGCATCTCAAGGTTTAAAGGGAGAGAACTCTTGATATCTATTAATGAACTCCCAGGAAGCCTTCCGAGAATCTCAGATGAAAACTTCTGCTGACCCAATTTAAGTGCCCTAATTTTATCTAAAAGTGGTTTTTTAAGGTGAGATATAAATTATATTTTATTAAATGGAGCAGAGTGTATATTGAGGGTTTATATTGCCAACTACAAATAGTTTGGGTTTGAGGCATAGTAGTATTTAAATAAGGAAATACTTACTCTTTGCTTTGGGAAATTTGACCAAGTTTAGGACTATTCAAAATATCATTTTATTGTTGACTGTGAAAATAGAGTAGTTTAGGGGTATCTCTCTAATGAAGTATATGCTATCGTGCCTGTTCAGGGACGATCTGGCAGATGACGTGGAAAATTTTCGTCACCGTACTGGTTCATGGAGGGAACAGGTATTTCTACGCATTTTGTGTTGGTAATAATGAAACATTGGCAGACTATCACAGTTTTATTTTCCAGGGACTTAGCCTTGTCGACTGGGGACGGGGTATAGACCTGAGTCTTTTCCCTGACCAGACCGAGTTTATAGGGGACAGTCGAACTTCTGGTTTCCGCTGCATCCAAATGCAAGAACAAAAACCATGGAAGTATCAGGTAAATGCCTTTCAAGATCTAGCAACTTTATAGTCCAGATGATTAAACTGGTGCCGAGTGGAAACTAGATTTTTGATATCTAATAGTGATACCAGGTGGATGCATATGGCCTCTGTGTTATTGTACACATGATGCTTCACAATTCATATATGGAGATTGAGAGAAGACCTTCTCCCCATGGTGGCCATAGTTATCAACCTAAGTTGCCTTTTAAGCGGTATGTCATTGCTCCACTGCCTGTTTGCTGGTATATCTAGTGTCCATATAATTAATGCTTGCATCGTCTTCTAAGTTTGAAATTTCCGATGGTTTGGTATATACTAATATCAAGTCATTATGGTCCACACGAAATGGAAAATTCCAGTTGCTTATTGTTATGTAATATGTTTCGTATTCTCCATTCTGCTTTCAGATACTGGAAAGTTGAACTCTGGAAGAACCTATTCACCAAGTTACTTAACATAGACCACACTGAAGATCATAAGAGCATATTGAAAAGCCTGAGGGAATCATTCCAGGATTATATGTGCTCAAATCCTCAGCTGATTAAAAAGCTTAGGCAGTTGCTGGCAAAGCAAAAAACTTCCTTATGTTCTTCATAGAGACGGTCTGTAGAAAAATGCGCCCTGAAGCAGTTCAATGTGTCAAAGCCTCATTGATTTACGAAACTGTATACGTTCATGCTCATATATCAAGGCGTTGTGGGGGATTGGCCTTCAAAGCTTAATGATATTCATGAATCTGCAGAACTGTAGTTGCTGCTGTCCCCGTCTTTCCGAAATTATTTTTCAGGAAAGATAGGCTAGACTTGTATGTGTCATTTGTATCCAAAAACAACATATAACTGGTGTTGTTAACATTTGAATTCCTCTGTGACTTGCATTTGAGTAGGAAGCAAACTTCTAGTGATCAGATATTGTAACTGTATTCGCTACAATGTGAAACTTTACTTGGAACTTCTCCAATAATTTATGTTAATTTTGGGACAACTCACAAGTGTTATCTTCATTTCAATTTATAAAAGGTTTCATCTGTTTTGAGCTGTTATATGTATCTAATTAATTTTTAAGTAGTGTTGATATCTCCTTTCAATATCCTTAATATAATACATAAATATAATAATTATATTATATAATTTAAATTGTATCAAGTCAGATACAAGTTTATAACATCCACAAGTAACCTATTTGTCATAAAGTTAGATTTCAAAGATACAAATTTTATTAACAAAAACACTAGGTAATTTTTCCTCATATGTTCAAGCTTAATGAATCAAATTACTTATGCCGATGAGAGATAACATGTTCTTGTAAAATAGGAATTATGAAGTTTTAAATTTAAATTTTTACAGAAATTAAAATTATTAGATGACATAATTTTTGTAAATGAGTCATAGTACCACGTGAAATTAGTTAAGCGACCGTATGACGTCATGATTATACTAAATATTAAAAAGAGAAAAAAATATAGCTATAGAACTTAGTCTCAGCGCCACCATAATAGACTATGGATGACTACAAAAATAGTAGTGTTGAATGAAGCACGAAAATGGCAGTTAGTATAATATTGGCGGAGAAAGAGGGTCAGATGAGTCAAATATTTGGAAACCCTAGTCCTCTGTAGCTTCTAGAAACTCATTTTGCTAAAATACTCACTCAGCTTCATTGAAAAAATATTACTTCCTCAGAGCTGGGAACGAAACCTCTGGCACTCTCTCAGGTATCGTTTTTCACTCTCTCTGCACGTAGAAACACCTATACTGTGTGTAAATGTTGCTAATATGAATTTTGTTTACTTGTCAACTTTATCGGATCAGTAGATCAGTTGATCGTCAAGTTCATGAATTTTTGTCAGGAAAAGTTGATTACTGATGTCTTTACTATGCAATTGTGATTTGCTGTGTTGTTGTATGATTGACGGATCATAGTTATCCCGTTGGCGATTGGTTGTTTATTGAGTGAGTTGTGTAGTTTGGTTCAGTAGAGTTGAGATCATTTCTCATTTTGCTTTTGCTATGATTAGTTTTGAGGTTTGATACTTTCTGATTTGAGTTTGGATTTTGAAAATGAAATATATTTGTTTTTATCCATGGTATTGGTAAATATCTTGGTTGTTTATGTATAATCTGCATGTTCAGGGATGTAGCTACATAGTCTTTAGGACACCTTTCGTCGGAAAAATTATACCATTTATACGAAGTGGTGAAATAACGTATTCTTGACACCCTTAACACAACAAGGTAATGTAGCCTAGTGGTTTAAGGTGCCTTGAAAGAGCCAATACTTTAAGTGTTTGTGAGTTAAATCTCTTTTCAATTTTTTTTTATGTATATTACGTACGTTTTTTCCAAATTTTTTCATGTATATTACATAGTTTAATTTTAAAATTTCTAGTGCACTCATTCATCCAAAAGAAAAAATGTACTCGTGTACAATTTCTAGACACCATTCGTGAAATTTCTGGCTACGCTAAACCACTGTGCATGTTGAGGTGACGTTCTGTGTTAAATTACTACATATCTATCTATTAAGATAGAAGGTTAGTAGGTAGCAATATATTTTAGTTGTAGTTTTGCTCTGTAGTATCTTGTCCCTTGATCATTGTATTGTTTTGTTGTAGTTTCCATTTTGTTACGATCTGGTGTTCTTGTACTTCCATTACTTCTCTTTTTGGATTGTTTTTCTTGATTTGAGGGTCTATTGGAAATAACCTCTCTACTTCTGAGTTAGAGGTAAGGTCTTCGTGCAATCTACTCTCCGCAGATCCCATTTTGTAGGACTACGCTGGGTATGTTGTTATTGTTGTAGTCCCTTGTTTCTCAGATCCAAAGTATTTACCCGATTCCTTTGTTGATTTCTGTCAATATACAGTAATTGTCAAGTATCTATTTCTGAGTGTGTTCTTGTTGAATTATTTAGTAAATATTCTATTGCGTTTGCTTGGAATTCCTGCGAGGATGTGCTTTTATAGGTAAGGGTTTGACTGCTTAGTGATTAAATATCTGTATTCCAGTTTTTGAACTGAAAGCTCCACAGTGTAGCTTAATTATTTGGTTCCTTGCTTATAGGAAGCTTCCCTGCTCCACTATTTGTATTTTTAGGAATACTTCAGTTACTATTTTTCTTCTTTGCAGGTCACTGTGTTGATCAACACAACATGGGGGATGGTTCAGCGCCTCCAACTGCATTTCAGAAAATACATGGGCATTCACACCTCTTCTCTCTAATATCTCCCCACACGCATTCTAAGTATACTGGTTCATACAACATGACTGGTGGATATGTCAATGAAATTCTACGGGGTGCTTGTATGACGAATTGCCAAGCCGCTAATCTGGAAGTCCGTCAATTGGGAAATCCTATTCTCATACAGGCCCCATCTGAAGAGAAGAAAGCTAACAGTTTCGTCGTGGATTTTCTTATGGGAGGGGTTTCTGCTGCAGTGTCTAAGACAGCTGCAGCTCCAATTGAGAGAGTCAAGCTTTTGATTCAGAATCAGGATGAGATGATAAAGGCTGGTAGACTTTCTGAACCTTATAAAGGGATTTCAGACTGCTTTGGTAGAACTATCAAGGATGAAGGCGTCCTTGCTCTTTGGAGAGGCAATACTGCAAATGTCATCAGATACTTCCCCACTCAGGTTGATTAACCTTACTTTCTGTTGGTTGACCCCTATTGATTGTCTACAATGTAGCCTGCTACTTAACTTTTTCATCACAGTTGGGGAGCACTTCTCCGCTTTTTGATTTTTGTTCAAAGATTGTTGTTATTTACCTACAAGGCTGTTATTAAGATAATACTAAAACAAAATATAGAACATGTGAACTGGTTTTGCCATCATTACTTCGAACATTTTACTTTTGTTGTTGTAATGATTTAGAGACCCTGGTTGCTGGTAAACTTTATTGTGTCTAACAATGATAAGCCCTGGATTTGAATGCATTTTTCCAGCATTCTAAAAGTGCTTTGATTCATTTGTTATTATGATAGTGCTGAAACTTTATGCATCTCTCCAGATGTGTATTGTCAAAAAAGCTAACAGAGGAAGACTTGAGGGTATCATCGGTACATTTGAGTAGTTTAAACAATTACATGGACATGGTCATCACTACATCATCTTGTGTCCTTAGGGATCATTAATTTCTGCATTTCTTTCATTAGTTAAAATTTTCTTTATTGTAATATTGTTCAACTTTATAAATCTCTGTAGTGATGTGCACTGCCTAATAAAGAAAAAAAAGACGACTTGAAAGTAGCATAGGTACATTTGAGTAGTTAAAATTTGTGGTCACTTTTGCAACATTTTTCGTCCTTCAGATTTATTAATTCCTGAATATGTTTTTTGCAGGCCTTGAATTTCGCTTTCAAAGATTACTTTAAAAGACTCTTTAATTTCAAGAAAGACAAGGATGGCTACTGGAAGTGGTTTGCAGGAAACTTGGCATCTGGTGGTGCTGCTGGTGCCTCATCCCTTTTATTTGTGTATTCTTTGGATTATGCAAGAACACGCCTTGCTAATGATAATAAGGCTGCAAAAAAGGGTGGTGAGAGGCAGTTCAATGGTTTGGTTGACGTTTACAGGAAAACTCTTAAGTCAGATGGTATGGGGGGGCTTTACCGTGGATTCACCATCTCATGTGTGGGCATTATTGTTTACCGTGGTCTGTACTTTGGAATGTATGATTCACTTAAACCAGTACTTCTAGTCGGTGACATGCAGGTATCGGAAATCCTAATTCTGATTCAATTTCATTTTATTTTATAAATTCATACCTTAAGCGCACACATTTCATATGCTGGATTCTTTTGTCCTTTTGACACACTTTAAACCCCCACCCCCACCCCACCCCCACCCCACACGCGCTCTCACAACTTCACCAAATATTTCTGTTGTTTCTCCTCCCTTTCGTCAATGATGTATTATCCATATGTAGAAGTTTATCATTTGAGATATCAATACATATTTTTCATGATTTGGTGATTCAAACCATTTCACTACATGCATATGACTTATGTGTGATCAGTCCCTCATCTGCTCGGGTCATACCGTCAACATTTAGAACTGAAGGATGATCTCTATTTCTAGTAGCTTTAGTTTCCGTGCGATAGTGTGGCTGGTATAACACTACTGCAATATTCTGTTTTTTTACAGGATAGTTTTTTTGCGAGTTTCTTGCTGGGATGGGGTATCACTATTGGTGCTGGTTTGGCTTCTTACCCAATTGATACAGTGCGTAGAAGAATGATGATGACTTCTGGAGAAGCAGTCAAGTACAAGGGTTCAATGGATGCATTTTCTCAGATTGTTAAGAATGAAGGCACTAAATCCCTCTTCAAAGGTGCTGGAGCAAACATTCTACGTGCTGTTGCTGGTGCAGGTGTCCTAGCCGGGTACGATAAGCTGCAGCTTATTATGTTTGGAAAGAAATATGGTTCAGGTGGTGGTGGCTAATCTAATATGGTGATGAATGATAATGACGAAAACTGTCCTTTGGTTGTGTAGATTTCCTTGATTGTCCAGTGCTTTTTAATAATTTTCCCAAACTATGTCACACTGGTTGGCATTCTCTTGAAAGTTTATTCTGGAACAGTATTTTCTTGAAGTTTTTCTTGTTTCTATGGAGCTCTGAAGCTGCTTCTAGTTATAGTTGCCTTTTATATAGAAATTGTTATAAAATTTTACTTTCTGCTACTTCTTAGCAAGACCTACACACTCGTCGTAAGTAGTCATATCAGTCTAGAGTAACCAATCAGGTTTGATTGAAGTGTTCAAATCATCTAAAACATTTGAGAGAAGTAATAACATGCTAGCTGAACTATAGTGCATACTGAGATTAACCATAGGATCTTGGCTGTCCTAGGATAAGATTTAATCCACCATTCAACTAGAGAATATAGTTGTAGTTGTACCAGTTAATGCTTTAGTGAAAACTCCCCTAGCTGAGGGCTCTTATCACCTTAAAACTTTGTTGAAACAAAGTCATTTGCTTTAACTTCAAGTTAAGATCCTGTTCTTACCTATACTGTGTCCTTGTACAATCCCACTTCAAACAACTGAGAAAGCTACCTGTAAGGAGGGAAGTCTATGTCATTCACATCCCCTTAACTCTTAACTTTATCTGCAAATATCATGATCATTGTTAACGTTGAATTTGCCCATCTTGTTGATGGATCTAGAATCCAAGATGTGAGAACATGTAAAAAAGACATCATTATGTTGGCTGCTATTTCTTAGAGTAGTTAGGTTGCTGTTATTTCAGTTGTTGTGTAAAATGCACTGTGGATGTAGTAGTTATATCATTAGCCAAAGGACCTTAAAAAGTATTTGAAAATGAAAGGATATCTCACCTTATAAAAACCAAGTAGAGGCTGTTGGTTGAGTAATGCTTGCATTACTAGTCATCAACAAAAATGGCTTCATTTTCCTTTCCCATTACCACTACTGCCTTTGTTATCTTGCTTCTAAGTCTTACCTCCAATGTGTTCAACAACTCAGCAGCCAAACACAGCCATTCCTCCTCCGGTAAGGGCATAAAAAACCCGAGGCTGCAAAAAGCCTACATTGCTCTCCAAGCTTGGAAACGTGTTATCTACTCTGATCCTAACAACTTTACTTCTACTTGGGTTGGCCCTTCAGTCTGCAACTACACTGGCATATATTGTGCGCCATTCCCTAATAACACCAAAGTCCAAGTTGTTGCTGGCATTGATCTGAACCATGCTGATATAGCCGGTTTCCTACCTGAGGAACTCGGCCTTCTCAATGACTTAGCGTTGCTGCACCTAAACAGCAACCGCTTCTGTGGAATCCTCCCACTCTCTTTATCCAACCTCACTCTTTTGCATGAGCTTGATCTCAGTAACAACAGATTCGTAGGACCTTTTCCTAACGTCGTCCTCTCTCTGCCTTCCTTGAAATATCTTGATCTTCGCTACAATGAGTTTGAAGGGCCATTGCCTCCTCCACTCTTTAGCAAAGATCTCGATGCTATTTTCGTTAACAATAATCGTTTATCTAATGTGATCCCTTCAAATTTAGGATCAAGCTCTGCTTCTGTTGTGGTTTTTGCTAATAACTACTTTGGAGGATGCTTACCACCTAGCATAGCCAACTTTGCAAACACCTTAGAAGAGTTGCTCCTAATTAATACAAGCTTATCAGGTTGTTTGCCTCCTGAAGTGGGATTTTTATACAAGTTAAAAGTTCTTGATGTGAGCAACAACAAGTTAGCAGGGACAATACCTTATACTATTTCTGGTTTAGCTCACTTAGAGCTACTAAATTTAGCACATAACATGTTTACTGGAACTGTACCAGAGGGGATATGTGTATTACCTAAGCTCTCAAACTTCACATTCTCTTATAACTATTTTTGTGAGGAACAAGGGATTTGCAGCAACTTGACATCAAAGGGTATAGTTTACGATGATCGTCGAAACTGTTTGCCAGAAAAGCCTCTTCAGAGAAGCAAGAAGGAATGTGATGCTGTGAATGAGCATCCCATTGACTGTTTAGCATTTCATTGTGGCACTTGATATTGTTGTTCATGTGTTGGTTCTACTAAAATATGACAAATTAGTACTAGCTTGAGTTTTCTTTGATTTTTTTTTTTCAAATTTAGTAGCCAATGTGAAAAAGGAATAAAGTCAATAGTAAGTCTGTAAATATGGTGTGTGATGAAGTTTTTTTTTTTATATATATATGTTGGTAATTTAACTTTGATGCTGTTATATGTGTTGTCCCAAACAATGATTCTCCTTGAAATTTCATATTTTTTCATTTTGGTTTCATTTTTATCTGTTACTACTTGCATATCAACTAGATGCAATTGTTTATTGCAAATGTGGATTTTTAACATGAAGTTTATTCCATGTTTGGTTGGGATAGAATCGCAGGATAACTTGCTCCGAGATTAGTTACCCTAGGATTATATTATAGTGTTATTTTGTCCCATCGAGGGTGAATAACAATTCTGAGATAACTTGTTCTCCAACCAACGGGGCAAGAGTTTTGGTTACACAAGTCCCTTCCCTCAAATATTCCAAATGAGATCTCATTAGTAAATAAGCAAATGAAAAGCCTTAAATATTCCAAAGTACTACACATAATAATTCTAAATTCCAGGTCATTTTTGACCAAAACTTGAATTCAGTTTACAATTTCATCATTTATTGGGCAAACTAAAACAAATTCTGTAGGAGGAACCATAGTATAGTACAACAAAATCAGAAAACTGTACACACAACTGTTCTGTGAAAAATTATCACTGCTATCTACCTGTAATTCAACTATGTAAAGGTGCTACAATGCCCAACTAGAAATTTACAACTTGCTTTCTATCTCAAAGAAAATGTAATGAAATACAAGAGAAAACTAGAATGTTATCATCTTGAAAAAAAACTAGAATGACCATAATGTACATCACAAGAATTGCATGCGGCAATCTGGTGTTTCTGCGTTAAAATTTTCATAAAACTTACATTAAGACTTCTCAAGAATGCTCTGATCCACTCCGACACCAACCTGAGGAAAAATACAAAAGCTCAGTCACACGTTTTTCGTTCTGGATCCAAGGGAAGAAGGAACCTTTATATCTATAGAGGGAATAATCACAATGATATGCATTTATAGCCTATTTAGCCAAGCTTCAAGAAAGCCAAAAATGATCATTTTAGAGAATTACGGCGTTTGGCCAAAGGGAAAAGAAGCTCTGAATAGCATAAGTTGTTTTCAAGAAGCTCAAAAAAAAGTTGATGTTCTCTGGAAGCACTTTTGGGACCTTTGTCAAGCATAAATTGTTGCTCTAATATTGTAAAAGTGATTTCAAAGTGACTAGCTAAATACAAATTGCTACTCTACCCAAAAGTACTTTTTCTGAGAAAATATACTTTTAAAATAAGTAAATTTTGGAAGTTTTGACTGAACAGGCTATTAGTCAGACAACTTGTTTAACTTTTCAACAACTCATGGACACACTGAACTTCTTTGCATAACTTATGTACATCGACTATTCCACTAGGTATCTGCTCTTACCAACACGGGTACCGGGTAACTCTGTCCACCAAGGCTTGGTAGATGGAAGAAATCACTCTCTACTGGGATTTAAACCCTATATAGTGCTTAAAATAAATTCATGAACAGATATTTACCTCATTTGACAGGTTGGTGATGTCAGTTGCTGTATATTAACAGGAATTCAAAAAACAAAAAACATCTGTTCAGGCTGGAGGAAGAGAACGTCGGCATGTTGGGCACTCCATCTTTATGTCCATCCATCTTTGCAAACACCCCGAATGAAAGAAATGATCACAGGGCGTCACCTGAACATTAGTTGGAACATTAAACCCATTTGGAGTTTTCTTTCCATTAGTAAAATCAAATCATATTTGTTAGGAATTCCACATTATAGTGAGAAAAGTCCAATACATGTAGCATTACCATGCAATTATTTGAACGTTGAGTGAGATCAATAGCAGTCATGCAAATGACACAGTCAGTAGCATGATCTCCATTCTGATCAAATCTTCTGTAATAACTATATTTTTCAGGTAAAATCTGCAACACATCAGCAAAACTTACATAAGATAGGTCACAAGTCACTACAAAACTCATAGATGATTAAGTGTTTCTTTGTTAAGAGTATTTGTTTGTCTAAACCATATACCTTGTATACTAAAATCCGAAAAGACAGGTCAGGGAAAACTTAATATTTGCAGTTGATTTCTCACTTCTAATAACATAATCTATATCATCGAAAAACAAAAGAGCAGAATAATACCTGTCGTGGAATGAACCACCGAGATCCAAGATAGTGCTGCAAAAGAAGAATTAATGCCTGCACTGCCATGAAAATTCCCAAACAAATGCACCAACTTTTGTCGGGCTCTATGCGCATAAAATTATGAGGACAACCAAAGACATATAGTGGAATTGCTAGCCGAGTAACAGTCATTCCCAAGATGTAATGAGGATGCAACGGTTTTCTTGAGTCACGAATAACGTTAGTTACAATTTGAGGTATCCAAAAAGAGTGTAAAAGGAAAAGGAGTGGCCGCAGAAACCTATGGAATTCATACATGATTAAAATTCCACCTAAAAGGATCCCATCTGCAAAACAATGTTGGAAAACAAAGAGATATGAGCAGGTTGTCCGTGACAATGATACTAATGTCTGACGTAGATCAAGTTTGCACGAGACAGAGGGAGAGAAGAACTAATGAAAGCTTTTGTGTTTCCTTACAAAATCTGAGTGACTACATTCTCTTGTATTACTTCATAGTTCTTTGGCTCACTATGCCTAATGATGTTAGAATGACATAAAGAGAACGTCATAAAATCTCTTTTATCCTTGCGCCCTTGGCACCCATCTGAACCAAACCAAGCACTATGTAGTACGTTGAACACGAAAATATTAATTTGTTGCTAAATTTTGCAATCTAAAATACTGATTTTTATCTTAAAACCGTTATCTCAGATCAGAAATTACAAATTTTCTGAAGCCCAGTTGAGCCCTGAATGAATTATTGAAAATCAGATGTTACATCCTCCTATGCTAGGTATAGAAATGGAGTAGATTCAGGATGTGTTATTACATTAACTTATATCAAAGTAAGTGCAATTATGTCAAAGAAAACTTTTAATGGAAAAACTCAAATGTGTTATTTACTCTTCAACATCTAATTTCCCCTTCCCCTTTACTTGAACCATGTGTCTATCGGATAACACTAGGTATGTTGTTGCATCTAATATGCCCTTTCACTAGAGGAATACCCTGCAGCCAGACACGTTCAAGGTACAGACACATATAGCTGATGAGTCAGTTTAATTCTATGCACATGTTCACATTTCAGCAAGGGATACTTACAGAAGCGGCTGTACAGAACTGACAGTTCGCGTCTCATTGCTTGCCAACCCTCTCCACTAGTCATAGGTCTATTTGCCTTCCATATAGCGAGAAGATATCTCATCTCAAATATTGAGAAGACAACGAACTTGAAAAATGCAGCGGTTGCAAAAGCATTGAACAGCGATTCTGTAAAGAATGACGGGGGAGGAGATTTTATTTACAGAGCGCAGAGCTGCTAGAAACAATAAAAATAGAATATTTTATAGAGTCTGTTAAGGGAAAATACACAAACTTCTAAGAGTTGGTTACGGGGAGGCAAAGCATGACATAGAAATGCCTTGATAAAAAGTTACTAACCAATACCATGTTAATCCCTAGAGGGGCTACCTCATTGTTACCACTATACAACTTTTAGATAATAAAACCAGCTAAATGTGCTGGCTATAATGACTTAGATAATAGCTACCATCAAACTTACCAACAAGTATGCCTGCAGTCAGATGTAGAAGACAAAGATAAGCATCAATTATTCCCTGTTGCCCGATCATCAAAATTGAAACTTTGGCAGCTCCCTGTAAAAAAATTATCAGACACCATTCATTTGATTTGACACATTGCAACAGCAAGATAGTAACATGGGAAGACTTATGTCATTTATTGTAACAGAATGTCATATTCTTACTGATTGGGTATTGCTATGTTCCATTTGCCGAATGAGAAGGAGCACTTGAAGAAAAGAAACCTAGGTTTCAAGAAGTTAAGGAATCCACACAAATGCAGTTCATAGAAGAAAATAACATCAATGAATAACAACTCTTGGAGGATACAAAGGTGACCATCAACGTGTAGTTAACTGCTTTGTTGTAGTAAACCTCTATATTGATAGATGTGGCATTCAATAGCATGGGGGAGAAACAGTCTCCATCATCATCCACTGAAGGGCTCTCCATCAATCCTTCTAGATGATAATGGTCTTGATCTCCATCTGGAAAAAGACAAGTAACTTAAAATATGTTCCCCAAGTATTTCCTCAAACTAAAGCATAAGGTTGAATTTCTAATGATACATGCTACTCGTAAAATCTCCCACGGGTTTGGACAAACTGCATTTTGGCTCATGTACAGCTGTATGCTAATTAAAGATCATGGGTAGAAAAGCACAATGCATCAATATCTATTGTTTTGCATTATCAGGGCATACACGATGCTCCAAGGAAATGCAACAAAGGCAAAGTTAGAGCTTCTAAAAGGATATGATAAGAAGTTCTCAACTAACATCAATATGGAAGTTAAATCTACGTTAAAAACTAATAATATCCAATATAAACATGAACCAGAGAAACAGAATTAGAGGAAGTTAACAAGCAGATATTATCAGATGATAGAAAGGAGCAGCGTGAATACAGAATCGAGAGTTCAGTTCAAATGGTTTTACATAAATAAGGGAGAAAACCGGGCAAAGAGATGAACAAGTAAAGAAGAAAAATCAAGTACCATTAGTGGAAGATGACACTCGAGAAATTTGTGCTGCAATTTCAACATTACAATGTTTCTCCATCTCATAAATAGGCGCTGCAGTAACAGAGATACATAGTTTAAGCAATGGTTAAAAAAGCTAAATTGGATCAAGGTTGAGTAATCATTATTACAGTGTTTCTGTTTCCAAATCTTATCTCGTGGCGACTCTTGGAAGACCTGAGATGAGAAAGTTCCAAGCTGTGCAGGAAAGGTAAGATAAAGAAAGATATTATCATTTGATAAAAATTGACATTCAATATTTGATTAGAATTCTTTGAATAGAATGTAAATCAAAATTTGTTATCATAACTTATTATCTAGAATACAGATAATTCCTGAGCTAAAAAGAACATCTCCTTTTTTAATTTTAGTCTATTTAACTAAATGGCTTAGTCTCTTAGCTACCATTATGAAACATAAAAAAGATTAAGAGCTTCCTGATTTTCTGTCCATTTTGATCACAAAGAAGCTAAATGTGACGACATGGGCATTGAAGTAGAAGTTGACCATTTGCAGACAATGAGCTTTTCAATTGTCAACATTTTTCGGACCATGTCAGTCCCTTTAAGGTTCTTTTTCTTAAGAAGGATGTCAGACCCTTTTAAGTTGGGAAATAAAATTTATGAAGGAACAAATTGGTAGAAGGAGTGTGGTGTGTGAACGATACAACAAGTTGCCTCCAATATTTCTTGTTTTTTCATATGGAACAAAGAGTTCCCTCTATTAATCACCACTAGTAGTTTCTTTCATACTTTGTATAAAAACATGAGCAACAAATTTGCTTTATTATGTATGCATTGTCTCAATATTGTATACAAGAGAAATCATGTCATTCATGGATGAAAACATTAAATTTGTCAGTGACAGTGACAGAACGTATCAAATTCAAAATATAAACGGAAATACATAACAGCAATGGAGAAATTTAAAATAATCATGCTCAGTGCTAGCAAAACCCACAAGTACAGATGTCATAAATTGTTACGTCAAAGGCAAATAAAACATGGTAATGATTAATACCAAATGATAAGGATTTGATAACAGATAATCATCTTCCTGGCCAAATTCACCCTCTTTGCTGCTGAAAAAGAAGCATAAATATCAGTTGAAGCATTCCAAATACTAATACCATCTACAGGCTTGTAATGCGTGTGACTGAAACAATAGTTTAAATTTACATAGGTCGTAGACAAGAGCTTTTGGATGGATTTTTTAGATCAGAGCCTAAGCATGACTAATCTCCTACTACCCAACTCGATGCCAGCTTGGACTAAAAGAGAGAGAGAGAGAGAGAGAGAGAGAGACCTTGCCTTTCAATTCACATCACACAATGGAGGTTTGTGAGTCACGTTAAAGAAGAACAAGGAAACATGAACCACAAGTCTCTGTCTCAATTTGGTTATTTTAGTTAATAAGTCAGATGCCAAATTGAGCTCCTTCTGTTTGAAAGAGTCTCAACAATAAGAACTAACCCTGGCGAAATAAAGATGTTTTTTATATAGTTTGTTTTGTTATCTTACATTGTTTCTCAATGCAATACCTGACACCTGAGTTACAGTTTGGTTGCTACAAAAGCAAACAATAGTACCAAAAATTAAAAAAAAAATCAGTATTTGTATGCAGGGAACTTATGGAAAAAGTTGGAGGGCCATTATGGAAAAAGTGACTAGAAACATTTCCAAAAGAAAGTATTTTTATAACAGTGGTGTCCGGACTGCGGACCAACATGCACGTGGCTCACTGCTATATTATATTCCAGC
The DNA here is from genome assembly GCA_027704805.1 of Solanum corneliomulleri. Taxonomy (NCBI): domain Eukaryota; kingdom Viridiplantae; phylum Streptophyta; class Magnoliopsida; order Solanales; family Solanaceae; genus Solanum; species Solanum corneliomulleri. The sequence goes on from JAKWIY010003058.1 coordinate 62,282,094, forward strand.
ATTCTCCTACCAATACTAGTACCGGATGACTCTATCCACCAAGGCTTGAGCAATAGAGACGAAGTCACCCAATTTTTCCCTCTCTGAGATTCAAACCTTAGTCTACAGAATCATTGGATCAATTTAATCAATCCAATCAACTAACTATGCCCAAACCCATGACATTAAGCTATAGTCTTAAAACAAATAGTTAGAAGGAAATTATTTCTTTTCCTTTACAACTTTACAGCTATTTTCCTAAGAAATACACTTTCTACTATCTTTCTCAACAACACTTCACAAAGCTAACCTGAGGTCATAATCCTTCACATATCTTTTATGCCTATTCATAAACTGATATAACCAAACTCAACACTAAAATACCCACGTCCTAAGCCTCTACATCTTATGTGTGATATTACTGTCATGAACTTCATAAAGACAATTTTCAGACTGCAATCTCTCAATAAGAAAGTGAAAATAGCTTTGAATTATAAAATATTAGTTGAGAGTACTTCTAATTTATAAAGCTCTTTTATTTTCGTTCTACTATAAACGGACCTTTCAACATCAATTTTCTGCTATAAAGCAAGATAGGTGGTTAGACGTATATACGCAAAGAATTTCCTTTCAGCCAAGTGACAAAATTAGTACCTGTGAGCTACCATCCGAAGTTGTCTGAATGGCCATACATATACACCTTCTACTCTGATTTGAGCACCCCCACGTTCATTGTCAAAAATATCATGGAAAATTATTACTCCCTGTTGTAGCAAAAGTAAATTATATGAAGATAATGTAATTGAAATAAGTGATGCCATCATAGAAAGTATATCCAACTGAGGAAGATAAAGTGCTCCACTCGACATTACTACTAATTATAGCAGGCAAAAGAAAATTTTGAATTCACAAGCATTATAACACAGCTTTTGAAAAGCTCATCAAAGGAGCATAATACATCGCAAAAGTCTAGCAATAGGGCATAAGCACATATGACTTTTGCCTATCAGGTTCAGATTTTCGAGCTTAAAATGGCAATTGCTACGGTAACCACATAGATGTCAGGAATACCATCATACACCACCATGATTAAAGACTATCAATCACAGCAACAAATGGATGATACTCTGCTCGTAATTCTAGTGGGGATGTTAAATAAAAATTTGTTCTGGCTGAAGATTATATCCAACCAAAGTACAAGCTTCGAATTTGGGTAAATGACATAGGCTCTAGAATAATCATGATATAAGCAATCTTCTAAAGGGAATTTTTGGTCATCTCCAAAACCAAGACCAACATGGAATAGAGACTTCAAAGTTACAGGCTTACAGCAATAATAACAGTTTATGACTCCCCATTCTTTGTCAGATGAGAAAACAAGCGATGCAATCAATCATGGAATGCAATTTGTTGTGCAAGACTTCCTTTTTCCAAGATTTTAAAAAAAAAGACAAATGAAGGTGTTGTATTTCATCCAATTTCAGTAAAGTAACTTTTTTCCTTTTTGGTGGCAACTTATATTCCAGTAATCATCATCTAATAGAAACTACAGAGAGACAACATCTTTTTTTTCATTTCTTTTGATACGGAGAGACAAGTGAGTTCGTGAAAAAAAGGTCCCGAGTAAACACAAATTTGTATAAAGAGCGATAACTGTGATGGCAGAACTACCTGAACATAGTGTACACCAGTTATTTTTGTAGGAGTACTAATCAATTCCAGGACAGAGTTACCATTGGATTTCTTGAAATCAGGAAAAAGGGAAGAGTTATTCTTTGAATCTAGGAACCTCCAAGACCCTGCAGCTCAAATTGCAGAGGAAAATATTATTAGATTCAAGACAGTAGTAGCAAGGAAAGTTTATTTATTTAAGGAAGTATGATATTTTCTTTGAGATGTCTTCTGCTCAATCCATAGCATCAGTTTTATCTTCTTAGCCCAGTGTATTTAATAAAACAGATTAGGTACTATCATTATAAGTAAAAAGAACATAAAGAATATGTCCCAAAACTCAAATGCAACATAAGCACCAGAAAGCAAGTTAGCTTACGGACCTCTGAAGGTCCCTGTTATATTCCAAGCAGAAAATGGCCCAAATTCATTCTCATCCTTCCTTGCAGAAAGCCACTGCTACCAAAAACATGAAGAATGTGATCAGCAATTAGGCAGGAAAAACAAGCAGGCATAATATAATAAGAGTCACTTTTTCTTTTCTTCTTCTTTTCTCTTTTATTTTGATGACTGTGAAATAGCATCTGTAGTCTAGACTCTGGGGGGGGGGGGGGGGTTGCATACTAAGATGGTTTGGACTTTAGTGGGTGAAGTCACCGCAAAATAAGAAATGTTTAGTTGGACCCATAGAAGAAGAAAGAGAAGACACGGGATGTTGCTCCACTAGCACTAATATTGACCCAAAAAAGATCGATTCTTGCAGCTTCAAAACTCGATGGACGATCGGTCCTCCCTCTACCCTTCTCCATCTAAAGTAGATTGCTTTTAGTTCAGGTTTCAAACTCATGCATGCACCTGTACACATCCCGTGTTGTACTATCTTTATTGTTGAACAGAAATCCTGGGAGCAGTAAGGCCTAAGACAGTTAAGCAATAATGCCATGACCCTCATGCTAAGTTGCCCGGACTCTTCACTTTCGATGTTGCACCCGTGTCAGATTCTCCAAAAGTACACTAATTTTGAAGAGTCCAACACTCACCCGTTGACATTTTTGAAGAGTTCGAGCTACATAGCCCTCATGTTAACCATGCACGAGTAGAATACCCTCCAGGCTTCAATATGCTTAATTTGCAAATGAGCTCCAAAAATATTACACTGAAATAGGATTTTTCACATTGATCCTATATCTCACAAAGGAAGCTAAATATAGCCAGACTGAAATGTCAATGGTATTTCTGCGCACACTCTTACATCCAATCTTACTGAAGGAGTTAAACTAACTTCACAGCTCCTTGAAAAAATAAATCATGTCATTCCATCCTTCGGTGAGATGGGTCAAAACTTTTTCTTTTCTTCTATCTAGAAGGGACAGGGTTGGGGGAGAAGAAGAGGGAATTGACGCTGTATAATCTCCATAACAAATCATTCCTTATGGATCTTCACCAATTATTAGACAAGTTCCATTAGAGGCAAGTTATTTTCTTGCAAAATATATACTAGGAGCAAATGTTTCAACATTTACTAGCATATTGTTGTCTCCTTTAATTTTATTATATCTTATCATTGATATCATGTCAATCTTGGTTCCGACAAAGGTTGGACAAACTTGGCTTTCTTGGAGGACATAAAATTTCAAGGCAAACATCTCCCAGAATAGGATTTATGAAAGCTTAGAAGGTGAAAACTATATTGTAAACATTTTCTTAAAGCGAATCACAACAGTGCTAGAAAAATCTCCAACAAGTGATTCTTACTATAAAGAGACCTTTTATTCTTATGATGGAGGTGTGGGCCACTTTGCTCATACATTAACTATTTCACTGGGTTCTTCCTACCTCCCAAAGACACAAATACTGAATAACCTTTCAACCAAGGCTTCAAAGAGAGCCTTTGGCACTAATTCATGGTATTTTGGGCTGGAAAAGCACTACGGCTTCAAAATAAATCCCTAACTTGTGAATTTCTTAAGACTAATACCTAAGGGATAAGGCTTATATTAGCAAGACTCGAATGGTCCAAGTTCTCAAGATTGGCTTCCTCTCACAAGCCAAGTTTTGGAACACCTTGGGTGCATCCAGACATGCTATATCCTTAGGTCCATACCTCGCTCCTATATGTGATGTGACGTGAACTAAAGAAATGACTAATGTTATATTATTTGAAAAACAACAACCATTACATGCAAGCATTGGTTCTCTTATAAGATAGTTCTCAACTAAACAAAAATAACTACACTGCAGATCTTTTGCTATCGTTCACGAGTCATTGAAGCTTAAAGAAGGTCAAACTTCCTACTGCTATGTGGTTTGCCATGTTTGAGTCCCCATTCCTATTCCTAATAAGAGTCCAACTTTTCATTTGTAGATCAAGGATTTCTCGGAATGGATGCCACCCTATAAGGCAAAACTCTGATACAAACTCAGACTTACCAGGGAAAAAAGAGTAAAAGTAGCTCCAAATGATCATTCTACAGAAAGATAACCATGATGATATTATTTATCACTTCAAATACACTGAAATGACCTTCTATTAAGATGACAAGATGTAGCAGCACCGTGTCTTTCCTTTTTTTAATTTTTCTATCATTTTCTTTCTCTATCTTAGCTGCAGAAGTGCCATGATGCCTGCTGAACTTGGATCAAAGTCGATCAACTGTAAATATACTTAACTTTAATCAATCACCTCAATAAATGGAAACTTTGAAATTCAATCACCTCATATCAGTTTCATCCCAGGTATACGGTGACCATTCTGATATAAAGCACTAACAAATAAGTACTACATGTAGGCAAAACCTCACCAAAGTCTCTTATTCTCTCTTTCCTATCAATCAAGTCCGAAACCCTTTTGAGTTTGAGCTAAGCTAGGCTCTAAACATGTGATAAAATCACATTTATCACAAACCCACTTCTATCACCTTTCTTTTTCTCAAATTCAATTGAAATTTCCAGATAGCAAAAGTCAAATGCATCAAACACCACAAGGATGCTCTCATTTCAGGCAACACACAGGAAGCTAAAATCCCCTTTCTTTTTCTTTCTCCATACAGATCTATAAGCACCAATTCTCATAGCTATATACATAGTTGAAGGAGGAATCTGATCTAAATGTATCCGTCAGGAAAAATCTATAACGTTAACAAAGAAGAACAACAAATCATATAGTAACTGCTCTTTTTATATAAGCATCAATCACTCGTATAACTTAAGACTTAACTTAAGACTTCATACGATGTTCAGAGGGTTAAAAATTCCAGCTAGCGAACAATAAGCTTTGGACTTCATAACTTAAGCAGTTGACTGAGTAAAGTTCCAATTTTGATTGAAAATAAAAGTAGAATGTTCACAATCAGATACTTTTGCAAGCGTTTTTATCAGATTTTGAACATTTATCTTCAGATATATGTTTCACTTTCACTCACATAAGTTAAAAAAAAATTCGAAGTAAAATGCAGTCCAAGCACAACTTCAAAAACTCAAACTTCAGGCCAAACCGTGACAATTGAGACCAGAATACATCAATACAAAACATACACCAAATTGAAGTGATCCTAAAATCATCAACAACAAATATAACAAACAATTGCAAGTTACTAACCTCATCGCTCCACGAACGATACTTTTCTCTAAGAGGTCTGAGTCCCTTTACTTGGCAAAACCCTCCAAAGAAAATCCATAAATAAAACAGAACTCTAAGCCAAACCCCTGAATTCTTTCTTATAAAGATCAGATTTTTAGCCACACCCATTTCAAGATCAACTCCAATTCTTCTCCTTCAAGCAATTTAAGATCAACCCAGATGAAAAAATTAAGTCACACCCATTTCAAGATCAACTCCAATTCTTCTCCTTCAAGCAATTTAAGATCAACCCAGATGAAAAAATTAAGTCCATTACAGTTTAAAAGAAGAAATATTTAAGATATACAAACAAATGGGGTTGCTTCAAGTGAAGTTAAAATAAAAACAAAAACAAAAAATCTTAGAACTAACAACCCAACAACAAGCACCAAAACACCAGCAAATTTTTGAGAAAATGAGAGCTCAACGGCTAATCTACAACCTAAATAGATGAATTTTTTTATTTTTTTATTTTTTTTTTGGTTCCAACAAAAAGGGCCTTCACTGGTCAATTTTGGACAAGAAAATAGAATCCCACTAGTACTGTTTTTTTTCTTCTTAATTTTATTTACTTAACAAAACATAAATTATTGGTACATAATTAAAATTAGAATATTCTGTTTGTCAATTAGGCTCTAAATAAACAACTAATATTCTTATATAATATTGATTAGTGATGAAAAAGTGGGGTGGATGTTTTCCTCTATTCGGTAGGCTGCTTCCTATCGATGATTCAATTTTATGTACTATCGGCTTTTTATTTTTAAATATGTTAAATTGATAGTTAAATAAATAAGATATTTTTTATTAATTTTTAACTAATTGATAAGAAAATATTTTTGCACTTTTTTTGGCAATTTTGCGCATAAATATATATATGTTACGAGTAAAAGCGTATTCAACTTTGTTATTATTATTATTAAAATAATTTTTAAAAAAAGGTACAAATACACGCATATTGCGATAAATATTTTCTTTTAAATATATTTCAAAGTGTGATCATATTAAGGAGTGTGACCAAATAATTTAGATTGAGAATTACGAGAATTTGAACTAGATTACTAAACACTTAAATTAATAGAAGATAGTAGTATAATATTTTATAAAATTAATAAAAATATATGAGCTTATTCGAAAATTATGATTAAAAAAGAAACTAAGAAGAAATGTGTAATGATTTGTTTTTATTTTGTAGTGAAATTCATGTCACAGATGATACATTTTAAGTTCCAAAGTTATTTTCCTAAAACTTTTGAGTACAAGTAGACAGTAGGTACTATATTTTAGTTTGACTTTTGTTAGAAGTATTTGAACACATTTTTCAGTGTTGTTTGTTATCGGATATTGTAGTCTGAACATTTATTTTTCGTATATCATTTCATTGGCGTAAATTATAAGTTTTTTGTATGAATTATTGACATTCTTAAAAATACATTTTTATTTGACTAACTAAACTTAAATACATCTTTAATTTGTCATATAATGTAAAAATGGTCTTAAACTCTTGTAGAATTATGAGACTCTTAATAAAAAATTGAGAAAAGTATTGAAAACACTTAATTTGGTAAGATTTCAAAAATATATTCCACTCATATTATAAGATCGAAAGTATATATAAGTTGAGAGCTAATCAAGTAAAACCAATATTTTAAACTCACAATAAATTAAAAATGAAACTAATGATTCACACAAAATTTAAAAATATTTCTAAATACTTCTTTCTTTGATTTTGAAGATTAATCAAATACTACATTATTTATCATCCAAAAAAGTGTATGTTTTATGTAGTTTGGTGTAAATATTAATTCAAGTAAATTATTTGCATTGAAAATAAATCATGTTGACTTAGATAAGTTCATTGATGATTGTTGTGATTGAGCTGTCATGAATGGAATCTCATTGAATTTGTCTCTATATCTCCTTTTGTACTTGTTGACAGCTTTGCTTTAATAAATACTTTAATGGTTCCAATTTATATAATCAATTTAATTTATATGAATTATAATTTGAAGGTTTTGATCTAAAATAAATTATAAGATATTTATATATTATAAATTATTTTACTTAAAATAAAATAGATATTTTAATTTCAAATTATTATTAAGTCCCTCAAGACGGTTAAGTACTTTCTATCTTTTAAAATTTTCTATGTTCTTTTAATATATTATTAAGTCCCTCAACATGTATTTGTTTGCAACAACTTTTAAATATATAAAAAAATAAATTCATTATAAATAAAATCTGAAGAAACAAGAATGTTATTAATAAAATAATTTTCTTTAATATGATTCTTCTTTCTTAGCTTCTCTTTTTTCGTGATTCGAGTTTCAAACTAAGATGATCTAGATTTCTTCGTGATTCAAGGGTCGCTAATGGCGTATTTCTCGAACTAGAAGGTCGCATCTTAATCACTTTATGAACTCATGGATTTGCAAAATGCTCGAGATGTCTCTTATTTTACCCTTTATATAGGCATGAACTACGACTTAGGATTGACTAGTCTCTAAGAACCTAATGGGAAATGAACACGTCTTATAGTGTTCAATTAAAATCGAACACGTCTTGTAAAGGCTTATTATGTTGGGAAAGGCAAGCACAAAATAAATGTGCACGACAAAGGCGATAGCAGAAGAAACTCAAGTCAAAACTTTTCCATTTCTATTTGAATCAAGAGAAGGCAAAATAATGCAAAAAATAAAACAGTTTGGGCAACAAACTAATCAACCAAACAAGAAAGTAAATCAATACAAGAGACACTAAATTCAATGTGGAAAAATTCTTCGGTTTGAAGAGTAAAAACTACAAGACTAAAATTTCACTATAATCAACAAGAGTTACAAAAGTGTCCTCCAAAATGGTCATCAATAAAGTGCCAAAACAATTAGCAACACAACTACTAGATAGCACCAAAAATTATAAAAATAAGAGAAACAAAAACACCAAACCACAACTACTATTCACAAGCTAAAATCTGGAACTACAGGTCTTCAAATCACCCTCTGTCAGAGTTCCCAATCAAATATTAAGTTGAAAGGAACACGCTATCCAAAAATCAGCTTAATCGGACAAGAAACAAAATGGAAACCGATATTTGAAAATAGTTGCTAGGGCTTGTGCGAAAATTTGCACTTTCTCACTTCTATCTCTATATTAGCTGCTCTCAAACACTTGAGATTCTTGTCTAAATAAGACCTAAAAGAAAGTCTTACATATGCACCATAATATTGAATTTATGGGCAAAAGTGATTTGTCAAATTTGGACTAATTTTATCCACAACGGAAAGGAAAAAATGCCCAAAATTCAACGTATCAGAGTGTAGACTTGATGAAATTCAAAGATGAAACTTGAAGTACTCATTCTTCCCCTTGCGATTTTGTGGCTTCAACTCTACATATTTATATCTAAGCTAGAATATAATAGGAAAGCGTCCTCGAAAGCATGAGGGTCTACCAAGTCCGAATGAATGCTCCATGTCTAATAGCTATAACGTCGTATCGTAAGCTCTAGCGTTCGCCTGTGCCTGCACCACACGTATAGAGTTGTATGAGATTAGTACACACTCGTACTAATTATGGGTATATGCAAGAACACACAAAGGACATGCATGTTAATAAGAGCTCTCTCCTAACGATATGAATTATGGAAAGTCTAGTCAGTGGACATGCCAAATTTGGATTAGGAAAGTCATGTCATGAGAGTAATATACATCATCATACTTATCATTTTGATGTGCCAGGTGAGAGTGATATTCTATTCTCAGAGTTGTATTTAATTCACTTTAAAAAATGTTAAGGGTATATCCAAATGTCCGTTTTGTTTAAGTACTGAAGTAAGTTGTGCTACCAAGTATAATTTTTTTTATTTATTTATGTATTTTCTCTTATTCTTTTTAAGCCAAAGAATGATAGAAAAAAAAACTCAAATAATGACAATCAAAGAAGTTAAAATATAATTTATGTATGAAAAAATTTAAATATTTGTTAAAAGGAATATATATATATATATTATTTTATATTTTTAAAAAAAGTTTCAAAACTTTATTTTTTTACTTTTGTTAGATAAAGAGAGTATATAAGCTTTTTTTTTTGTAATGATAATGATATGAATGAGTTACTTGTATAACGCTAGGAATATGTATGAAATATTTTAAAATATAGAGTATTTCAACTATAAAAGATAAAATTGAGAGGTATATTATATCTTTTAGCCTAAAATATATCTCTTCTGCAATTTTCCTTTTTTTTTTTTTTTACATATTTCCCCAAAATTATTTTATGTAAACTAATTTTCCAAAAAAGAAATTTGAAAGGCACCCTAATTTTCTTTCACCGCGCGAAACACAGGCCGGAAAGAGGATTTTGTTGCCGCCGGTGTTTGCCGGCAAGTGAAGTATGGCAGAATCAGTGAAGGGAACGGTGACGTCACTATCTTCACTGTTTCCGGTGGAAGAAGCACAGAAAGCAGCGAAGCGTGTGGAGGAAATTATATCGGAGCGGCAGAAGCAGCTGGACCAGCTCCGAGATTTTGCCGACGACAATAATACTCTTATTAGGCTTGTTCAGCGACTTCCCGATGAGCTCCATCATGATATCATGGTGAATTTTTGTTTACTGTACCTTTTTCCCTTTGAATGGATAGTAAAGTGTTATATGTTTGTTGTATGTCTAGGCGATTAATGTGTTCGCGTTTTTGCAAATTTTCAGGTTCCGTTTGGTAAAGCTGCATTTTTTCCTGGTCGATTGATTCACACCAATGAATTTCTGGTAATTTATTCGTTAAGCGATTTCAGTAGTAGTAGTTGTAGTATTGCTCAGTTTCGATTTCTGTTATTACTTGTTGTTTTTTGTACTATGATAATCATATTATTTTGTTATAGTAACTGTCTGCTATTTTTGTTACTATTTACTATTTCTTTGTACTTCTATTACTTTTTTATCTTCTGGACTGTCACTATTTTTCCGTTGAGCCGAGGGTCTATCACAAATTACGTCTCTACCTTTGAGGTAGGGATAAGTTTTGCGTACGGTCTGCTCTCCTCAGAATCCACTTTGTGGGATTATATTAGGTCTGTTGTTGTTGTAAGCAATTTCAATAGTATGAGCCTTTTTCCTTGTGTCGTTTCAGCAAACAAAAACAAAATATACCTAGTGTGTAATCCCATAAGTGGAGTCTGAAGAGTGACGTGTATGGAGCCTTGCCCCTATCTTGGGAAGGTTGTTAAGGTAGAGACATTGTCTCCGATTGATCTCGGATCTAGTAAATAGTATCAAATCAGTAAGAAAGGGAAGTACATTAGTGTAGAAAATATATAGAAAATAGTGGAGAAAAGAACATTCTAAGGGGAGGTTGTGTCCTGACTACAAGTCAACAACTACAAATTCTAAGGCCCTACACAGCAAAAGAGATAGAAGTAGCCATGTTCAGCATTGATATAAATAAGAGCCCTGGTCCAGATGGATTTGGGAGTGGTTTTTTCAAATCATCATTGAAAATTGTGGGTGAGGAGGTAACTACTGCTATACTTGAATTCTTAGCGAATGGGCAACTCCTTAATCAGATAAACGCAACTATGGTTGTTCTAATTCCAAAGGTAGAACATCCTCAGTTTGCAAGCCAGTACAGACCTATAGCTTGCTGTAATGTTCTATACAAATGCATCTCAAAAGTGATATATCAAAGGTTAAGAGAAGTACTTCCAATGTTAGTGTCGGAGAATCAAGGTGCTTTTGTAGAAGGGAGGTCTCTTATTCACAATGTATTGATCTGTCATACCTACTAAGACATTATAGTAGGAAAACAAATAGACCTCAAGAAAGCGTATGATATGGTAAGTTGGGAATTTTTAGAAGAAGCCCTGATAGGCTATGGTTTTCCCTTACCTTTTGTCAATCTGGTAATGAAGTGTGTGACTTCAACGAAATACACTATCAAAGTAAATGGGGAAGGACATAATTACTTTGAAGGGAGAAGGGGACTTAGACAAGGAGATTCAATGTCCCCCTTACTCTTTGTGCTTGTCATGGAATACTTAACAAGGGTCCTTCACAGAATGAATGTACAACCTGAGTTCCAATTTCATCCTATGTGCAAGGCAACAAAACTCACTCACTTAATATTTGCTGATGATTTGATGCTATTTTTGCAAAGGGGATCTAATTTCCATTAACAAAATCATGGAGGCAATTAATCATTTTAGTGATGTAACAGGGCTGGTGGCGAATCAGGAGAAGTCCAGCATTTATCTAGCAGGGTAAGGAGAGGTACTTCAACAGAAGATTATTGACAGTACTGGATTCACTAAAGGATCCCTACCTATCAGATATTTAGGATTGCCTTTATCCTCAAAGAAATGGAGCAAATTGGATTGCCATCAACTAGTGGACAAGATAACAAGCAGAATAAGCAATGGATATGCGAAGCAACTATAATATGCTGGTAGACTATAGGTTATCAATGCTGTTTTATTTTCCATTTACAACTTTTGGGGGGCTGTCTTCATTCTTCCACAATGTGTAATCAAAGAGATTGATAGAAAATGTAGAGATTATCTATGAAGGTCATAGGAAAGTCTCCTTGGTAGCTTGGACAAGAGTTTGTCTACCTAAGAAGTTTGGTCGTTTGAACATTAAAGGATGTGAAAACTGGAATGTAGCATCCATTGGGAAACTTTTATGGCAACTGGCAACTGGAAACTGGCAACTGGCAACAAAGAAGGACATGTTATGGGTAAAATGGGTGCATGAGAAATATATGAAAACATGTAGGAATATTTGGGATCATTGCCCACCTCAGGATAGTAGCTGGTACTGGAGAAAATTGAATGGCTTGAAGGAGAAAATGGTAAATTGGTACAGAAGAGGCATATATAGATTAACGAATAATGGTATCTACTCGGTGTCTAGCAGCTATATTGATATATTGGGTCCTTTGACTAGACTAAGGGAAGCAGATCTAATCTGGAATTCTATTATGCTACCTAGTCAAAGGGTGATCATGTGGGTACCATACCAGAATAAGCTTCTTACAAAGGAGAGGATGATGAGGCTACAGTTTCCAGATGTAGGAGATACTAATTGCTGCTTGTGTGCACTGGCTACGATAGAGAACCAACATCATCTTTTTGTAGATTGCACTTGGATCGTTGAGTAGATGGGCTGGCATTCCAATCCCAGCAAAAAATGTAGAGGATTGTATGCGATGGATCAAGAATAGACAATGGAGACAATTTCGCAAGGAACTAGCAGCTGCATCATATGGAGCCTTGATTTATTATGCCTGGCAAGCAAGGAACTGGAGAGTGTACAGGGGTTTGAATGTAGACACAAGGTATATAACGTCACAGATTCAAAAGGAAATCAGAGAAAGGGTGAGCATGGTCATAGGATCACGAAAAGCAAGAAGGTGTCAAGTTTTGTTACAGAGAATTTATAATTAATATAGGTTTTGTTTGATGTTTTGTATTGTTTTAGCAAGTGCGATGGAGGTCTAGATCGAAACTGAATGATCTTCCTAGAAAGGAATTCAGATCACTAGATGCTCGTAGATTGTAAAAATTGTTGAGTTGGTTTGGTTGTATGGTAATATTCACATTTTATTGCCAAAAAAAAATTAGAAGAATGAGGTAATATGAGAGTACGAAAGACATTACTAACAAGCGATACTTGAGGTGCAATAAGAGTGGAGGAATCAGAGTTCTGATAAGGGGATTCAAAAATGTCACACTTGGGAGTTGAACCTGTTGAGGGGATTCAAAATTTTATATATGTTTAAAAAATCCTTTTTACCTTATTTAGGCAGTAAAACTTTCCGATGAATCCCCTCCTTTGTATGTGGCTTTGCCACTGAGTGCAAGACTTATCTGTTGATTGTGCATGATGCACAAAATTTTGGCCTTCCTGCACAAAGTTTTTGTCTTTCTTTCTGGATTAAATGGAAACTTTTTTCCCTGTCAGAAGCTCTTCCTTGATCAAACTCCCGTTATGTGCAAAGTATTTCTTGTCGCAAGCCCAAATAAGGGAGGAGAATTGTGATAAGTTGATGACTGTTATAAGAGTAGTATCACTATGATGAATCCTCTTAATGACCTAAGTAGAGCAGAATGAGTAGAGTGGAATCGGTATAGTCAACCCAACTAGTTTGGGAATGAGCTGTCGTTGATCTGTTGCTGGTTCTCTTCCTTGATCAAAATGAACCATTTCTTCAAAACTGTCCAATCGGATGGTTTATTGATTAATATATCAGTAAAACTGGAAAGGTTATTGTTTTCGACGAGGCATCTGATAGTGGTAGGATCTTCTTTGCCAAATCATGGAATATGCTTCATTTCTTCTTTCCTGAATTCTGCATTAGTTTTTTTGCATCTGTTTGATAAGTCTAAGTCTGCTGTTTAGACAATCATTTCTAAGTTTAAAACCTAATATTTAACTTGCTATTTTGTCTGGCTAATTAGCAAGTGGTCTTTGGTTGATTATGAAAATACGCTTCATCTTTTTTTTTTTTTACTGACAAATACGTGAAATTTCGCTCTTAGATTCCTCAGCTAGTAACAACTTCTTGAATATAATTTTCTACTTCTCTGTCATGTATGCAGGTTCTTCTAGGAGAGGGTCATTATGCTGAGAGGACAGCGAAGCAAACAGTTGGGATACTGAACAGAAGAGGGAAGGCATTGGAGGTCCAAGTGGAGTCTGTAAAGGCTTTAATGCAAGACCTTAAGGCTGAGGCCTCATTTTTTGATGCTACAGCTTCTGAGGCAGCGGTATGCTTGTTAGTTCTATCATATGGTGCTTGAACATTTTGACATGGTATTGCTTTCCTAAGTGTTTGAGTTACTAATATGATATAATATAACTGCCGTGTTTAGAAGTGCTAGAAAGCTTATTTGGATGCAGCAGGTAATGATAATAGAACTACGGTGTTTCAAGTGATCCAGAAACTTATTTGGTGATATGACATGAGAGTGTGTTGGGACTTAAATTTGAGAAATGGAAAAACTTGAGTTAGGTTGAGATGACTTGCCTATTTGGTGTGAATTTTTTGATAGATACTTCTCACTGGTTCGCTTGTCATATGAATGCATGTGTGCACTGTAAGCATTAGTTGATAGTTGGGATGTTCACGTTTGATTTATTGTATTACTCCCTTCGTCCCAATTTAAATGTCTTGCTTTCCTATTTTATCTGTTCCAAAAAGAATGTCCTTTCTAAACTTAGTAATTTCTCCAATTCCAACATTCTACATGGCAAGTTTAAGATCACAAGCTTTAAAGTACTACAAACATGTTTGATTTAAGATCACAAGATTCAAAAGTCTCCCTTTATTTCTTGAACTCCGTGCTTGGTCAAACTAAGACACTAAAATTGGGTTAGAGGGAGTAATTTTTCTTTTTGCTTGTGCATATTCGTTTTTAGTTTCTGTAGTTCAGATAGTTATATCTTTGATGATTCCAATCAATCTTTGACAGGAGGGTCTCGTGGAGATAAGAGAAGACTATGTTGAGGAAACTTCTCCTAAAGAGGCATCTATGATAGGCATGTTATACCTGTTACTGGTTTATGTCTTACATATAATAGTTGAATTAATGTTGATGTTATCACTCTGCTAGTTATAATTTTTTTATTAGTAGAAAGCATCTTTAAATGTTTCCACTATCAGAATCAGGGGCGGAACTAGAGTGTAGGAAGAGGATTCAGCAGAACCCAATCCTTTTTTGTTCAAACCCTATATTTGTCTTATGAAATTTATCTACAAATTACTGATTTAGAACTAAGTAGCTCAAAAGACTCAAATTCTAAGCCCATAAGCTTCAAATTCTGTCTTTGCCTCTTATAGAATGTTATTGCTATAAATTTTGTAACATATCTAATTGAAGTTATAGGCTCATCTATGAGAGGTATTGTGTATGCTATTGTATTGGATAATTTTCTGTTTTTATGTTGCTATGGAAAAGAACCGTCTCCGAAGAAGTTGACGCATGCTTTTTGATTGTTTGTTGTAAGTTGACGCATGCTTTTTGATTGTTAGTTGTTACACGGCTAACTTATATAAGGTTGGTGTTTTGATGGATCCTAAATTTTAATGGAGAAAACATTGTTCAAATCTCAGTCTTGAAAGCGAGCAAAATGTTTGGCATGTTTTAGAATTTTTATTGTGCTCAAGTGGGAGTAATGATAGAACTGTAAAATATTGAAAACGTGTTTTTAATAAAAGACCCATATTGTCAAACATAATATAAGTTCCTAAGGCCTGTAGGAACTTGAAAATCTAAACCACCATTTATTATTTGGACTATCTTTATTGAGTTCATTCAACATTGACAAGTTAATCATCATCCACTTAGTTTAATTATTTCCATCCTTCTAATATTGTTAGAGACAGAAGCAGAGTTTCTAATGCGTCTGACTGATTTTATATCAACTATTGGTGTGTTAGAGGTAGCTTTTATAGTTTCTTTCCACATGTGAAAAGCAACTAAGGCATCAAGCTTTCTACTGTCATTTCATGGACCAATATCCTAAGTGTAACATGGGGATGCTTTTTTCATATATACTGCACACATGGATGGAGGGCCGAGAGAGATTTCTACTCCCTGTGTTGTGAAGATGGCTTTCTGAAGTAATCTTCCAGTGTTGTGATGATAGTTTTACCTTCAGCAACATTCACTAGTCTTTGGTGGTTCTTTGATTTGTGTTTCTATTTTTTTCTTTTTTTGATCGTTTTGATTTGTGGTTCTACTTGTAACCAAGCATCACTTAATTGCTCCGAATTGCAGCTTATTTCATTCTCTAAACTATCTAAACTACTTGAAACTCAGGTATTGTGGAACCCGAGCTTCCTATTTCTTCTCCAGCTGAAGATGTATCTCATGTCAAAGATGAGGAATATGATCGCATATTTTCCCGACTCGCTGAACTCGAAAAGGAAGAAGAAGAAGCTGAACATGCCAATCAAGAAGAGATAGGTAGTGATGACTCGGATGTCAGCCCAGGTCATGTTATCTTAGAAGAAGAAATGAAAAGTTTAGAGGTCAGTTGCATGTTGTTGAACTTAAATAGAAAGTTTGACTCTTGGAATACACAATTTATGCTTCTGTAATTTTTGCTAAATTGCATTGACATGTGGCTTGATGCATAACTTTGGCAAGCTCGAGGAAAGAGGTAAATCTTCAAGAATTCAGTCCACTGAAAAGTTTCCTGATCACTGGCATGTGAGTAACCCTTCCATTCTACCTAAGATGTGTATTCTTGACTTGCATCTTTTCTCATTCTACCATATACTGGGAAGGGATATGCTTGGTTCTCAAGTTATTTTCCCGACAATCTATGAATTTGTTTGTTATTTTTCAACTAATCTATTTGAAATTTTTATGTGCAGGTTGAAGGTTCAAAAGCAACATCTAAAGGTAAGCCTTGTCCCCAGAAGAAAGAATTGTGAACTATATACACTCCATTTGCCACTTGCCTATTGAATTTCTGAAATTACTTGTATAGTGTTATGTTAATCGATTTCATCATTCCAAAGCAACTGCCCAGACGGAGAGATTCAATTTAGGGTAATTCAGAGCCTTCTTGGAGTTGCTTGTGCATGAACTATAAATAACTGATCAACCCAAAACAACTATCCGCTTGGAATTTTAGTTAGTCTCTCAACTACTTTGAGCTGATAAGGTACCCAATGCTGGTGCTTTATCTTTGACGTCATTCTTCTATGTAGAACTTTCTACTTTTTGTCAAATTTGTGTGTGGGGTCTACTCTTCTGAATTTCTGGTAGTATTCACTTACTGAAGACGGTTTCTGGTGCTTTGTTCAGTATTTTTAATTTAAAGTTCAGCTTCGAGGAAGATAGAATTAGAGGCAGCATCGACCTTTTCCTTTTTCACCTCCTATCTATAGTTATCAAAGTATGTTGTTTTCATGGAACATCAAATCATTCAGAGGACGCTTGCAGCTTTCTTCGTTTTCTGTCATGGTTGATAAACTTTACCAGTTCTTTCTCAGTTTTGCTTTTCCTGAGATTATTCAATTTGCAAGTTCCTTTTTTCTTTAACTTCTTTTTCTCTTAAAAGATTGCATTGTACCAGAAGACTGCTTACCTGAGAATCTAGCTTATGGAAAGTTCAATTTGACTGAGAATGCTCCTGTGGAACCTCAAGCGGAAGAGGATGTTAAGGCTCCTGTTATAGCGGAGACCAAAGTACGATTCTTTGTTCTTACCTATTTTGTTCCATACATGTCTTGCTGTACTATTATCTACATCATAATAACACGGTTCCATGCATGTTTTGCTGCATTGTATCATTCCAGAGTTCAGAACTAAAGAAATATATCTAACTGCTTTATTACAGGCTGAGGCTCGTCCCTCTGAACCACAATTCGACAGCAGTAAGGTACGTTCAAGCATGATTATAATATTATTTGATCTATTAAGAAGGGGATATATGATCTGACAATATGCTCTGCAGGCTTTTACTGGTAGTATCGTAGAACACAATAGTGATGTTAATTCGAAGGTGCAATCTGTCAGTCGCAGCTCGAAGCCAGTATCAAGGTTCAAGATGCAGAGAAAGTAGCTGCAATTAGTAGATTGTCAGCTCAGCTTCAAGATGTAGAGAAAGTAGAATTGCAAAGGGAACTGCTTATATTCCAAAACAATCTATACTCTATTGAGAGTGCTAATTGTTTGTTCACAAATACAATTTACACTCATCACATTGATCTAGTGCTGGCTATTTGGCTAGAATGAATGGAGATACAAACTATTAAGCTTTCCTGTACACATTTTTGGAAAAAAATTATATGTAAAAGAGGCACCTGTACAGACTAAATGTTACAAAGTTACAAGTCAATGAGAAAGGAAAAGAAAGTTTCAACCATTAGGAATCTTCTCCTTTCTCTTACGATAGTCTTTAAGTACTTTTTCGCGCTCTGCTGGTGTTGCAGATAAGAGCCATTTGCTAAACTGAACTTCTTCCATACCCATGGAACGAGCAAGGAGGCTGTACTGGTTCTTTTTACGGATCGTTATAGGATTGACAGTTCCTGTGTTCTCCTTCCCAGTTATGGTGTCTAATTTCTTCTTCCCAGCAGTTGAAGCCTTTGGCTGGCGCGGAGGGTAATCTAAATGCATGGTCTGTTCTTTCTTCTCTTTGATCTTTGCTGGTCCGAGGTTAACAATGTCTTCATACCGATGAGCATATACAATACCTACACCTCAAAAGGATCAAATGAAATTGAGCAATAAAATAAAACATCATTGTATTTCTGTATACTACAACTTCAGTAGTTCTGCCAAAAAAAGAGAAGTTACGAAAAAAAAGACAATAGATAGTCAACCACTTCAACAGATCAGTGAAATTTTAATGTACAACAGTAAAACCAGGTTTTTAAGAGAACTATATCCATCCTCTGTTCCATCTTATCAAATAACCAATTTTAAGGTGAGTAGTAATGTAGCGATAGAACACCTACTCTGCGTTCTAGAAATGCAGGTTCAACCTTTCAGGTATAACTTTCCCTTTCCCTGTGTCTTATCCAACCCCAAAAAGAACTAAAAATATCAATTTGTTAAAGAATCACTCAGCTTTACTAAGAGGAAGGAGATCGAAGGACAGGAGAGAGTGTAGCACGGGATAGGAGGGATGATCTACTATTTCCATCTTCCAGTTGTGTACTTACCCCTTTGTGTATTTAGCAGCAGATTTTGACTTGTATTATATATCAGTAATAGTTTAAAAAAAAGTGAAGGTTAAAAAGTTAAATTGATAAAGAGACATGCTATACCAAATTATAAAGTTAAATAATCTAAGAAGCTTCTTCTATAGAAAAGGAATGATATTAAGAAAGTTTGTTGTATGATTAAGGACAGAGGAAGCTGTATTTAGTTCTATCCTTTCAGGGTGATCAATATTTAAGTTAGAACAATGTTGACACTCCTTTTCTTTTGAGAGAATTTTTACTTTGGGTGCCTACATAGTCAGTAGTCACCGTTCTTTTCTTTCCCGTTGCTTCCAATAAAAGACCTTTAAAGCAATTATCATTTATCAGAAACCAATAAGAAATGGACTCACCAAGGTCTTCAAGCGCTGGAGCAACTGCTGTGCACTCCTCTTCTTTACATTTACTGCTCTCAGCTCCCTCAAAAGAAGCTGTAGTTATATCTTTCTCAGGAACAAAATACATCCCATGTACATTCAAGTCCTCCTTTGAGTGAGTTCCATCATCTTTTTTTCTGTTCTTTTCATGCAATTCAATGATATTACTTGTGAAGAGCTTGTCAGATAAGTCTCTGAAAAGATTGCATATTCCAAATAGCTCCCCTTGAAATTCCTTGCTATCCTGAAAGTTGCAGCATGAATAAGTAACCATTTCCAGCTGGAAGAATGACACAAACTTGACACTTAGGTCCTAGAAAGCAAATACAGAAAAGTGACTTTCAACCTGAACTCCCTCGAAATAGCGTTTTTCCATATTTCCAGAGACAGCAATGTTTGACAACTGCTGTTTGTAGACCTGACGAGTGTAGACAAGTTCTTCAAGAGAACCAGCAGCAAGTAGGCGGAAAACAATAACATGCCGCTTCTGTCCAAATCGAAATGACCTGTCCTGGGCCTGCAGATCATGGGCAGGATTCCAGTTTGGATCAAATATCACTACACGATTCGCGCTAACAAGGTTTAAGGCCAAGACCACCAGCTTTTGTTGATAATAGGAATACCTAAGACGAGAAGGATATCAAAATACAGAAATGATAAAGAGGGGTAAAGTTCGATTGTGTTC
This sequence comes from Solanum corneliomulleri, assembly GCA_027704805.1. NCBI lineage: Eukaryota > Viridiplantae > Streptophyta > Magnoliopsida > Solanales > Solanaceae > Solanum > Solanum corneliomulleri. Next base: position 62,302,139 of record JAKWIY010003058.1, read on the forward strand.
TAAAATTGAATTTCCAATTTTCTATTCCACATAAATAAAGAGAACTGGGCCTAAATAGAGAAAAATTGGATACAAAAGCAGATAATATAGCCAACCCCAACTAACTTTGGGTCGAAGAGCTGATTGATTGATTATTTACTAATATCTACCTGTTTGCTTGGACTGGAGTTGAAGTCATCAACTAGAGACTGGCGCAGGCCAGTTGGGGTGGACCCATCAAGTCTTGAAAAACCATAGCCTTTGCGTATAATAAATTTCTCAAGTATGTCCAGCATCCTGCTCAGGACAAAATTATTATGTTAAAAAAGGGAAAATTTGGACCAAGGAAAGAATGGCATGTCTAAAATCTTTGCAATAAATACAACAGGTATATTTTATAAGCACAAAGCATCTCCTTGGCTGACTCTTGCTGTTTCCAGATTCCATTGGAACAGAGTTGCAAAAACAAGAGAAATAGAGAAAAATATCTGGTGAACCGAGGATGGGATCTTACTTATATGAAAAAGAAAAAAAGGATGAGGTTCCTCATTAAAATCATTTACAGCCCTCAGGTTGTCACGGGAGTGCACGAGTACCAGAGATCTGAGAGGAAATTTTTTTTGATGTTGGAGTACTTTTAATCCAAGATGGGGTTAGGAGTAGCAAAATCAAACAGCAACTTTTAAATAATTAGACAATGAAACTGGACCATTCCTCAACTTTAAGGATCAGATAGAGATAAACACAGCTTAATAATCTTGAAAGAAAAGGAAAAGGAAGTGCACCCAAGGGTGTCATTTAGTGGTCAATCAAGTGGACTTCAAATCTTGGAGATTAGGGTTCAAAGCCTAACGGAGACCAAAAAGACTACGTGCTTTCTTCCCATCTGCCTAAGTTTTGATGGGTAGAGTTATCTGATACTTATGTTGGCGGGAGTAGCCTGTACCTAGTGAAACAGTCAAGGTGCACACAAGCTGGTCCACACACCACCATTATCAAAAAAAGAGAGGAAAATAAAGTAATCCCTATATTAAGAAATATCAAATGAAATTGTAAGGCTAAAAACTTTAACTTGGAGAGGTTTCATCTTTCAATTGGTTACAAGTACTATCTTCAAGGAGATAGCCATTAGACTATCACAAAAAATTCTTAGACTCAGTTAGCCCATCATTGGATTAATTTGACATATCTGAAAGAACAAAACCATCGTTGGTCTAATATCCGAATAAAGCAGAAAAAACATGTTACTGATTATCATTACTGATGACAACGACAAAAAGAAATGTATTAAACTACAAAATAATTGGACTTCTTAAATCTCGATCACAAAAGAAAGAAAAAATCATATTGTTAGCCAAGCACCTAGCTTTCTGCAACATTCACATATATTAGGAGTTCAAAGGTTAAAAGAACTTAAATACAGACGTTGCACCTTACAGAATAGCTGAAAAGAAGAATCTTGTCACTTTGTGAAACCCAAGAGGACATTAGTTTCTCCAATGCTCTCATTTTCCCGCAATGTTCAACATTACTTAAGCCCAAGAAGCTCTTATTTTGAGTATTCCCTCCAACCAAGTCAACATCCTCACCAAATACAGCAGCTGCAAATTCTGCATCTCTTCTTTGTTTATCTGGATCATCCCTTGGATTAGGCTTGATAAGCTCCAAATGGTTGCTTATCTGCTTGGAGAGATCCAAAAAGTGAGGATACAAAATTATGCAAGAGAGGGATGACAAATAACTTCAAAAGAAACTAAGATGTAGGATTGAAGGGGTAACAGTTCCGCAAATAACTAGAAAGTTAAATGAAATAAACAAGTGACGCCCACTCTATACTCCACCAGACAACCAACAATCATTATGTTTGAAGGTAACATGTGATACATTTTTCGTGTGTCAGTCACGTCACATGGTAAGTCAAAAGTACTGTAAGAGAAGTCTCAATGCGCTTAAAAGGCTAAAGGTGCGAGCATAGGAGTAAGAATTGATTGGTCTAATAAAATTGCCAGAGTAATAGAGACATGCCACGCCAGTGAGCTTCATACTAAGGGCAGCTTTAAGCCTCTAAGGTGGTAAGAGGTCTTCCTCTTTAAGTTTCAAGAATTTTTCCTTAGCCTTCTTCGTCCTTTTATCCTTTCCTGATGATAACGGTGTCCAAGTAAGCTTACGAGCACCTCAACTACTCCACCGAGTACCCTCTTATCTCCTACCAGCACAAGCACTGGGTAACTTCTTTTCTGTTGTTTTAATAATTTTCTTTTGACAAAAATAAAGTGAGATTAAAAATCTGTTTTACAGAGACCAAAAAAGAAGGATCACACATTTAACATTCAGGTTGGTAAGTTGAAACAACATTGGTTAATTACTCCATTGATGCATCACCTAAAACTCTGAGTTTCTAGATATTCAGTTTTTTCCTTCTCTATATCGGATGACTCATATTGCATCCGGTAACTTATATCTAGTGCAATAACTACAGAATTACATTGAGATTACTTTTCCTACATCATTAACCATCACGGAATCATTGTACGAGTGATCAACAGATAACCAAGAGAAATTCTTTAGGGATAACCTGCTGGAGCTTGACAAGACATGGAAGAACAAGGCAAAAAGGGCAGTGATCACAACCATCTGGATTGTCCCTGTGAAGGTAAGGCCAGATGACACCATCTGAAGCAGTCCGCCTGCAACATTCGACTTGCTTGAGAGGGCTTCCACAGCTGCAAGGCACATCCTTATTGATAAGACATTGTACATCAGGCAACAGTAGCATTCTCTGATAAACCCGTTTTTGCAGTTCGCTCATCGCACAAAAAACAACATTATCTTCCTTCCCTAACATGAGATGTCCAATAGTTTCCTCTTTTGTCCTTCTTAACAAATATTTGCGCAGAACTGATACTAAGTGTTGTTTCCGCTCACCAGCAACTCGAACAAATCTATCTGGAGCACTTGATCTCTGTCCATGTTTAAGGGGCTCCTCGTAAAACTCTCGGAAGTGGTCACGTGCCCCCAAGCAACCAGGTATGACCCAGTCAAACAGATTGAACAACTCCATTAATCTATTCTGCATTATTGTTCCTGTGAGACCATAACGTTTTGGGGTCTTTATTGCTAAACATGCCTCGTACAGTTTTGATTTCTCATTCTTAAGTCGATGTGCCTCATCAATAATCACAATCTCCCATTCAATATCTAATAAAATTCTTCCATGGATTCTGTATGTATCAAAACTGGTTATAAGTATCTCCACTCCACGTGCTTCAAGTTTGTCAATCATTAGATCACGGTTTGGCCCGTGATAAATACAAACACTAAATGTTGCCCACTTGGAAAACTCATTTTCCCAGTTGTTGATCAAAGAAGAGGGACAAACTATTAGTACAGGTCCCATTGTTCTTTGGCGTTCCTTCGAAACTGATGATTCAGGTAAATCCCCATCCTTGCCATATACAGCAGCTAAGAATGCGATGCTTTGGATGGTCTTACCAAGTCCCCTGCTCCAAATTCATGCACACATAAAAAATAAGAAAAAGTGTGGGGGGAGAATAAGAGACATTATAATCACACAATTAAAATTTAAAAGACGACATACTATATTAGCATTAAAAAATATCATCTCCACCATAACCACCAAGAAGAAAATGCACAATAAAACTCACATATCATCTCCAAGAACTCCTCCGTGATTATTCTGATACAAGCTATACAAAAATTTCACTCCTTCTCGTTGATGCTCCAAAAGCCTACAGTTTATAGATGCTGGAACCTGAAAAAGAAATAAAGGAAATTGCGACATAAGTACTCAATCATTGTTACACATCATAACCTGGACAAAGAAGCAAGTTTGAATTTATTTCACCAGGTAACAAACGTGACTACAACTACAAGGGTGTTTGGATAAGCTTATAAGCTGGTTAAATTGACTTATGAGCATCATTTGGCTTATCTACGCCTTTGATAAACATTTAAAATGCTTATAAGCCAAAATCAGCAAAGGCCAACTTGGTCACCCCCAACTTACGGTTTTTCAGCTTATAAGCATTTTTAGTTTGACCTAGACTATTACTATATTATCCTTAATATATATTTTTTAATTCTCAAAATATCTTTTCCAAAATAAAACCCCTAAATTTCTTTTCATTCTATATTCATCATTTCTCCTTTTCCTTGGAAAAATACTTCCGAATTGTAATTCTACTAAAATTTTAAGAGTGCTTTTGTCATTTTATTTTCCTCTGTTAACCCCATCCATACCACATGGGATCCCAACCCAGCACACTGACCCTTCTTCTTCCACCACCACCCAAAGACACCTACACCATCATCCTATATTCCATCACTGTCAGCATAAATGATCTACCCGTCTTTCATTTCTTTAGAAATGAAAATTAACAGATCATGGACTTGAACTATCAATTAAATCTCCCACCGCTCTTTCTCTCCTCCCATTTTTTGTGTTCTTCATTTTATTTGTTTAATTTATAATTACTCTTGAAGCTGATGCCCTTTCGCCGATCAATTGTAGATTTTACCCTCTAAATCCGCTGTCTAAAGTTATATATTTCTATAGTTATTAGTATGAGTTTCAAAATTTTCTATTCTAATATCTCTTCTTTTTTTTAAAAATATGGATCAATATGAAAATATTCAATATAATCTTCCTGTCAAATGGAGGTAGAAATTATAGTAGATGAATAAACTAAATTGACTAAAATTTCTTGCAAAACTATCATCCACTTATTCATTAACAGATTCAGACATCATCAATTAAAAAAAGTCTCAAAGGACACACAATATATTGATATTTAGAAAATTTTCAGCTACTCATAGACCAACACAAAAAAAAAAAAAAAAAAAACAAATATATATTAGATTCAATTTCATAATTGAAGTTATACATAAATGAAAGATGGGTAGATAATTCAAATCTGTTGAGCCTACGGTCTACCAGAAACAACCTCTCTACCTCACACAAGGTAGGGGTAAGGTCTGGGCAATCACACTGTGTATGTTGTTGTTGTTTGGGTAAATAATCTATGTTGGTGGTGATGGTATATAGGATGAAGGTGTTACTGACTTTGGGTGGTGATGAAGAAATAGAAGATGTGAGCTCATTGGTGAGTTGGCATGTCCTATGGCAGTTCCGCTAAAATGGATGAGGTTTAGCGGAGGACAGGCAAATTTCAACCATTTTTGTGAAGGTAGGGGCATGCATTTATGTACCAATAATATAACGGAGTGTAACATTAAAACTTTGTATAACCCTTTTCCCTTTATTCTATTTACGCAAAACTTATCAATCACATTCCAAATAGGGAGCTATCGCGATCCTAATGTCTCAATCAATGCTTAAGATAAATCAAACCATCAGAATGTTCACATACAACCAATAAGCAAACATCACATCCTCTTATAAGTTATCCAAGTAGAATCAAAATAGTAGCTTTCCTAGATATGTATGAACAATACTGCATCATTATGCCTTTAAGTAAATGAAATAGAACAAACAGTTAAACAAATGATTATAAAAATTGAATTTTGACGATAAGGGTCAGCGAAAAATCACCTGGACAGGAGGTTTTCCTTCCAATGAAGACAGAACCAACGGCTCATACGGTCCTGCTTGATCTAACAATAAAGGATCCAACTTGGGTTTCCCAACCCCAATTCCCTTTTCTTCTTCTTCTTCTTCTTCCTCCTCTGTTTTTTCATATTTTCTCTTCAAATCAAAATGATTCTGCTTTTTGGGGGTTTGGGGTTTGTTTTGAATCAGAGAAGTGTGATCTTCGAGTCGTAAAAGCTGCTGAGACAAAGAAGATTTTGGGGGTTTTCTAGGGTTTACAGATTTGGTCTCAAAATTGTAAGAATTTGATGAAGATTGTGAAAATGATTGATTAGTACAAGGCTTGAGCGTCTCCTTGAAGGTGTTCAAAGACATGGGAAATTGAAAATCTTGAAATTTTGTGACCAACTGTTCGTTATTTTTCAAATTGAAGGGCTTTTATTGTACCACTACTCACAGCTACGCTTCCGTCTCAATTTATTTGTCCGATTATGTTTTCGTATATGAAGTTTATTTGTAAAATTCAAATAATTGTGGATGAAATGTATGAATGTTCCAACATTGGTTATGTATGATTTGCGAAGGTAAAGTTAGATTGAAGAAGTTTTGAAAAACGTTATTAGACACAATATGACCTTCAACTTACCAAATACATAATAAAGGACACAAATTCGAATAAAAAGATAGTTAGCTATAGTTAAACGTTATTTCGATTATCCTCTTGTACATTAGTTATCATATTGATATTACTATTTCTTGTACATGTATGTTATTATAATATAAAGGTTATTTTAAAAAAAAATTAATATGCCTTTTAATTTGTAGTCTTAAACATGTATTGAAAAAATTAAATTTAAAAGTTATAAAAAAAATAGAACGAATCTTTTTTTAAAAAACAGAACATACTGAAAGGATGAAGAAATTGAATCACAAAAATTAGAAAATATACACTTTTAATTCATTCAATGTGAAAGTGTTAATCAAATTATATCTTTTCTCGTGTTTTTAATTTGTAGTCTTAAACATGTGATAAAAAAATTAGAATTAAAAGTTATAAAAAGAAAAATAGAACGGATCTTTTTTAAAAAACAGAACATACTAAAAGGATGAAGAAATTGAATCACAAAAATTAGAAGATATACACTTTTAATTCATTCAATGTGAAAGTGTTAATCAAATTATATCTTTTCTCGTGTTTTTAATTTGTAGTCTTAAACATATGATAAAAAAAATTAAAATTAAAAGTTATAAAAAAAATAGAACGGATCTATTTTTTAAAAACAGAACATACTAAAAGAATGAAGAAATTGAATCACAAAAATTAGAAAATATACACTTTTAATTTATTCAATGTGAAAGTGCTAATCAAATTATATCTTTTCTTGTGTAGTGTCTTTTCGGTGAAAATAGTTAATATTCATTTTTGTTCCGACCTTCTACAACTTAATATATTCAAAATTTAAGTGTTTATCTATAGTCGATGTAAAATTTAAATAAATGAATATCATTCATATATATTTATTTATATATTATAAACGGAAAAGAATCAAAATTATCCCTAAACTATGTAAAAATAGATTACTTATACCCTTCATTATATTTTGGGATCAAAATGCCTTTGTTGTTATTCTACAGACCACAAATGCCATCAAGAGTTAACACCTCAAATTTTTATTGACGTGGCAAGCCACGTGGAACTAATCCATTTATCTAAGCGTTGCCAACTAGGATACACTACAATAGAACTAGATCTTTAGCAGCGACAATAGTCGCCACAAAAGCGCAGAAATCGTCACTAAAACTTTTTAACATTAAATTCTAATTTTGTGGTTTTTAATCACTGTTTTTAAAAAGTCAAAAATAATATCGATTTAATAGGAGTTTGAAGACATTGTATGTTTTATTTATATGTCATATGTAAATGTACAATGATGGATTATATAGTAGGAGATTTGAATCGAGAAGTAATTTTGATGATTTTTCGTAATAATATTGGATGTTTTTAATATTGATATTGCAAGTTATTTTTTTAGAAAATTAGGTTTCAATCGAAAATTGATTATCATATTTTTTTTGTTGAAAATATAGGTTTTACTAACAAATGGTTGTTACTTGTTGGAGCCTTAGCTGCTACCGAAAATCACTCATAACTTTTAGTAGCAATATTTTGGGATTTTGTGGCGTCAAATGTCAAGTTCTTTTGTAGTGAATCTTAATTGACAATGCTTAGGTGGAAGGATAAGTCTCATAAAATTGGAGTGTTAACTCTTGAAGATATTTGTGGTCTCATAAGATAACAGAAGGATATTTTTTATCCCAAAATGTAATGAAGGGTATAAGTGGTCTATAATTAATTTGTATTATAAATATAAATTAAAGGACAAATAAGTCATACTCTCTCCGTCCGATATTGTTTGTCATGATTTCTATTTTTAGAGTCAAACTATAAAAATTTTGACTAACATTTTAAGATGTATTTTTTCATCATATTAATATGTAAAAAGTTGCAATCTATAAAAAAAAATTCATATAGTTTTAAAATATCTATTTTTATTGTTTATAATATCAAATTAATGTGATTTAATTTAACTTTAAAAATTAGTCAAATTAACTTTTAAAAAACGAATAACAAATAATACCGAACGAAGGAAGTATACCTGAAAACATTATGGTCATTGGTCAACCCTTTTTACCTTGGAAGATTTTTCAATATTTTAACTAGCTTAGTAATTTTTTATCTCTACATAGATTTTAATTGAAAGTTCATTAATTTATTTCCACAACTTTCATATGAAAATAAAATACCAAGTGTTAGACAATTGAAAATATTTGACTGCATTTGGTGCAGATTTAAGTTTCAATCCAATTCAATACATTACATGGTATATTTAGTATATTTTTTATTGACTTTTACTTGTTATGTTATATTTTTTATCAGTCAAGCTAGATAGATTTTAATCATCACTTTAATAAAATATATTTTATTAATTATATTATTATGAAAAGAATTATAACTTGTACTATTTGAATATCTATTTTTTAAAAATATTATATTAATTCAGTTCAATTTAAATTAGTCAAATTAACTCTAAAAATAACATGACAAGTAAAAATAAATAAGGAAAATATTCTTTATCATTTAACTATAGCTAATAGTGTGTTCAATTCACAATTAATCATACTATTTTTTCGAACCTATTTAATTTCTTTAATATTTCAATAAGTGGAATATCAACGACATTCATAAGGGTATACTACATTCTAAACTAATATTAATTTGTATATATTCAACTAAATTTTAGGCTAATATAAATTTTAAACTAAAATTATTAAATTCAATCGAACTCGAAAATTTAACACTCCCCTTTCCTCCTGCTAATAATGGACAGCTAATGCATTAAAGCTTTTACTATATAGTAATAATTTTTCTACTAATGATAGTTTTTTCGATTTTACTTTTTTGTGAGTGTAATACATTTTAGACAAAAAAAATTAACCATTTTATAATTAATAATATTAAGCAGTTGCTTGGTTCATAGATGTCTCGAGATTAAATTTATACTTCGAATAATTTTATATTTAACAAAATAAAATATAAATTTATAAATCGTAAATACTCAATTAAACTTGAATTTATATTATCTCCCATTTCAGGTGAGATAAATTAGAGTTCAAGATTATGATCTTAGAAATATAACTTGGAAATAACTTAGTCAAACAAACCATTTGGTAACAAGGAAAATATTTGTTATCAAAATTTATTTTAAATCTCAAATATTAAAAGGCCAGGTGTGTGAAAACGTTTTTTTTTTATTTTATGGAAAATAACAAACAATTGATTGATTAATTAAGGTAATTCATGATAAATAAAAATAGTCACAAATTCCCAGCTAAGACTTTCCATATACTTACATATAAAATCCAACGGTAATATCATTTACCTTCCTAAATAATTAATGCAAGTTAATTATTTTTTCCTCTTTTTAAACCCCACATAATTTTCTATTTTCTTCATCTCAAACACATTTTGCAATTTTAATAATTTTCTCACTTTGTTCTTAGTTTGGATCTACATATACACATGGATTCTCTTTCGTTTGTTGGCTTTTTCTTTGCGTTCTTTTTTAGTTTTATATGTCTGTCTCAAGGCTATACGTTTTATGCTGGTGGTAAAGAAGGTTGGGTTTTAAACCCGTCTGAATCTTATGACCATTGGGCCAGAAGGAACCGCTTTCAAGTCAATGACACTATAGGTAAATCGTTTTCCTCTTTGTTATCATCGTTGAATTTTAATTTTTAGATCCGTAAATCTAGAGCAAAATCATATATCACTTCAGCTAATATATACATTTTTCTTTTTCATATATATATCATCAAAATTAACATTATACTTTTTATGTTCTAGAAACATCATAGATTATAAATTCTAGATCACCCTATACATAACACTTCAAATTGACTTGTGATATTTTTGTGTTTTCATTTTTTCAAAAACATTAAATTCTGTATCAAGAGATCGAGTATGAGATAAAGGGTATCTTCAATTTCTTTTATATATCGAGAGTTTAGTTTCGTGTCACAATTTTCTTTTATGTCAGAGAGTTTAGTTTCTTGTTACAATTTTCTTTTATGTCTGAGAGTCTTAATTTATTTTTTGAAAAGTACGAAAAAATATATTCTCTTTATTAATCGGATCTAAAAAAAACTTTTAAGTTGTTGAGTCACATAGGAAACAAAAAAAACATACAAAGCAACGAAACCATCATAATATTTTTTAACCCCTCCAAAAAAAAAGTATGACAAACATATTTTTTTAGTTTAAATTTTTTGCAGCCATGTAAAAATAGCTTATACTAGATAATTATTTGTCAAATCTCTCTTGATAGTGTGATAATTTGGCAAAAACTTAATTATATTACCAAAATGTTTACTAAGGTAACTACTGGTCAATTTCTTAATTATGTTAATTTAGTAGTACACATAATTAGATTACTAAAATGTTTACTAAGTTAACTACTGGTCAATTATATAATCAAATTGCTTACTGAGGTAACTATGCGGTATATTTTTACGTTGTCAGTATATATAAGTTTCGTTTTTTTTTTTTCAGTATTTAAGTACAAGAAAGGGTATGATTCAGTTTATATGGTCCATGACAATGATGACTATTTAAAATGTAACAAAACAAGCCCAATCCATCATTTAAAAGATGGCCATTCTAAAGTGCTATTTACAAGAAATGGCCCATTTTATTTCATCGGCGGAAAAGACGATAACTGTGAGAAAGGTCAGAAGCTTCTAGTAGTTGTCATGTCGCCGAATCACCACAAATCTTCATCTCCGGCGAGTTCTCCGGTGACAATCCCGACTCCTCCACCGGAATCTGTTTCTCCAGCTCCGGCGCCGGCGGCATCGCGGCGATTGCAGTGGATGTGAGCTCATCTAGTGTTCTGTTTGGAGTTTTTATCAGTTTAATTGCGGCAGCTGTTTTTCTGTAATTTTATTTTGATTAGTTTGCGTTAATTTTTGGTTTTGTTTTAATGTGTTTGGTTACTCTAAACTCTATTAGTTGTTGGTGTTATGATAATTACTTTCATTAAGATTTAATTTTTTCGTTGTTTTATCGTTTATTTTTTATTTTATTGTTATTGATGGTTTAAAAATGTTTTATTTTTATTTTTATGAGATATTAGTGTCTAAAATGAAATACTTGTCAAAAAAATATAGGTTCGGCTCAAATACATAGTGGTCAAAGGTTTAATTGATTATTAGAAAATTTTAAATTTTATAATTATTTAAAAATGATTTGTTCAAATGGTTTTTTTTTTTTTTTACTTTTTAAGATGCAGAATAAATTAATTTTTAAAATATTATTTTATATTTTTAGTGAAAAAGATTAATTTTTACTATAAATAACATTTTATTTATTTCAATCGTTTCTCAAATTTTCGATTTGACATTAATTTTAAAAGGACAAAATTTCGAATAATATATCAAAATATCTTTAATCTTATCATTATAAGCATATGCGAAGTGTTGAAATTTAAAAGTTGACAAAAATAAAAGGAACATTTTTTTCTAAACAAAAATCAAAGAAGTAAGACAAAATACGTGAGATGACTATAAAAATATTATGAAATTCTTGATGTCTATATAGAGTTTTCACTCATAAATATGTAATTTGCCCATAAATAGCGATTATTATATGGTTCGACTAATTTAATTACAATATTTTTCGATTTCAAGCAAACAAAATTCTAGTTACACTCATAGTACATGATAAACATGACACCAACAACAATTATTACGCATCAAATATATTATTCAGCCAAAAAAAGGAAGAAGGAAGAGCTAGTTACTTAAACTAAAACTAAAATTAAATCGAAAAATCAGTAATATTTGTGATGTTCATGGAGTAAAAAAATGAGATTCTAGAATTGCTCCTAGCATATCTTGTAATTTGAGTACAATCACCTATATTATTTGTTGTTAGTTTAAATATATTATTTGTTTTGATTGTTATCTAAATTTTATTATATCGTTAAATATATCGTTTGACAATGACAAGAAGTACCATTTCATATAATCACTGATTGGTGTGATCAATCATTACTTCCCCTCCCCCCCCCCCCCCCTCATTTTATCTTATTATATAATAAATCTGTTTTATCTTTTATTCTACCTTTTATAATTATCCTATATCGTATCCTAGCATTACAAAAGTAAACGAATACAAGTAATACAACTGCATCAACATATACCTATCAAATACATCCTATTGTATTGTTGATATGGTTTGTATTTTATTGAATGCAACATATATAAACATGTATTCATCCGCTCTCTAGCATCTCTCATCTTTTATCTATATATCAACTTGTTGATCTTGTAAGTATCGAATACGATCAATATCAACTTGTGCATATCATATTGTATTTTAGTTATATCAACGAAAATATAATTTATATCAACATAATGTATCCTCTCTCTCTCCCTCCCAAATCTCACCCGTCTCCCTTCTCTCTCATCCACGGCAATCTCTCTCACTCTTTCCCAAGTCAATGAATATACAGTAACATACACATTGTATATAAATATATACACAGTATACATACAGTAGCATATTTGTATGTATTTTATAATTCCATAATCAACTCTCTCTATATTGTGGATAGGGGTGGAGCCAACATATTGTTATAGGGTCTCTTCTTCGGCGAAAAATATTACTATTTATATGGTTAAAATTACTTTTATGTATATATAGTCGATGCCGAACTTCATTCATCTAATTCGTGTGTATTTTCTTTAAATTTTGAACTTCTTATTGAAAATTCTGGCTCTACCATTGATGGTAGAAAATAAATTTTAGCTCATTTTGTAACAATATATTAAGGACTATCTTAAAGAGTAGATTAGATGTCGATATGAGTGTTAATTGTAAGGTTGAATTATAATTAAGGTGATTGCGTAACGAAATTAAGAAGTTGATTTATTACATTTAGTGGTGCACGTTTCCACTTTTAAACACCCTTTTACTCACTCCATTTTATTTTATTTTGGCCCCCCTTAAATTTTTTTTAGATGTTTCATTTTATTTATTCATTTCAACAAATTAAAAATTACTTTTTGTATTAACATAGTATTAAATAACTATATAAGATAGTAGCTTTCTTAAGAAAGTATGTTAAGTAATATGAAATAGAGAAGTATGTTTTAGTAATCTTTATAACACGCTTGGAAATTCATTAATTTGATACGCGAGATACACTAATTTGATGCGTGAGGTATATTTTATACATGATATACTAATTGGATGCGCTAGTTACATTAATGTGATGCACGAAAATGAAGATTTTTGAAAATTTGTAAAACTTACGAGGAATAATGATAATAAGAAACTAAAATATATATAACTGAAATTCTGAAAATCATTTATTACTTATTGCATAATACTTTCAATAATTAGTTTTTAATCCAAAATTACTTCAAATTTTCTCAAATCAACTCCAAATTTAATATTTTAACTTCAATTTTTCCATAATAATTAGGTCTCAAGCTTTCATTTTCATGGGGCACTATAAAGGTTATACCATAAGTATAGCCATAAGAAATATGGGAATAATTAGTAACCACGTATATTTTAAATAATAATTGTGGAGACACTTTGGTAATCAATCAAAATCACCCACCTAACTATACTACTCAATTATTCCGTTCGGCTCATTTTATATATCATATTTATATTTTATATTTGTATTTAAAACATATAATTTATCCTTATATTTTTATTTACGGTTTTCTTAAGTCAACTTTATAAATGATAAGTATATTTCACAATTGATTAACTACTCTATCAAAAATATAATAAATAAATTAAAGTAATTGATATACGAATTTTATAAAATGATAATATTACAGTTCAGCTATTTATAAAAAGAGATGAGAAAGAATTTTTCAGCCAAAATTAAATAGGATTAATGAAAAAGTCATACTTGTCCAATATTTCAGCTAGTGTCCTTATTGCATTTAATTACTTTGGGAAGATGAAGTGTCTCAATTCAAAATATTAAGTTTAGTTGAACACGTTAATATTATCTATGTTTATATTAGTAATTAAAATACTGGTGAGAGGTGGTGAAGACCAATATTATTGATTTTTTGATATCGAAATTCTACTTTAGACAATCATAATTTCTAGACAATCTTAGTAAAAGTTTCGATTTTATCTATATATATAAAGTGTTTTAACTCCACCAAACTTTATATTTAACTACAATTAACTAAAATATATTTTTACTTTTATTAGCTATGATCAAAATAATTTGTTGTATATCAATATTCAGACACGAGGCAAAGTTAGAAAACATATGCGAATTCGGTCTAACTCAATCCCTAACTTTGTTCAAGCTATGAATTATATTTAGAAATTCATGAAATATAAATATACATATTAAGTTATGTGCAAATGATAGGCAATATTTGAATGAAATTAAAAGTGTACTTAGAAAGTTATTAGTTGTGTAGTTATTAGTTGTGTGGATATATTAATTCTGATTAAACAGGAACTTTCACTTGAAAAATACTTTTTCCGTCCTTATTTAATTGTCTTAGGGGTGTGCATTCGACTTTGAAATGATTTTATCATATCTGGACTCATTCTCTTATAGAATGGTCGAGCATTCACGATACTCATCACAAGTCACGTTCTCTTCAAGAAATGGACTAATTATTTATATGTACTTCATAAATTTGCATTATAAGCACATTGTCATGGTTTTAAAACTCATCATTTTTTCATGACACACCTCAACATCACTTTGAAAGATCAAGTGTACCATCACTTTATCTTCTTGTATCATGATAGAGGATTTATAAACTTGTCAAATTATTGGGTTGACAACATTCACAAGTCTAATGACCTTTCATACCATTTTGATAATAAAAATTGCCTTCACATTTTGAAGGACTATATGAAGAACTCATAGTGTTCTTCCTTTTATCATTACCACAATGATGACTATTATAATTTTGTCTCTCCACGCCCTTATTCATATCATTAATTATTTGTCATCTTTCAGACTAATCATTCACTGCTGCCACATTCATATGATTGAATGGAGCAAGTCAACAGGCGGATCTCAGAGTTATCACATGTTGCTCCCACATTCTTTTCAAGGAATAGAGCAAATTCAATATGATGAATTTCAAGACATTTCATCAAAAATATATTATTTTTCTTAGTCATCATTTTATCATCGCTATGGTGCATTAGCTCAAACTCAATGTCTTACCCATATAAGGCGTGTTACGCCATAATTCTATGGGACTTGAACTCAATCACGGTGCATTAAAACTCTAATTGATGTCTTACCCTTTTTGTGCGATAGAACTTTAATCTATCGTCTTATCCTCAAATATTTTTCATTATGGTGCATCCGGACTTTAACCTGATGTCTTACCCTTTTGGTGCGATGAAACTTGAATCCATCGTCTTACCCTTAACCAACAGTATAATAAACCGAAGTACAATATGATTTATTCTTAGAGTCTTTCAAAACAATCAAAATAATATTCAAACTCATGTTATTAAAATTTTATATCTTCTTCCATTTAAGAAGTTTTGTATAGCATGTCATATTCAACCAATAGTAGTATATGTCTTCGGTTCCTGATAATTGTTAGTGACTGAATACTATTTTATTCTAAATCATAAAATATTTTAGAAAATACATACCTGATTTTATGCATATAATACTTTAATCTTCATAACGAGATCAACCAAAATATGAGCTAAAGAAAAACAAGAACTCACTCTCAATTACATAGAGACTCGTGCTGATAACGTGTTATAAAATCAACCTCATAAGAATATAATCATAAAGAGAAGAAGACAAGAGAAGTAGATAGAAGAAGGGGAATTTTCTTCTTATTCAAGTGTATGTAAGTCTTATCTGTATGTCATACAATAGTGAATGAACAAATCTATTTATAGAGTGAGAAATCACTCCAAAAGTCACCATATTAAGTATCATAATAAATTGATATATTCTTATCCAAAAAGATTCATGAACCTAGTGAATAAAGATAGTTGTTCATGTACCAACTTTATGGACTATCCACTCATTCAATGAATTTATAACAATTTATCTATTTATTGCATTACTCACGTCTATTTGAGGTGACAATGTGAAAATCACTTAAAATGTTAATTTATGTTTGTTCAATCCAAGCAAATAAATATCTCCATCACAAATAAAATTTTAAGCAAGTCAAGAAAGACTTTTCCAACTCAAAACATTATTAATTATTTCACACAAGAGGAATGATTTTCTTATAGCCTTTGTCTATATATATACAAACACTTTACATACCAAATGCTAATTAAACAAAGTGTTACAAAGTAGTTATTTTTAAAAAAATAATATTTATCAAGACAATAGAGATAGCTATGGAAGAAGAAATATTTGAGCCAGCAAGTCCAAGTTCACAATATTTAAATAGCTCCAATTTATCACTCTCAGTAATTGCTGTATTGGAATCAAAAATTCCAATTGAATATGAAGATTCACTTCCAATAAATTTACTCAAAGATGTATTTGTGCCTATAAATCCAAGATTTTCCTCAATTATGGTGAGTTCTCTCTTGCCTTTTTATATATATGATAAAGTCGTTTTTTTGTTTTTGTGTCAGCTCATGATCTAAACGAGTATATATATATATATATATATATATATATATTATATATATAATATATATATATATATATATATATATTATATATATACACACACCCTCTCTCACCCCCACCCCCATTTCGACTTCTAAGTTTTTTCTTTATTTGCTATAGCTGATAAAAATTATTTTTTAGATGATCCATATTGAAAAGAATGATTTAAAAGCCGAAAGTAAAACTCACTTCTCAGCGACATAATTCGTAAAAAAAATTATATTAAGAATTATATAATATTATATATAAATTATTAAATTTACTTGACATGATTTTTTTTTGAATGACATAGATAGCTTTAATGTTTGCTTAAGATCTTGAGAGAACTAAAATTTTAAATATTTATTATAATTGAAAATTTGTATAATAGTGTAACACACAAATTAATATTAGACTCTCCCTACAATTTAATAACAAATGCAACATCCAATTATAACGAGCGAAGCTAAATGAAATGAAGGGTATTCAACTAACTTTTCTCGATTGAAAATTATATTGTATATAAATAGATAAACATATATTTTTCTTTGTTATATATAAGTGGTTGAATTTCGCGAACATTCTAGTATGAGTGGTAAAGAAGATCAAAAATTATTTTGAATCTTCTACGTAAAAAATAAAATTTCATTTTTTTTACTTTATTGATCATATATTTTATTTTCTCTAAATAGGTAACGGGCAAAAAAGGAACAAAAAAATGGAAGCGAGTAGAAGTGAACTATCAAGACCATATTAAAACACCAATATTTCCAACTCAAAAACCAATCGAGTTCTACGACGAATGCTTCTCCACTTATATATCAAATTTAGCAACGGAAAAATTCTCGCAAAATAGACCACTATGGGAAATTCACGTATTTAAATATCCAACGAGCGATGCAGCGGGAAATATAGTTTTCAAACTTCATCATTCACTAGGAGATGGTTATTCATTAATGGGTGCACTTCTTTCGTGTTTACAACGAGTCGATAATCCTTCACTTCCTCTCACATTTCCTTCCCGCCAAAAATCGAATTTAAATAATTCGAATAGAAACAAAGGGTATATTAATAATTTTAAAATCGTACCTCGATTTTTTAAAGGGATTGTGAACACATTGTATGATTTTGGATGGAGTACTTTGAAGAGCACTTTGATTGAAGATGATCGGACGGCGATTCATTCCGGAGATGACGGAGTTGAGTTCCGATCGCCTGTCTTGGTTACCAAGACATTTTCGCTCGATAGACTCAAGCAAGTTAAGGCCAATTTGAACGTGGTAAGTATTCATTACATCCTTATATACATTTTATTAATAAGAAGAGCTTATAGGTGCAATTAAATTCAACAACTTTAGTTTAAATTTTAATAACTTTAAAAAGATTAAAATTTTAAATTCTGAATCTGCCACTGCTAAAAAAAGAAAATTTAAATTATTGATTTTGTAGGTAATGATCATCAAATGAACTACATACATGTGTTTGTACTTTCTAGAAAAAAAGTATATATATCACATTAATTGTCTGACACATAGATGTCTTATAAGTAGGTACATGACCATGATAGTGAAATGAAATTAATATACTTTAATTTGTTGTATTTATGGTTACTTCTTACTTCCTCCGTCCATAATTGTTATCGGGATCCATCAAGAAAAATTTAATAAAAGATATAATTTAATTAATATAAGTCTATTATATCAATAATATCAAAAGTTTAAATAATTTCTTAATTGAATGAAATAAAGTAATTATTAAGAGCAAAATTGAAAAAAAAAAGACTAATTATTTTTAATTGTTGAAATTGACAATTAATCTTAGACATCTATTTTTAATATATCTGTCAAATAATTATGAACGAAGCGAGTATACAATTTATTAAGTTATCAACCAATGTTACTCCATTAAGTAAGATTATTTTTAATTACCTCAAGTGACAAACTACTAGTAGCATCTTGTTTAGATGGTTGTAGCCTATTTCTTGTACTATGCTGTTAAATTAAATAGTTTGTTTTGACTGTTATTTTTTATCGTTATCTAATAATGAAAAGTTTCATTTCATGTAACGAATATTTAGTGTGATTGTAGGAGTTCGAAGTTATAAAGGTAAAATTATCAAAAATTTCAAAAGGGTACATTAACTTTCTTTTTAACCAAAAAGGCAAAATCGCTATTGTAATTATGATAAAATTGACATGTTAATTTTTTTTAAAAAACATAGAAATCGCTATTGTAACAGCGATTTTATACAAAAAAATCCTTAAATTGCTGCCGTAGCAGCGATTTGTCAAATTTTTTTTTAAAAAAATGCACCAAATGTGGACCAAAAAGCTGCCTACCTCTATTAACTTTTTTAATGAAAAAGAAATCGCTGCTGTAGCAGCGATTTCCATTTTGAATAAATTTTTTTCGAAAAACGTTGCACTCGCAGCGATATTAAAAAAAAGGAAAATTGTCATCATATTTTACCCATTTGGTTAACAAAAATTAATATGCCCTTTCAGAATTTTTGCTAATTTTTTATCCTTTTGATTCCGAACTCGTGATTGTTGCATCATATTTTATTATTTACTCTGCCTTCTTATAGTAGACGCATCACTATCTCGTACTCTAGGATTTATCCTTTCACATTATTGATGTATTGTGACATTATGTAACGACATATTTTTTTTTTCCAGACAATAAATGATGTAATAACAGGGATAGTGATATATGGAACAAGATTATACATGGAAGAAGTAAATAAAGAAACATGCAATGGAAAATGTAGTGCTTTGGTTTTATTCAACACAAGGGCACTTGGTGGAAGTTATAAATCAGTTAGTGATATGATAAGACCTAATTCTGATATGCCATGGGGAAATCACTTCACATTTTTGCCTATATCATTACCAAAATTAACTAATAATAAAAGTAATAATCCTCTTTATTTTATTCAAAAAGCTCATAATATTATAGAAAGGAAAAGGAATTCTGCATCTATTTGGCTTACTGGTAAATTGCTTGATTTATTGAGGAAGCTAAGAGGTACTGAGGTATGTTCTTTAATTTTATATTTCATGTAAATGCATTCTATTTTTTTGCTTCAAATTTACGTGACGTAGTTTGAATTTAAAATATGTCTGTGTCTATGTCTTTACATGACTGGTATCATTATGTAGACGTTCAGACTAGAGGCATATCCAAGAGGGGGTTACTTGGTTCACGTGAATCCATGCTCTCCTCCTGAAATCATATATAGTAGTGTTATATTTTTTAAAAAGGTATATAAATATAGATGTGTGAACCCACACTTGAAATATCGTATAATTTCGTGCAATGATGATTGTGTGCAACTTTCTAAGAGAAGTTGAAAATTTGAGTCTTTTATTTGAAAAAAACGAGATTAAGCCGGATGAATTTATATCTTAAATTTACTTTTTTTAGTAATAGTGCACCCATCATCTTAAAATTCTGAATACGCCTCTGATTTAAGCATGGATTGTATGATATTAAAAAAAAAAATAGTATGCAAAGTCAAAGTTGAAGATTTATTTAGACATACATTTTATTTTTGAAAAAAGAGTTAGAAGTTTTGTGAGTCAAAACTAATAAAACTCAATCTAATGTGTAACCAAACATTATGTTGAAAATATTTGTTTTTAAATAAAGAAAAAAAATTCAGGCCCAAGTTCTAAAACTTTTGAACTCTCAATGCTAAACATATTATAACATTTGTTTGCCTATAAATTTTTTTTATTAAGCGTAAATGGAAAGTATTATATCGTACCTTTTCAAACGAGCTAATTTAATAGAAAAGTATGTCATATAAATTGAGAATTTCAGGCGACAGCTCGATTTATTCATGGGACATTGAGGAACACAAGCATGGCATTAACAAATATGATAGGGCCAGTGGAAGAGATGGCTTTGGCTAATCATCCTGTTAAAGGATTATATTTTGTTGTCACTGGTGCTCCACAGGTGTGTGCGCGATTTACGCATTATACATAAATATACATAATTTATACATTTATTGACTATTTTGTAAACTAGATGATCGAAAATTAAACATTTGTAATTGTGTGTTTGTTTTGCAGAGTTGCTCAGTGACAATAGTGAGTTATGTGGATAAGCTAAGAATTGCAATAGTTGTGGAGAAAGATTTTATTGATCCAAATAAGCTCAAATCTTGTATTGAGTATGCATATGAATCCATTTTCAAGGCTGCAATCAACTCTTCTAAAGTGGAAAAGTAGGACCAAATTCACACAAAAAAGGTCTATCGGGAACAGATTCTGTGTATATTCTACCCTTTCAAGACTTGACTTTTACGGGATTACAGTGAATATGTTATTGTTGTGTATTCACAAAAGAAATGTATACACTTTATCAAATTGTTGACAATGTAATTGGGCCTGACTAATGGGCTACTACAAATAAGATACTTCACAAGTAGTTCAATTTCTTGAAAACACAATTCGTTGGTTTCACTTAAAATCAGGATCAGAGCTAGAAGTTTGAATACGTATTTGATAGAACTCAAAAGTTTTTCTTAAAATAATGTGTTTGTGTTTTGAAAAGTTTATTTAATAGGTATAAATATTAAATCTATAACCTACTTATTAATACTTGAAATCATTCTAAAATTCATAGTTATAAGTTGAAATCTTTACGCTGATTACAGGTAACTAGAAAAAAAATGTTAAAAAATTATGAATTTCCTAATTTACGCAAGATAGACCCTTTTCTCCATCGTCATGAGTTACTAGGGGTGGAGGGCCCCGTTTGGACATGATTTGAAATCAAATTAAACAAGTTGAAGTTTTTACGTGTAATTTGAATATCTTAAATTGTTTTCTCACAAACATAAATTTGTGAAAACTATAAAAAGTTTCTTAATTCTTATACAATCTTACCAAATGAGTAGTTACTCCAGTAAGACATTGAAACATCGTAATATGCTGCATTAATAAAGTAAATATTTGCGATTAAAAACTTTGTATGTTACAAATTTTCACATTTTAACTTTTTTCCAATTTAATTTTCCACGTGTCGAGTGATTATATGTGCTGACATCAGATACTTGGTGCCAGCTCAGCCTAGCCAATGATCTCTTCCTCTGATTTTTGTGTGTGGATGTACTCCAATCCTCATGTTTAATTTGCACAAAGTATTCCAATTTTTTTTTAAAAAAAAAATGTTTAGATCGAGTATTTGTACTTTAGATCTGATGACTCAATTTGTAAACTGTTATATTTTATTTATTATCAGTTTTCCTTTTTATAACTATGATGTGTTGCATTTGAGTCGATGATTTTTCAAAAAATAATCTCTCTAACTATTTCATAAGGTAGAGATAAAATCTACACATACTCTACATTGCTCAAACTCTTACTTATACAAAACTTCATTAAATATGTTATTATTGTATTTCGATTAAAAATAAATACATAATTTTCGTAGTTCTTATCAAACCAGCTAAATGTTATGGTTCACAGAAAAAATAAATATATTTTTTGTTGATGTTAACAATTAAATACGATGACATGCAGTACTCTTAATTATTTCAACTTTTTGTATTGTCATTTTCCAGATTACGTTTTTTTTTAATTTAATGTATCGATCACATGGATAAACATCAATTAATAACCTACCACTTATTTATTACTATTGGCCATTGATAATATCTTATTAACTTTTTATCACTTTTTTTTTTTTATCACTTTTTCATCTTTCTATAAGCTTAATTGAACAAGTTTTTGATATTTTATTCTTCTTTTCTCAACTTTTCACCTGTTTTGTATGATGACTTTCGAAGATTTAATTGATAAATGATATTTCTCTGTCAACATTAATTTAATATCTCGTTATCCTTGTGACGTTTGATACAGTGTCTTATTTAAAAAAAAAAAAAAAAAAAAACTTCCATAAAATTGTACTTTGAACTTGTTCAATATATAGAGTCATTTACATATTTAAACTATGCGATAATAATTGAGTTCGTAATTTGAAAAAATAAATATAAACTGATAAAAGGCGACTTAACGTTTATTGGATATACCTAAAAATAATTTTAATTAAATATAAATCGTATAATTTTTCAATAAAAAAAGATTCGAATAAACCCTGCCCCAAACTAACTTTGTTCTTGTTTGTGAGTGATCTCTTATCCTCCCAATATTCTTGTTTGAAGTAGTACTAATACCCTTCAATTGATGAAGTGACATAGAAATAGTATTCATTTCGTTCTATTTTAACGATATTTAACTTAGAGTACACTTATAAAAATAAATATAAAATATAGTTTACTAAGTTATTCTTATCTAATAAATGTAGATTGATTTTTTCTCTTAAAAATTGTATATAGTACTTCTTTAATATTAAGGGCATGATTAGAAATAGTTATCAATTTTGATTTTATATTTCTTTTAAGTGACAATTATATGAGACAATATTTTTAAAGCTAAAACGATATTTGAAATGAAAAAAACCAAGAAAATAATGACTCGAAAGTAATCCTACAAAGGAGAGATAATAGAAAAGAAAACAACAACGTAAAAGAAGTTCAAATACAAATTAAAATGAACCTTACAAATTTGAAATGCTAAAAAAATCTTCAAATAAAAATTCATAAAAATGAACAAATTTGTGAGATTAATTTTTTTTTTTGGATAACACGATGGTTTCCATAAAATAAAATAATTTTTTCAAATCATTGAATCACTTTAGTTTTTTCATATAGATTTTTTTTATATTTGAAATATTCAAAAATTCTGACTCTGCTATTAATTAACAAATTTAATCAATAAATAACCTAACACTTCCTAACTTAATTATATCTTTATCATTTACCTTTCACTTTTTTTTAATCACTTTTACCTCTTTTAATTAGCTTAATCAAATAAATCCTTCAACTTTTCGCCTGTTTGATATGATGGCTTAACGATTCGAGTTCAAAATTCTACAATAATTTATTTAATTTATTAAAAATTATTATTTATACTTCTTCATTAAAATTCTTACAAAATTAAATTCAAATAAACCGTAACTTACAAGGATGCAATAGGAATATTCCATAATAATATACATCTATTATACCTCACTAGTTTACAAGCAAAATTAATAATTTCGAATTCCAAGGGCAAAATAGGAATATTCTAATACTTAATACTAGGTAACTTTGATCGCCGGGGTCAAGCTATCAAGCAAATCAAAAGTGAGCATTGAACCACTTGGCCTTGGCAACCGCCGGAGATAATTCACCGGAAAAATTGTCTCCGACTTAATTTCCGGCAAGCCGAGATATTTGGCTTGCATGTATTTGTGCTTCCTCCATGGAGCCATATGCATTTTTTTTTCCTTCATGCATTTTTTAGAAGCACAACATAATATTTTTATTAAATTTCTAAGCCTTTCGATTTTTCCGACGTATACTTCCGGCAATTTTTCAACTAGACGATTATACCCTTCGTTAGCACGTGCCATTTCGAATTCACCTCGAAAATTTAATTCTATAATCACCTTCATTTCACCTTTTTCTGAATTTGCGTTTGTCATCACTTCAATGTATGTATATTCACCTTTCAAAAATGAAAAACAATAAACATATCAAAGTTATGATACTTTTTGTCCTCTTGGACTGAATCTCAGTGGATCGTGACAGCAAGGTCATTTTGTCACTTAATAATATACCTGAAGGTATTTCGGGTGTGCTTTTCCACTTCGACTTGCAAATGAAGCAATTATAACCTTCGTTTGTAAGTCGATCGGAGATTTCTCTTTGCATACATTTCCGGCAACCATCGGATACCATTTTCCGGCAGCTACATTTGAAACTTGTGAATTTCAATTCTTTTAAAGCCTCTTTTGTTGCTTTTCTAACTTTTGACTCAAAAGAAGTTGTCCTACACAATGTTGTCTAAAAACAAAATAAAATTTGGTAAGCAACAAAAACCAAATTAATTAAATAGTAATTCAAAAATTTAAAAAAAGTGTAGTACTTGATTTAATTTACCTTAAGAAGCTCTTCTTGTGATGCCCAAAATGCTTTATTTTCTTCGCTATCGTTAACATTTTCCTCCTCCTCTTCTTCCATCAGTATTTCTTCACTACTATAACTAATATTCGATTTTAATGAATTTTCACATGATTGAAACTCGATTCCTTCGTCTGTGAACCCAAAAGTCAACTCATAAAGGCCTTCGGGTTCATCTGAATTCTTTGCAGCCATCTTAACTATACTAGTAATTTAAATATTTGTTCGATTCTATTAGTCCTCTTTTTTTTTGCCCTATGATATTTTTTTTGTAATAAGAAGTTGTGTTCTTATAAAGCTCAACATTGGGACCCACTTGATCCACGTGGACGAATAATCCTACGCACATATTGGGTATCAACTTTCACATCTCTATATTAATTTGTCATGTTATCATTATGGGATGTGATTAATTAACTTATTATTATATAGTATGATATATATGGTAATATTTGGCCAAACAACTATAGATTTATTTTCCATAAAGTTTTTGACATGAAATTTGTGATAATAGAGTTTATTCTTGAAAGATTCGGACAATGTCAAGAATATAGGAAATAGTAGCTTCTGATATTTATTATTTTACTATTGTTACGTTATTATATCGCGATAATTAATTAATGATAATTGTTAGTTATAATTATATTTTATTTATATAAATGTTGTTAAAATTTATAGTAAAATTAGATCTAGTGAGGATTAATTAATATTGAAAATGATTTTAACACTTTTTATTAACGTGTATATTTAAAGTTATTTTTACTATAGTGAATGCGCTTCTAATAAGAAGTTTTTTGTATATTCTAATAGAAAAAATTAAGAACAATATAATGCTATATATAATGTATTAGTAATGCTTGTATTACTTATATTTGTATTGATTATACATAGATTAATTTAGTACATTGTTTGGTTTAGTAAACTAAAAATAATTTGCATTACATAAAAAAATTATTTACATTGATACCCTCTATAATAATAATAAAAAAGATATAACT
The DNA here is from genome assembly GCA_027704805.1 of Solanum corneliomulleri. NCBI lineage: Eukaryota > Viridiplantae > Streptophyta > Magnoliopsida > Solanales > Solanaceae > Solanum > Solanum corneliomulleri. The sequence goes on from JAKWIY010003058.1 coordinate 62,327,909, forward strand.
TCAATCTTTAATCATGCTAATACATAACGAGGAAAACAGTAAATACTGTATTTTTAGCATTAAATAAGTTATATATTTAATTTTAATTAATTTTTAAATCTATAAATTTATATGTCAGGCGAAAAATTGAAATACGACTTAAACAAGTGTAGTAATTAGTTAATTCCATAAATTTATTAAAAATGCTTTTAGCATATTCTATTTGGTTTAATGAGTGATGACTTTTCCAGCTAATCTTCATTTCACCTACTCAAATATGCTATTATAATACATAGTACTACTTGTTACTAATTATGTATTTAATTAGTACTATGATATTGGTATCTTAGAAGCATCAACAATCATGTGAGCGGTTTCTATTTTTTCCTAGCTGGGTTCCATAAAATGCTTTAGCATATTCTTATCAAAGTATTATTGATCGAATGGTATTAAATAGACGGATTGAGTTAAATTTAACAAGTTAAATGAATTGAGTTAAATTTAACAAGTTAAATGAATTGAGTTAATAAATAGATTGAGACAAAATCAGCTGAAAAACTACTTAGCTTGAGCTAAAATAGATTAAAAATTATTAGTTGGGTTATGACCTATCCAATTTTTTTGAATAGTCCACTTATCCTAACTCGAGACCCTTGAATCAAGCCTTGACCCGAAATTTGGAACATGAGAATCGAGAATCGAGCCTGACCCGATTCTCTTGATTTGTCCCGACCTTAGTCATGACCCGGGACCTAATCCTCCCAGAGGCAAAACCATAATATTAAGAGTCTGGGTGCACTTATAATATTTAAGCATAAACGAAGCAAAATTTTCAATGCTTAATGGACGCTTAACTTTGTAATAAAAAGAATTTAGCTTAATGGACGCTTGACTTTGTAATAAAAAGAGTTGTTGACGAGGATCAAACTTGAGTCTGCAAGGAGGTATGTCCTCACTTCAACCAAAAGCAGATCAATCTTCTTTAAGGGTGCACTTTTTATTATATTTCTTTTTCTATCATTTTCTCAAGATAACGAGTGCACGTGCACCCTTAACCTTTACATGTGGGTCCGCCCTTGAATCCCCGAGCCTAACTCAGAATCTAAACCCTGAATTTGACCCAAAAGCCAAGACTCGAGACTCGATATCCAACCCCTTACTTGGGACTCAACACGATAGTCAGGAATCAAGTCTGACTAGGGACTCGAGACCTAAGACTTGACCTTGATCTTGACTAGGGACCTGACCCAACCCTAATACAAACCAATATAAAATTATCTTATGTCCAATCCATAAAATTTTAGGGAAATTGAGCTGATGATCAAATTTTGGGCCATATTTAACACTCCTAGCTTCTAAAACTAAATATAACCCAAAAAAAAAGTTAAATTAAAGAAAATCTAGTTGATTAGTCGTTATTTGAATGTGAGAAATTGCAACACTAATATCATTTTTATTCAAGTAACTTGTTTTATTTTTAAGATTGGGCTTAGATATTATTAGGGAAACCCTAAAATACAAATATATTTTCCCTATGCTTACTAAGTATACTACTTAAACTCATTCAAGAGTTATTCATTTCAACATAGCACACTAGTTATATAGTTTTGTATGCTAATATTTTTGTTCATTAATTAGATTACTTATGTAAATTAAGTGTTAATACAAACCTAGAGTTTGAAAGAATAATTAGAATAAAACGATGTGAGCAATAGTAAAAAAGAGTTAAATATTATAAGATAATTAACTATGCACTTTCCACCTAAAGTTATTATTTAAAAATATAGCACTTTCCAACATTATTAATTATCAATGAAAATAAATAAATAACATTTTTTTTGGATATGAAGTGGAAAAAAACAAAAATGTGAAGAAACAAGTTGCAAGATTTTAAACCAATGAGGAAACTTAATGACTTAAGATGATGAACAACAATTAATTAAGTGGGTTATGATGATAAGAAGCAATCAAAAAAATTTTAATTAATTATATTTGTCGCTCTTAATCCTATGTGTTGCCTTATTATGTCCACATTTATGAAAGCAACATTAAAAATTAGAGAAAAGAAAAAGGTAGATAAGGTTTTCCTTTGGATCGCAAATGAACGATAATCTAGGCTAAATTTAAAGGGATCAAATGAATTTAATAATACTTTAGATTATATCATAATGTATTGGGAGTGAAAGCTATGGGGTAAGGGTAAAGATATAAATTATAATATGTTGAAGGGCGGGGATAACAGAATTAAGGGGAAAATGATAAATATATTTTGAATTATTGTAAATGGTAAGCAAATATACCCTTCGTTATACTTTAGGGATATTGGCACCCTTGTTGTAGAAAAACTAAAATGTATATGCCCTTCACTCTAACGGAAGACTATATAGGGACACGTTGTTAGGATCGAATTCACACACACACACACACTTTTATGAATGAAGAACACAAGAACTTTATAGAGAGAGATGAGAGAGAAAGAGAGAGACCGATATTTCGTGGTAACACCCCATAGGTTAACTTCCACGGCGGTGGGGTGTATATTAAATAATTCAGAGTATTTTTGGTTACAGAGAATAAATGGACAATAAATAGTACAACCTCAAATTTGGGTCGGGGCGCTGCCCCAAACCCCCCATTCGCGAGAACATTAATATATGACAGTACATCAAATATTAATCAGGCTCCACAATCTAACACACGTGGCACAATCTTATCCACGATCTAATGTCGGATCGATGAATAAGATTATGATACGTGTATGTTTGTTAGTATAAAGGTTATATATGCTCTAGTTTTTGAACGGCAGAGACACCAATGTCCCTAAAGTATGACAGGGGTATCTGCATACCATTTAAAATAGTTCGAGAATATATTTATCCTTTTTTCCTAAAATTAATGTGGAATACACCCTTGATGATTTACCTTCATATCGAACATCTCACTTAATACCTAACTATTTATCACTTTCTAATATTGTACGAAATATGTAAATATTTTATGATGTAAAAATTCTTTATATCGTATATATTTGGCCCTTTTCTTTTATAATCTAATGCTGATTTTGTAGTTTTATTAGACAAGTTTTCAGTTAAAGTACACATCATCTATGATATAAAGAAATTGCAACATGTCAATAAGGATGGTAGTGGAGTAATACGTGAAAAGATTTTGAATTTAAATTTTGAGTGCATGAATTTATTTTTGTTAGAGAAAATATTACCTTTTCGATGATTTGTTTTGAAGCGAGTTCAAATCTAATTGAACCTTACTATGAGTGTTTAAATTATAACAAACATCATCAATAACATATTTCGTATAATTTCATTATTAGAGTTTGAACAGACTATAGAATAGTGTGTATGCAAACCTTATAACAAACTTAGTCACTCATGAGTTTGCTAAGTGGTTTAAGTGTACTAATTGGATAATTATGAGCATGTTGATTAGGATTAAGTAATAAGTGATGAGTGGGAAACACTTGGATCTTATCTTCTTAATTATTTATATATAAATAAAAGTTATAATGAAGCTTAAAAAACATTATTATTCTTTTCTTTTACGGAGATTCCTTAAGATTCCATTCATTTTATGAATCTTGGTGATTCAATTCACACAACTGTAAAATTACTAATTTTTCATTGAAATTTATTACTTAAAAAGATGTTTGATAGTTATTTTAATAAATATTTTAATTGAATCAATAAAGAATGAAAAAAATAGCAATATTTTCACACTTTTTTTTATAAAAAAATAAAGTATTTAAGTAAGAATTTGTTTCTTTCGTTGGTACAATCGGAAATGACAGGAAACAGTGTTTTAAAACATAATTTTCTCATTGATTCATGGTGAAAAAAACCTATATTTTTGGTAGTGCCACAATCCTTTTGTTTTTTCGGGAGATTTGTTATCTTGATGACTTGAACTTAAAAACTTTAGAGTTGGAGTACTTACAATTTGAGCAACGTAACCCTTTTTTGTCGTATCTTGCAACCTTTAATTTGTAGCCCTTGGAATTATTCGGATTATATTTTTGACCCCCAGATGCTCTCGTCGTATTAGTTTATGCAATCAAGGGAAAAAGTCTGATATACCCCTCAATTTTGTCACTTAGAGTTGATTTACCTCTCGTTATGAAAATGACTCATCTATACCCGTACTTATATACAAATATTTCAATTTTCTTGATTTTTATTTTTATAAAAACTTACCTATGAGAATAAAAAAGAAAAAATTGTGTCAAATTAATAAAATCATTGCTAAATTTAGGAAGTTGTCATTTATTTCTTTTGCAACAAATTAAAAAGTGAAAATTTTCACATGAGCTGAAACTAAACAAGTATATATTTATTTTATTCTACTACATATAAGCATCTAGGAAAGCAGGTGTTTGTGACAGGCCTCTTTCCTAGCCAAATAATATATGTATTATTCTTTTTGTTATGGGTTAACGTATCGATTGATTCGGTTCAATTTTATATGTTATCGATTTAATTTATCAATTTTAGTTTTGAAATATGCTAATCAATAACTAAATTATTAAGATATTTTTTTTTGTTGATTTTTGATTTATCAATTTTGATACTTAACAATTTGATTTTTTGATTTTTCCAATAAAAAATGCTTGTAAAACAAAAAATGACTTCTTCAATAATTTGACACAGCAAGACAATTATGTAAAATTATAAATGATTATAAAATAGAAATAGTAATAACTAACATGAAAAAAATAATTATCATACAAGTCCAAAGAAAAAAAAAGCAATAGGATTCTTAGTTTAGATTTTGATATTTTGTATAATATGAAGCCGTGAGCTTAAAAGTTGAAGACTAAAGGCAAAAACAGTAACTAGTAAAATATTGAACTTAACATTTAATATTTATGTACAGATAAAGTAGCAAATTACTATTGTCTTAATTGATTATCAATTTATCAATAAATTAAAATCGAACCTATAACCCGGTAACTTTTCTTAATAAAATTATTAAGAATCTGTTAACCCAATAACTATAAAATCAATAACATATTTTTCAATTTAATTTATCTAGTGATTCGATTTTTACACGACCCTATAGCTAATTTATGTATCAGAACTTCTTTCACTTTCATTTCGTGGCAAATGAACTTTTGAAAATGTTAATTACTTCAATTTATAATATTGGATTCAATAAAATATATAATTAAGAAATGAAAAGCTTTTGTCTTTAGAGTGAGAAAGAAATTTGAATATTGAAATTTATTTGATCATAAATCCACATTGAAATTGTTTTTAATGGTAAGTGAACTTGTTGGATTTATGTGCTATCAGAAAAATGTTACGTACTTAAATTTTTTCAAAATTTATTATTATCCTTTTTCTTTAAATTTATTTTTTTTATTTTATTTTCAATTTATCGTTTATTTGAAGATAATGATTAAGATACTATAAATCATTTTAATTAACAAGTTAAAATATTTTATTATAAGTTTGACAATTATATAAAATACATTATAAATCACAATAATTAACAACTTAAAATATTTTACCATCTAATAAGAACCCACAAACACACAACTATTAAAAACAACTTAAAATATTTTATTATATATTCAGAATGACATTAAAAGTACTATAAATCAAAATAACAACTTAAAATATTTCTTGGAATTCTATCCATGCCAAGTGAATTTGAATAAATGGAACAACATGTACTATTGAAAGTTGGATAAACAATACTGTAAATCACAATATTTAACAAGTGAAAATACTTTAAAATCATATAAGAAATTTGGTTCACTCTCTTTATTTCATGTGTCACATAAATTTGAACATGAAAAATAACATTTATCTTTTTGAAAATGATATAAAATCTCAACAAATTAATAACTTAAAATATTTTCAAAAAGAACACGTAATAAAAAGTAAGTTAACTCTTTAAATTTATTTATATCACCTAAATTGAAACTGAAAAGTAACATATATTGAATCCGTGCGAACACTTATATTTATATTATATATATGTATATAAATAGCTGATTGAGTATTTTGTATTATAATGATACACAAATGTACAATGCATAATATTATAAAACTGGGGAAATAAATAAAACTATATCAAGAAAAGCAAAAGAAACATACGTTGAATAAGGATCGAACACGTCACTTTCAGATCTTTAGTCTAATGAGAGTTTCGCAAATTGTAGTTCAGAATTGAACGCATTAAACATGGGTATGTAATGTCACACGGTAATATTCTACTGTTGGACCATGAAGCTACTTTAATATATATGATTTTTGTTGTTTAATTAAAGTTCTATTTATTTTATTTTATTTTGTTGATTTCACATGAATGTTATTAAAATGTTCTTTTTCATCATTGATTACTTCAAGTTCTCTAATTCTACTTTGAGATCGAGTTCACAATCAATTACCTCGAGTTCTTTAATCCACACTATTTCGTACCTCGAGGTAAGGGTTAGCATGCTAACGCTTCATTTGTTGCACTTAATGGAGGTTTGAATCTAAATCATTCATATTTAGCTTATTAAGTGCATTTGATTTTTAAGTCTGAATTTTAATTATTAAAATTTATTTGATTAAGTCCATTTGTTTCTTTATTTAAAAAAAAGAACTCTTAATCATGATCTTAATGAGTCTGAATGAACCAAATCTATAATAGAGTCTTAATTATCATTCAGACTGTACTAAAAGATATTAAGAATCTATCGTAATTAGATTCTCTTTCTTCCTTGCTTCCTTTTTGAACAAGTTTCAAGTTTCTTCCTCTCATTTTCCAACCAAAATATTTTTTTTTTGCTTTTGAATAAGTAAGTTTTCATAATGTTTTACAAGTATTTATATAATATTTTTAATAAATACATATTTTTGAGTGCATTGATATTTATGAAGAGCTCTTCTTGTCACAATTCGTTTGTTGTCAAAACTTCTTTAGAAGAAGCTATCTTTGTTTCTTGAGAAAACAAATTAGTTGTCTTTTTAGGAGGTAGGTTATAATTTTATTCTTGAAACTACTTTTTGAAAGAGGTATTCTTGGTTTGGATTATAACTTTTCTTGATATAGTGTTTAATTTCTATTTTTTTTTAAAAAAAATATTATGTAATGATTTATTGTTCAGACATAGAAACTACATCTAAATATTTAGCTAACTCACATTCCAAATGCTAGTTCAAAGGAAGGAGGATTGTCCAAGCCTTATAAAGAGTTCACCCATCTCAATAACCGTCGATGTGGGACTTTTGTCATTCTTTAACACTCTACCTCACGCTCAGTGCTTAACATTTGCTTCGTGGACAATTTTGATTTTGGAGGCCCCAACATCGGGTGAGACGGGTCTTGCTCTAATACCATGTGAAACTAGATCTTAGGCGTAACTCACACACCAGATGCTAAACACTAGGCGTGAGGTGGGGTGTTAAAGAATGACAAAAGTCCACACTCAGTTGTTAATGAGATGGGTGGACTCTTTATAAGGTTTGAGCAAACCTCCTCCCTTTGAGCTAGCTTTTGGGCTGTGAGTTAGGCCTAAGACCTAATTTTACCTGGTATCATAGCAAGGCCCGTCTCACCCGATGTTGGGGTCCCCAAAATCAAAATTGTCCACCACCATATGCTAAGCACTGTGCGTGAGGTGACCAAATGCTAAGCACTGTGCGTGAAGTGAAGTACGAGGTGTTAAAGAATGACAAAAGTCCCACATCGATGGTCAATGAAATGGGTGGACTCCTTATACGACTTGGACAATCCTCCTTCATTTGAGCTTATCTTTTAGCCTATAATGAGGCCTAACTCTCTACTATCTACATACTCCATTTGTGAAATTCCATTGAATGCATTATTGTCAGTAATATCATTTTTATCAATTTTGTTCCATTGAAGATAAAAGGCCGTCAATTTAATTGAAGCAAATGACTAAAAGAAGAAAAAATGTTTGCATAAACAAGTTTTACCTATTCTTGTAAAAGACCACATAATTATTTTGGCTATATTCATCTTAACTGAATTTCCTATAAATAACAATAACAATTACTTCAAGAACTGTACATAGATCTGTATATATAATTCTCAAACTACCGCGATCCCAGACTAGTAACGTAAAAAGAATTGGTTGTTCTTGGCATCCCTTGAGCTTGGCCTTTGCCTGCTCTTGCCTTCTCAAGCCTTGCTCGTCGTGCAGCTTCCTGGATACGACGATCGTGCTCTTTAAGCATTTGATCCACTTTATTTGGTTGAACAAGTAGTGGACCTGAGAAATGGATTGTGTTTCCCTTGTGACCATGGGCATGGCCATGCTACATAGACCAAAAAAATAAAGAACTAGATAAGAATCCCAGAATTCCATAACAAGAAAGCAAATGTGGAACCAAAATGTTATTACTGAATGTATATATACGTAGGGGACCATCGCGAGGTGGATGGGATCCCTCAAGCCTTTAACAAAAGGTTTCGTGTTCAAGCCCAGGAATGTAGAAATTCCTGTGAAAGAGTGTTTTCCCCTTAAATGGATCTTACGCAGTGCACATCTGAACTTAGTCATACCAGTTAGTTCCGAATACTAGATGGTTAAACCAAATAGGAAACAATCAAGGGTCAGCTATGTAAGCAAACATTTTTGGTACCATAGCGAGTAAGTTTATCTATACTTGAGGCGTGAGTTTCAGTAGCTTGTTCTAAATCATCTTGTACGTGAAATATGGCAAAAACGAATTGTCTCAATAATCTATACACACTTAAAATTTGACGAGTTATGATGTTTAGTATACTTACCAGATGTTGTTCTTTAATACTAGCCCTTCCATTGTCAAGTTGACGAGAACTAGCATGGTTTTGCATCTGACGCTTCCAATCCTGCTTCCTTGGATGTTCGTCAAGCAAGTGTACTGGTCTTTCTACTTGACGGCCAGATTCTAGCTGTGAAGCAACAAACCGATCTCGAGCATCACCAGTGATAACTGACCTAGATGCTACTAAAGTAGAGAACTTGGATAAGTCGGCTCTATTGGAACCAACAGAAATATCATGATCATATTTCTTCCCGGATTTTGCCCACCCAAATCCTGGAGCTAGAGGTCCTGAATGAGAAAATCTCTCTGAATGATTCTCCAAGTGATTTCCGCCTTTTTCTTCGCTTGGTTGTAATGGTTTATGTTGATCAACTGGAAAACCGCAAGGAGCTTCTTTAGAGGGATAGAAGTGCTCAGATCGGCTCTTAGGATTTGAACTGCTCTGCCTCCTCTGTTACAAGGTACGGGTATTAATTGAAACGAACCAAACAGTGTATGGATCATATAATTGATAACTTGAGTACGAGCAAAAGCATTTGCAGACAAATATGGCTATCGGTGCATCTTTATCAAGAAAAGGCTAAGCTTTACGTCAACAAAGAGGATCTTTACACATTCCATTTTCCACATCATCAATTACTATGTCTCAAATCTACCGTAATAGGTGTCGACTAAATGAATTCTCAATATTCCTTTTCTCCACAATACATTTTTTGGGGAACTGTAAGTTCAGCTTGAAGGTGGAAGAACTTCACAATTCATGGCAGAATCGTAACCATCTAACTAACCTCTTGAATTAGAACAGGAAAAATTGAAGAATCGTGACTATCTGGTTTTATTTGGTCTTTAGGATCTGACTTCATGTAAACATGCATCAACATGGATACTAAAACAATCAGGCCCCACATAAGTACCTGAATTGACCTCACCAACTCGGCATTAGCATCAGGTGCTGGAACTGCTCGAGGTTCTTTTGATCCTCTCATATGCCCTTCATCAAAATGATTCTTCACTCCTGCAGCTCCTTGTCTGCAGAAACAATTCAGGCAACTATTATCACATATCCTCCAGCACTTAATATGGAGAATCTTGTTTCACGCAAATGAAACAACTATTTGAACACTTGTACACATTTTTAAAACGACGAAGAAGCTTCTAAATATAATTGAAAAACATTAGCTCACATTACGAGAAAGACCAAAGTTATGCAAAAACGAATAAAGTTCTAGTTCCTCTGTGCAAGCAAGCTAGAAAAGCAACAAAGGAAGTGCCACTGGAAAATACAACTGTTGCACACTTCTACACATTTTTAAAAACAACGAAGAAGCTTCTCGATATATAACTGAAAAACATTAGCTCACATTACGAGAGAGACTAAAGTAAAGCAAAAGTAACAAAGTTCTAGTTCCTCACAGGAAATGTGGATATCTAGAAATTATTTACCGTCGAGCTTCTTCATCCCGCAGTTTTGCATCAATTTCCTTGCTGGGAGGGTACTTTGGCAAACTTGAAGGATCACAAGGCAATGGCTTTGTGGTGAAGAACTGTATGGTTACAACTTTGTTAATCAGGAAAATGGTTGTGCAACTTTATTATGCAAATATTAATGGCATTAACCTTGAAATAAAGATATGACACTGAATGACTCGGCCGGGTAAAATGAGACAATTATTCCAGAATATTACTTGTAATGAAACATGATACCTCCAACTACCCTGAACTATACCACTTATTCAAATTTCAAATTTTCGACATAAAAGCTAGTGAGGTACTCCATGCATCCCATTTTGTGTCACACTTTTCTTTTTATTCTGTCCCAAAAAGATCTAATATCTCCAAAATAATTCAATGATAGCATCCGTATTTGTTTATATATACAGATCTGTTCGAGATATCACCTAGTGATAAATTATCAGATACAATTTCAGAAGCAACAATATAATATTATCTTGTGCTAAATAGAACAGAGATCAAAATAATCGCAAAGATACTCCTAGAAACAAATTGGCTCCAATTCTCCTCTTTGATGTTTGTAACTATTAGGACTCAAACCTGCATGTCGTTCGACCATAGGCATGCAGGATTCAGCCTTCAGTTTTGTTTGACCATTTTTTACGAACTAAACTACAAAGCATCAAACTAAGATTGATGGCAGAAACAGACAGACAAAGAAATGCCAAACTGACCTCACTCTCCAGAGCACTGACAGCTGTTCCTCTAAGTTCAGGATCTATAGAAAGTAATGTGTCCATCAACCTCACAGCAGTTGGAGGAAAATCCTTAAATGTTTCCCCAAGACGCCGTCTGTAAGGATGTAATGGTTTAAATGCTGTTGAATGATGTAATTTTTCTTTTTTCCAGTAATTCTCTGATGGTGAACCACAAAGTTTAAAAATCTTATGCAGCTGTTCCACCTACAAGCAGAAAAAAGTTCATTTATCTAAGATGTAAAAATTAAAATCCCAAGACAGGAGAAACACACAGGTAAACTTAATTAGGTATAATCTCAATCAAAAAGAAGAGAGAAATTTTCAGCTGGCGAGGATTTGAGCACGAAAAAGTAAAAAGTACGTCATAAAATTAAGGTTAATGCACAAATAGGTAAATGTCTAAGTTGCAGCTTCATAAGCTATCTCCAAGATCTCACCATCAGTCACCAAAACACAAGAAAATTAATACCTCGGGCATCTTAACAATGAAGGACAACCTTAAAGGAGGCGAACACAATAATGAAGTAACAGCAACTCTTTTGGCAAAATCAACATAAAACAGAGAAGAGAATATGAAATGAAATAGGAAATAATGAAGATGATAAGATCATGGAGGCAGTCAACTGGATGTGGTGATATTTGACTGTAAGATGCAATCCAATCATATTGGCCAATGTAATAGTAGGTTTTGAGTTGTTTTGTACAGTATAATTTTAGGAAGTGGTGCCCGGTTCTGAATTACAACCTTAAGATTTTTTTACTTTGTTCTATTCTTTTTTACAACCTTGGTGTTCGGCCCAGCTTTTTGCGCACCTTGACTAATTCCACCAAAGTTGGGACAGATGGTAAGAAATCACCTTGTGCTTTTTGTCTCTGTTGGGATTTGAAAGTGAGACTTCATGGTTCTCAACCCACTTCATTGACCCTTAGGTGCAAATTACAACCTTTACATTTTCCTTACCCCCCAAATGGATTTATTTCGTAAATAGAACAAACTTTTCTCTTTGGCTCCAGTATTTGACATCAAAACAAGAAACAGCTATTATTAGAGTGTAAGAACAAGTTGGCGACTCAGCAAAGGTCAATATAAAACTTTAATCTAATTGAAAAATTACAAGTCCACCAGTCATGTTAAACAAACCGAGTGTACCCCAAAATTTAGTTCTGAGATCTACTCCTGCTTGTGAACAAATCCTAGATGCTTATTTACTTCTCAAATTGTAGTAACATCTCCAAAATGGAGGGGGGAAATAATATTAGCAATGAGTATCATAGACAAGTTATTAAAAAAGTATATTGATAATCTGTTTTATACCTCTGTTCTTCCAGGCATAATGGGCTTGCCAGCATATAATTCTCCAAGTATGCAGCCAGTACTCCACAAATCTACAGCGACTCCGTAGTGACTTGCTCCAAGTAAGAGCTCGGGTGGTCGATACCAAAGAGTCACCACACGACTTGTCAAAGGAACACTTTGGTGTGGATCGAAAAAGGTCGCTAAGCCAAAATCTGCAATCTTCAAGATACCGTTATTGTCGATCAGAAGATTTGAACCTTTAATGTCCCGATGCAAAACACCCCGACTATGGCAATGATCAAGTCCACTAAGAAGTTGATGCATATAGCATTTCATCTATAAAATACAAAATAAAAAAAGACAGAAATAAGCTCCTTGATTGATTAAAAAGCTGAGATGGCTAAGTCATTAGTATAAAACTACAAAATAAGGCATAATGAAGGATGCCAAGAAAAGCACCTGTGGTTCGGTAAATCTGTTATCAGGAAGCGATGCCAATCCAGTGAGATCATGTTCCATGTACTCAAAAACAAGGTACAAACTGCAAGATGATCGTGATGCAACCAAGCCTTCCAATTTGATAATATTCGGATGATCAAGCTTACGCAAAATGACTATCTCCCTTGCCATAAATTTGACACTTTCAATATCCATATTATCAAACCGCACTCTTTTGAGTGCAACTAGTTTATTGTTAATTAGGTCACGAGCCTTGTATACACTACTATAAGTCCCTTGGCCAATCTGCAGAAACAAGAATCTATCAGACAATAACCATAAAACCTTAACTCACAACTTTTGAACAAATCAGCAAAGAAAATTAACTTAATTAACAACTTTTGAACACATTGGAAAAGAAAATTAACACCCCTTAGAGGAAATAGAAATGGGAGGGAAATATTGCCACAAGAATCACAAATAAATATGATATATTTTACACTAATTTCTAAATCAAAACATTATAGTTAAGGGTAAGGTCAGTGTACACACTACCCTCCCCAGACCCACCTGTGGGATAATACTGGATTTGTTGTTACATATTACTTCCGTAACTTACAAAAATTCATAAGTGCATATAGTACTTTTGCGTGTATGAGTTAAAGTGCATAGGAAAGTTGAATTACATATCTCATTCGGTATAACCTTCTTTAATAGATCAAATTTCAAACTTTCTATTGAATGTTTTCTCTATCAAACTAAATTACTTGAACATTTTTCCACTGTCACTAGTATAATGCACAAGTCAATTAAAATTTTAAACTGCGACAAAATCAAACACCACGGGAAATATTATTAGCTCAGTTGATTGATAGTTGACTACGTGAACCTTCACCTTGTTGGTGAGAGTTTCATTCTCTACCTTGCGATCCCCTTCCCCATTTCTCTTCTCCTACCCCCAATTAAAAAAAAAATTAAAACAAAATCAAACACCACCATATAAAATGAAAGGGAGGTAGAATTAATTACTATGATTATGAGCCTTATAAAATACAATTTTGTTTGCTGTCCAATCGAAATTGACAAATTAATCACCCATAAAGAATGCCTACAGAATTGTACCTTGTCTAATTTCTCGAAAGTATCAACTTTGCGAGGAAGCCATCCATTAATAGCTTCACCAGCCACTGAACTAAGCCAAGAAGGCCATCCTGCAGCAATCAGCTCCCCTTCCAAGGCTTTTGGGACGACTCCGTTTACAGGACAACCATTCACAATGAGTCCAAGCTTTTCCTTTATCTGCTCATAATGATCATCCCGGACCTTTCTTGATCCATTAGACTTCCTATCTACCAAACCAAGCTTCACATCACCAGTTACCAACTTGTCTTTCACCCTGAAACTTTCCTCTCTCTTTGAAGAAACAGCTCGTAGTGGGCGTGATGCCACAGTTGTCCCTTTAGTAAATTCACTCCTCTTCTGTCTATCCCGCCTATTCTGCACGGGCGAGGAAGGTTTTCCACAAACACCACCCATAATCAATCAACGAAAACCAAACCGAAAACCTTCCCCTGCTGTTGCAAAACTACAAACCCCAGAGATCAGCCTTTGCAAAAATCAATCTTTTCCCCATAACCATGGAACCCCAAAGTCAAAACAACCCAATTCAGTAGAACAGCCACTCAAATACAATTCCAAATTTCCATTCCAAAATTCAACTACATAAAGAACAACCAACAAACCATAAACACTTGATGCAGTAACTACAACTCCAAAAGATTACAACTTCAGAGAAAGAACAACTATCAAGTATCAAACACCAAGAATCCAATTTCTATAAACCCTTTGATTCATTAACTACACCACAAAAAAGATTCCAACTTTATACCAGAAAAAGAACTATGAATCCAATTTCTATAAACCCTTTGATTCACCAACTACACCACCAAAAGACTCCACCTTTTCACCATAAAAACAACAATCAAACACCAAGAATCCAAACCCCACAACAAATCCTTGATAACATCAACAAACAAAACCAAAAAAGACTCCAACTTTACACACAATTCCATCAATAAACCCCAATTTTCACCACAATTCAGTTATGAGTTACAACAAATCAAGATTCCACAATACCTAACAAACCCCAAAACCCCTCAACAGCAAATTTAAACGGCTTGATCTCTAAAAATTCTGTGTGCAGGTGCTGAGAAAACCAAAAAACATGGTCATTGCATTATAAAAAGAAATTTAAAAAGCTGCTAGGCTGCAAGTTGACTGTTCAACACGCTTATAATGGGAGAAAATAAGCAGAAGATAAGAATAAAAACAACAGAATTTTGAACTATATAAAAATGAAGGGGAGAAAAAAAATAATCAAAGAAACAGATAAGTAGAGAATAAGGGGCCGGCAAAAGCACAGAACTTTTCTCTTACTGTAACTGTTACACTTTCTTTTTTTTTTTTCCTTTTTTTGGTCAAAACTCATTTTTTCCTTTTTCTTTTTCTAGTATTTGAAGGCTTAACTAAAAACATTAGTCCATGATAGTAATTTACCTGACACTATTTGAATTTTAATTTTTTAAAATAACTTTTTGATTTTTTTTATCTATGTATAAAAGTATTAAATTTATAATAATTGATAATTTAAAATATTAAAAAGAACATAATAAAAAAATAAAATTTAAAAATATTACAATATAAATTGTGACGAAAAAGTAATATTTACTGTAGAGTAATACATTTGCAATAGGTACCTTGTACCTTAGAGAAAAAAAAAAGGAAAATAACATTAAATTTTATTATAAGTAGAAAAACAGTCAAATGGCCCAAAAATGGAGAAGGAAATAAAGAAATTGAATATTTTTTTCCTTAAAAAATATGTGGTAAAGAAGGAAGAAAAATAAAATTGAACAACAGAATCGAGATCACACTTAAATGTTGTACATAAAACTTTTGCCAATATAGCTAGACTTTATAGTTAATATATAAATATCGTTTTTTTTATTGAAGTTCGTTTGGTTGAATGAATTGAAAAATCTAATACATGAATTAGTCATGATATTATTTAAATCTTTTGCTTGATAAAATTATTGATTCAATACAATTTCGTTCGTACCAAACATATTCTATGTGTAATAATTGTAATACATGGTATGCATCCTATTAATACATGAATAAGTATAGTTAGGAAAAATTATCCTTATATTAATATACCAAATTAAGTAATAAATAAAAACTAATTTTATCATAACTAAAATATTTTATTCAGTATTATTCTTATATACTCTATTTGCTAACCGTGATAGTTTTAAGACCTCAAAATATAATTTAGTTGGTTTTATTGATATCATTCTTTGTATGGAAGACTTTGTTCATTATTTTTGTTTTGATTAAAAATTGTATTAAAGACTTGGTCTCACTCTTGTAGGGTTTTGTTGATGACATTCTATAGACAATTAATTAGGTAGTGATTGGAAAGAAGCTTCTTTTGACTTTTAATGTATGAGATTTATTTTTTCTTTTTATAATGGGCCACTTATAGAACGATATAAAATGATTAAATGATATTTATTTATAAATAATCGAATAATATCTTAAGTTTGAGACATGTATTTTCTATGTCCATGCAAAAATGGCTAAGTGACTTAAATTGGAGTAGTAGAAATAATGATACATGTCACTTCAATCAGATTTGAATTTGAGATATTTAAATAATTTTAAAAAAAAGTTATCGATTCATTACAAAAAAAATTTGATAGTTTTTCTTTCCTTTTTTTCTCCTTGTGAATTGTATATATTATACATCTGATGGTTATTTTTGTTAAGAGGTTGATTGGACGACTATTTAGGTTAATTATTAAATTTTTTGTGAAAAAGATAATTTGTCTTTGAAAAATCATTAAGATGTTTCCTTTTTGACGCGAAATTTTAAAATATTAAAACTATAGTATCATTAAAGAATATTTAATAATTAATGTTCATACGTGAACATAGCTTGTTCGATTAAAAAATAAATAACAGTCTAATATGGTTGTTTGATCACATTCATTCTCTGAGCCAATAATTAATAGAATAAATAATAGTCTAAATGATCATTTAACTAATTGATTAAATATTAAGTTGTTTAAAATCTGGCACCTTGTACAAAATCAGTTTAATAACAATACTTAAGTACATAATTAATTAAGTCGATCTGATCTTATTGATTTAATTAAGGATTCCAACTCCTAACAAGATTCTTTGACTTTTGTGTTTTATTGGGAAAATTCTTATTTATTTATTTATTAGATGGACTATTTTAAATAAATTAATTAATATAAGATGAAGAATATCCACAAATCATATTTATGCATGAACATCAGCATGTTGAATTAAAAAATTAGTATATATTGATTGTGGCCAAATTAAAATCTTTTAGCTAGTAATTATTATATTAATCCTCGGTCAAAAGTAATTCGTTAATTTTTTTTTTTAAGTGTATGAATAAGTCATTAGAGAGATAGACTTTTTTTGAAAGAAAACAAAATTTCATAAATGATATGTAATTATTGTTTCCCGTCAACCTGACACTCCACCCTTCACTCCAACGGCCACCCCATGATTCAGATCTCCCTTTACAGTCTAAAATTCAAATTGTGTCCTACCACTTCGAGCAATCAAGCTCAGTACAAAATATTATAATTTATAGAATTTGAACAAATAATTTATATATAGAAATAAGTAGTTTTTATAATACCAGACACACAGAAGATAATTTTATAGAATATTAATGACAGAATCACTTTTAATTTTGATTAACCAACCTTTAAAATCAATATAATATTGAAAAGCTAAATAAAAAAAGAAAAAAAAATATTACCACTGAAATGAGATTTTTCTAGTATGAATTTGAATTAATTAATTCAAAACCAATACTACTATTATATGCTAAATGAAAAATGAGTTTTTTTTTATTATCATTAAAATGTGACTTTTTAAAATTTAGATTAATTCAAAAGTAAACATTAATATGAGAAGCAAAATGAAAAAAGAAAATTTTATTACCACTAGTGATTTAGTCAATCCTCAAACTTCAAAGTCAATAGTAGTGATATTAAACGCTAAATTAAATTTTCTTTAAGAAAAAAGGAAGACTTTGATTAATTATTCTTCTTGTAGTAGTAAAAGATTGAATAATTATTGGTTGACTAATGAAAATAAGACAAAGGTGTCACATTCAATTTTACTATTATTATTGTATATTTAAATTTACAACAATAAAATCGATAAGAACAAAGAAGATTGAAGGAGAAAAATTCCAAAATATAGTCAAGTGGATGGACTTTAAACAAAAAATTCAATATTTATATCTAATTTTGGTAAATATAATAATATGGAAAAAAAATGCCGGCAGATTAAATATTTTACGGTGAGTATTTTATGTGTATTAGATAAAAATTTTATCCCACAATATAATAGCATGTAAATCACAAAGAATATATAAACTCACACAGACATATTCAATTTAAAAGATATTAATAGGATTGATTTTTCGAGTTATCAATATGGTCACCGGAATTTAACTATTGATTTAGATTTATTAAACGATATCTTTTATAAGGGGAAAAGTATATATAAATTAATAAAAGGTTACATCATATGAGTGAATGACTTGGTCTTGTATATTTGCTAGATAAATATTTATAAGATAAATATTTATAATAGCAAATATCACTTTCATTGCACATAATAAACTTGGTTTCTTAATTAATTTGTTCAATTAAAGCAACATCTCTTGCTGTATTAGTATGCTTAATTAGGTATTGCTCTCCTTTCAAAACACTACATAATGTATCTTTGAATTGACTTTTCTTATAACGGATTAGATAAAATAATACGTTTTAAATGAGTACGCAATGAATTACAGAATTTTCGTTTAAGGAATTTAAAATACAAGGAAATACTAAATTCATGAAAAAGTATCGAATCAGAAATTCTATTAAAAATATTTTAAAATAATATATGCATGAAATAAAATGTGAATAATTTACATAGCAGATTAATAATATAGTATTTTAATTGATGTATTCTTCCTAAGATATTAAAAGATGTGATTGTTTTTCAAAAGCCTATATTACTAGACTAATGTTAGTAAATTGCCTAAGTGTTAAAAATAATAAAATCTACATAAAATGAACAATGTCCCAAGAAAAAATAAATAAATAATTGGCTATAGCCTATATTATTGGTTAAGAATTATTATTGCATGTCAAGTTGAATAAAATCGAATGATTAGGAACATAAAAGTTAAAGTCTCTTCATATAATTTGACTTTTAAGATATCTATTCTATCGAATTATGTTATATTAATAAAAAAATGAACGAGGTAATGTAAATGAATTTAAATAATAAGTTAAATGACGAATATAATCATATAGGAAGAAAATGGACAATTATGAGTATACGAAAAGAATTAGGACGGAATTCATTATTGTCGATAGACACGTTCAAAGTTTAACATAATTTTATATTTAGAATTTTTTAGTTACAATTTATATCATTTTAAAAATATAAAGATTACGTTAGAGAATTTCACCAATTATGTGGACACAAATAAAGAATCGTGAGATAATGAAGAGTTATATTTTGAGCATTTGTAATACCAAAAAGAGACAAGTTTCAAAAACACATCTAAACTATATGTTTTTTCGAGTTTTATACTTAAACTAATATTTTTTAGTTTGAGAAACACATCACTCTCTTTTATATTACTCTCATCATGGTATGTGTGATACACTTTCTCTTTTATTTTAAAGAAATTCCACACCACACTCCACATAGACAAAATTTAATCTTGACAAAAAATAACAAATTATTAGTATTAGTTAAAATTAAAAATTAAAAAACTATTATAAAAAAATATTTTTTTATAAAATAAAATGTAAAATATTTTTTTATAAAATAAAATATAAAATATTTTTCTTATGTCATGTCATCACTTCCTCTCACCACCACCCCCAACATTTTTTTATGTTTTTTATTTTGTTTAAATTTCTTTTACAAAAGTATTTCGTTTTTTTTTACTTCATCTCTTCCCCCTTCTCAAAAACTAATTCATATATTATTTTATTTTCTTAAAAAAATAATTCGACTCATTCCACTTAACCCTCTGCTTTTAATTTTTTTCAGTGTTTAGATATCTATATCGAAAATATTTTTACTTGCCATCACAAGACTTTTTAAATTTTACACTAGTAAATTTTTTTCTAAAAATATAAATGTGCACAAAATAATGAAGAACGTAAAAAAATAAAAAAATATAAGCGGAGGTTTAAATAGGATGGAGTAGATTTTTATTTTTTTAAAATAAAATAGTTGGGGGAGGGGATGAATGGGTGGTCTTTTTTTATTTTTGGAGGGAAAATATTTTATAAATGACTTTTTTTATAAAAAAAGGATCGAGGTTGTGCGGGGGGGGGGGGGGAGAATACGTGAAGGAGGTGGTGGAGTGGGATAAAAAAAATAATTTAATTTTTTGTATGGATGGTAAAATTTTAATTTTTATTTAATATTAATATTTTATTATTTAATTTATATCTAGGTAAAATATTTTATCTATATCGAATGTCATGTATCAATGTTTTTTCAAATAAAAGAGAGAGTGCATTACATACACCGTGTTTCTCAAATAATTGTTTCTCAAATTAAAAAGTGATTGTTTAGGTATGAAACTCACACTCTCAATAATTTTAAGTATAAAATTCAAAAAATATGAATAGTTTAGGTGTATTTTGACACTTTTCTCTACCAAAAAAAGAAAAATTTAAATAAAAATGAAATGCATATTTTACATGTTAAAAAATATTTTAAAATCTTTTCATGTTTAATGGATTAAACTATATATTTTTTTCAAAAGATAATAATAATAATAATTTACCTAATAACTAAAGAAAATTATACAAATATCATACTACATTAACGATGTCTTTCTCATTATCCCCACAAGCACTCAAACTCCACCTCCCACAAAACGATTTTTTTTGAAAAAATCTCATGGCCATAAAACAGGCCAGCGAAGAGTCATTTATTGTCAAAAAATTAAAATCATAAAACAAAATTTCATATTTTATTGTCAAAAATATTTGGTCGACACAACAAAGTCATATCACAATCAACAAACTCCATATTTGCATTTATTTTAGTGTAACGTAAAGTCGTTTTACGTATTTAATTTTGTTGAGAGCAATAAAAGTCAAATAGACACATAATAATACACAGAAAAAATATACAATTTCTATATATTTTATAATAATATGAAATCGTATTAAAATTTAACTTAAATTATTTGTAGTTACATTTTTAATTATTAATATTTGATACTCTTTTAGGAGCCTTATTGACAAGCTATCATTCTTTCGTAAATTCAATCGAAGATAAAAGAAGTCTAAATTCTTATAAATTAGGCTCTGAGGTGATTACGAACGACAAATGCTATGATTTTTATGAGAAAAAAATTATATCTTATTACCTATATTTTTTATTTAATATGAAACCATATAAAGCTTTACTTGAATTATTTTTATTTTTTTAAGGTGATTACTAATTGTTTGGTTCAATTTTTTTATTGAATCAACGTTCATAGATTCAATTTTTCTCTTACTCTTAAGATTAATAGAGTTGACATATTGAATCCATATATACAAAAATCATTAAAATATTGTTTGTATATAAATATTCCGTTCTCATATAAAATTACATTTTTTAATCTCATATAAAATTGCATTTTCTAATTAGAGGTTTTAAATTTTTTGCGATGTTAAAGGAAATAGTACAAAAATTTAAAACTACTAATTTTATATCACAAATATCGATGCATAATTGTTCTAGCATAACACAATGTATATCTATGTTTTAGTTTTATGTACCTAAAAACTTGAAAAAAAGTATAATACAATTATTGAATAGTTCATATCCAACAAAAAATATTTATTACAATAAATATAATTATTCAATAATATTAAGTGTTTAATATCTAGTATATTTTTCAAAACATTAAATTCAATAAAATTAACAAATATTATAGTCGTAATACATGAGATGATATGATTAAAAAAATTTGAAACTATGTTTTTGAATATGTATTTTATTAATTTAAATTCTTAGTATTATTACTTTGATGTAAGCTTTATAACCAAATAAATTTTCGAAAACAATCTCAAAAGCTGGTAATCTTCATAACTAATTTGAATTATGTTTTAGCAATTGAGTAAAACATGAATTCTTCCAAGGCAAAACACAAAATTACAAATTCCGATATTAATTTGATATAAAATTTCAGATTTAAATAAATAAAATATATGAAAATCAATAATTTAAAACAAAAAATGTGGGGAAAATGATTGTTGAAAATTCCCAGTGAAAGAGATGAAACACAACTGCCCATCTTCCCCAAAAAATATTAATTTTGCAGAAAACACTTTCGTGCAAAGCGCATTAATAATAGCACAAAGCCGATACACACAATTTCTGCTTATTTTTACAAACAAAAACTGAAATAAAGGATAGATTGCTCATATAATGCTATAACAACATAGAAGAAAGATCAGATCCAATAAAAACTGAATAGATTGCTCATATAATGCTATAGATAAGAAGAATCAAATCCCAGAAATTTAGACTCAGATTATTACTGATTTTATAGAGGCGAACTCACTGTGTGATTGAGAATTGAGAGGGTGAAGCATCTTTATATAGCAGACAAATTAGGGTTTTAACAATGGTATGATTTTTACTAAATTAACCTTATAATTGGGCTTTACCCATTTAACCCAAAACTTGATAGTTGGGCTTTATCCATTTGAACTCTAATTTGACCTAAAACTTGGATTCATCAATACATACATTCTCAAATATAGATAGTCCGGGCCAGCTTTTTCACACCTTGACTTGTTTTACGAATATCTGTCATCACCTATCACAAAAAATTATGTAGATTGATATATTTTTAAAAATAATTTGTGATTTTAGCGATAGTTTTCATATATTACCATTTATAGTAATAATATGTTAAATTTGTAATATATATTAAAATTGAATCATTATGCAATATATATATATATATATAATATATATATATATATATATATAATATATATTATAAGTGTTTTGAAAAATATATTATTATGCTTGTTTGGTAAAATATTAAAATATTGTTATAAAATCAAGGTCATACGAATATAATCATAAAGAGAAGAAGACAAGAGAAGTAGATAGAAGAAGATAAATTTTCTTCATATTCTAGTATATGTAAGTCTCATTTGTATATCTTACAATAGTGAATGAACAACCCTATTTATAGAGTGAGAAATCACTCCAAAGGTCACCATATTAATTATCATAATAAATAGATACATTCTTATCCAAAAAGGTTCATGTAACCTAGTGAATATGAATAGTTGTTCATGTACCAACCTTATGGACTATCCACTCATTCAATGAATTTATAACACTCCCCCTTGGATGTCCATAGGTAATGTGCCTCGTTAAAACCTTACTAGGAAAAATCCTGTGGGAAAAATTCTAGTAAAGGAAAAAGAGTACACATATCTTTTGATACGCACTATTTGTTGCCTCATTAAAAACCTTGCCAGGAAAACCCAGTGGAAAAAAACCTCGGTCAAGGGAAAAAGAGTGCAACGCGTATTGTACTCCCCCTGATTAAAACATCACTTAATTTCTTGTGATGATGTGTCCAATCTTCGTACATTGTGGTTGGTATATTCTTTTTTAAAGAAAAACCATACATTTCTTGAATATGGTGTCATTTATCTCAACCAGACGCAATTTTGACTTGCTTCATGGAAGACTTTTATTTCTACATAGCAATATTTGCTTCATTGATCGCCAGGATATTATTGTGCCTCCACATACAAACACATAGCGTTCTTGAGATAGAACTTTATGCAGATCAGATAAATATTCTGCATCTGCGTAACCAATCAATTTTGTCTTGGATTCCTCGGAATAGAATAAGCCCATAACTATGGTCCTTCGAGGATATTCAATCATGTGTTCAACACCATTTCAATGTCCTTTTATCGGGGAGAAACTGAATCTTGCCAGAAAAATTACTGCAAAACAAATATTTGGTCAAATATTGTTAGTAAGATGCACTAGTGCCCTGATTGCACCAAGATAGAGTTTCATCACCAAGAAACTCATCATCCTTCTTTTGAGATCAAACTGAATCATAATTTATGTCAAGTGATCTCATAATCATTGGAGTACTCAATGAATGCGATTTATCCATATAAAATTGCATCAAAACTTTTCAGTGAATGTGCAGTGTTAGACAAATATTCCATTTGTCAAATTATCAATCTGTAGGTCAAGACAAAATTTTGTCTTACCAAGACCTTTTCATAAAAATACAAGGACTTTTAGGGTCATTCTTTTGTACCCTTTTTCTTCCTTGACGATTTCAATCCATATAAGGATTCTTGAAGCTTTATTCGAAAAGTTTCTTTCAAACTCTTATATGCTTCAGTCACCTCGATTGTTTCAAGGATTTTCATATAACCTTCATTGTCTAGCTAGACATTACAATTATTCATTACATGCATTCAAGTTTTCATATGTTACCAGATCAAAACAAACCTCATTGCATCCACCAAAGGAGAAAACATCTCCAATAATGTCAGGATTTTTGAGATAAATCGTTATGCCCCAAGGCACAAATCGTATTTGATATCTTACGGTTATAGTATTGCATAATAATTTATTTGTACCCCACTGACATTATACCTTGATTTATGGACTACCAGTTCAAAATGTCACTTTTCTAAGTGAAACAAAATATACTTGAATTGTGCATTTTGTTTGGCCAACCATTTATCTGTCAACACTATATGACAAATTTGAATTCAAGATCCTAGTCACAATTTATATCATTGAGCGCTACCTCATATCAATGATATCGTCGACGGTTATTTGATATCGATTCCAACAAGACATAACTTATCGAGATCTCTTCATTTTTCATTATTTCAGGTACCTGAACCTTTTTCAAGATTTTATGAACTGTTATGTCAATGTGCTCTTTTATAGCACTTGCCTCATTATCATGACCAAATTGATCATTTGCTCCTTCCTTCTTCAAGGAATTTTATATTTGGAATCGATTGATCTATTACGCTTCCGGCGTATCATAGACTCTGTCCTTCAAGGACTTCACATTGGAGCATTTGCAGCTGAATTATATCATAGGGTCAGTGCATTCATCTGGCAACTGATTTGCAACATTATGCAACCGAATTATCCCTTGAACTTTAAGTTCACATATTTATTTAAAGAGGATCTAGATAATTCATAATTAACCTCACATATAATTTTCAGCTGTCAATCATCTCTCCCCCTAATGTTAGAAAATCTAACATTCATTCCAACCTTATTTAGAAGTTCATCTTTGTGCGTGGTGGAGCAATTAAAATCATGACCGCACATTCAACATTTTAGATGAAAATTATATGGTTCCTGACCCTAAACCAATTTTAATGGGGAAACCATGTTGGTTTGATGCATACATGTGTTGTTACATGTTAAATAAAATTATCTCATACCAAATCTTATTTGGGAGTTTTGTTCTCATAACCATGATTTAGCTATAATTGGAGGCATACAATTTCTGTTAAATCAACCAGCATTATCAATATAATTTCGTAGTTTGAAACTGTGCTATTAATTTTAACAATTCGAGCAAACAACCTTACAAAAACCAATTTGTAAGTTGACAACAAAATACATGTGACCATCGCATAGATGCATCAATCATATAGTTGTAAATGATCCACATGACAGGTGAACGGGCCCATATTCACTTTTTTATATGTTCCAAAAAGTTTAGGGGATTACAATCTCAACCTTAGCTGGTACAATGATCATTTTATCAAGAGAACAAGCAACACAAGAGAATTCTTGAAGAATCTTTATTTCTTCATCATATAAATCACTTGAATTCTCAATCACGTTTGCATCACATTTAATCGGAATGGTCAACCAGTCATGCCAACTGATCTTTATTTTAGTACACTTATAATTTACTTTTACATGTGATTTCATCAGCATGTTCATGTTTGTATGGAACAAACAAGAGGAAAAGTGGGGTAATCTTTTACATAAACATTTATAACCCTCTTCGGTTGTAGTGATTTATAGTCTCAATATTTATTTTCAATTCACCCGAAACTTAAAAAGTTTCTTTTGAGACTTACTACAACCCCAATATTATTCCTCTGATAATAGCACAACTCGTTAGAGCTTGCAATTAATTTTGTGTACTATCACATATTGCATGACACCATCCCTATGGTAAGCATCTCCTTTAAGGAGGAAATTATATTATTATTGTCATGGTCAAAATCATTACGAGCAAGACGTCTTTCTTGCTTAACTTTTGTTGTACCATAGGTACACAACCAATGACAAATTTGTATTGCCACACAATAATGACCACAACCCTTATAGGCAAGAACTATTTCTTTCTTTTGCCCTTTCAGTAGTTCATACCATAGTGACGTATAAAACGTACAATACAATTAACCATTTGTGCCAAATTAAATTTATTTCCTTTCAAATCTCCCGTAGAGATGAGAAGTGACATATGTCATTTTTTCTCAAACCTTCCATAGAGGTGAGTTGTGGCATATATCCAACTCATAATGGTTTTATCACATCTGGATCCATTCTCTTATAGAATGGTCGAGCATTCACGATACTCATCACAAGTCACATTCTCTTCAAGGAATAGACTAATTATTTAATGTACTTCATAAATTGCATTATAAGCACATTGTCATGGCTTTAAAATTCATCATATTTCCATGAACACCTCAACATCACTTTGAAAGATCAAGTGTACCATCACTTTATCTTCTTGTATCATGATAGAGGATTTATAAACTTGTCAAATTATTGGGTTGACAACATTCACAAGTCTAATGACCTTTCATACCATTTTGATATAAAAATTGCCTTCAACATTTTGAAGGACTATTTGAAGAACTCATAGTGTTCTTCCTTTTATCATTACCACAATGATGACTATTATAATTATGTCCCTCCACGCCCTTATTCATATCATTAATTATTTGTCATCTTTCAGACTAATCATTCACTGCTACCACATTCATATGATTGAATGGAGCAAGTCAACAGGCGGATTTCAGAGTTATCACATGTTGCTACCACATTCTTTTCAAGGAATGGAGCAAATTCAATATGATGAATTTCAAGACATTTCATCAAAAATATATTATTTTTCTTAGTCATCATTTTATCATCAATATGGTGCATTGACTCAAACTCAATGTCTTATCCATATAAGGCGTGTTAGGCCGAATTCTATGTGACTTGAACCCAATCCTTATCATCATGGTGCATCAAAACATAAATTGATGTCTTACCCTCTTGGCGCGATAGAACATGAATCTACCGTCTTGCCCTCAAACATTTTTCATTATGGTGCATCCGGACTTTAACCTGACGTCTTACCCTTTTGGTGCGATGAAACTTGAATTCATCGTCTTACCCTTAACCAACGGTATAATAGACCGAAGTACAACATAATTTACCCTTTGAGTCTTTCAGAACAATCAAAATAATATTCAAACTCATGTTATTAAAATTTTATACCTTCTTCCATTTAAGAAGTTTTATATAGCATGTCATATTCAACCAATAGTAGTATATGTCTTCGGTTCCTAATAATTGTTAGTGACTGAATAATATTTTATTCTAAATCATAAAATATTTTAGAAAATACATACCTGATTTTATACATATAATACTTTGATCTTCATAACGAGATCAACCAAAATATGAGCTAAAGAAAAACAAGAA
The DNA here is from genome assembly GCA_027704805.1 of Solanum corneliomulleri. Taxonomy (NCBI): domain Eukaryota; kingdom Viridiplantae; phylum Streptophyta; class Magnoliopsida; order Solanales; family Solanaceae; genus Solanum; species Solanum corneliomulleri. Next base: position 62,355,490 of record JAKWIY010003058.1, read on the forward strand.
CTCACTCTCAATTGGATAGAGACTCGTGCTGATAACGTGTTATAAAATCAAGGTCATACGAATATAATCATAAAGAGAAGAAGACAAGAGAAGTAGATAGAAGAAGAGAAATTTTCTTCATATTCTAGTATATGTAAGTCTCATTTGTATATCTTACAATAGTGAATGAACAACCCTATTTATAGAGTGAGAAATCACTCCAAAGATCACCATATTAAGTATCATAATAAATAGATAAATTCTTATCCAAAAAGGTTCATGTAACCTAGTGAATATGGATGTTTGTTCATGTACCAACTTTATGGACTATCCACTCATTCAATGAATTTATAACACATATTATATTATAAGTGTATTATAAATGTATTATCTATCAATAAAACTCATATTATATGTAAATAATAAATTGTTTTTTATAATATGTATTATAATAAATTAAAAATGATCAAGTAAAAAAAAATGTTATTACTATAATTGATAAATATATTTTATTATAGTATATTTACGTAAATTACCCAATAATTTTTACAATTCTATCAAATGTCAAAAGTTCATAGTGGAGGTTAAGATTCTTCTCATTAATACTGAAATCATTTGGACACGCCATTGTTATAATTTTCGAAATTCAACTTGCAATAATTCAATATTTTCTAAGTCATATTTATTTCCAAACATAATTCTAGTTTCAAGGAGTACAATTTTTCAACTCTTTTCCAAAATTATTTCTTTTTAAACTTTCACATTTTTTTATTTTCAAATGCCCTAAAATTTGAGAGAATATACAATATAATAGAGTACAATACAATATATTATCAAACAATGAGTAACATTGATCCAAACAAAGTGTAAAGGTCGTTGTGGTGTGATCAAAAAGTTAATAAACCAGTTCAAATCTTACCAAAAACCAAAAAAATATACTTACTAGATTATTTCTCTTTGTCTGCATAAGCCAAAAGGGCGAAGAGTAATTGATCAAATTTACAGACGTTCCTATAAGAAAATGCTTATAATAACACAACTAGTGAGTACTAACGAAATAGTCTAAGAGTGCATAAGCTAGCTCGGAACAATACCATTATACAGAGAAAGTGAGAAGCAGTGGAGGAATAATTTGCATATATGTTTCATTTGATGAAAAATTGTACACATCTATAACTTTGACAAATAATACAAGGGAGTAAACCTATATCCTACAGTTCTTCACTTCCAATGAATTTGAGAAATATGATAAAAATATGTAAACTTTTACGTATATTAGTTCTTCCTCGAGGCACAAAAATTGTTTACGTTTTCAATTTGTGTGGAATGTAATCCCTGAACTTTGGCCAGTCTGCACGACTGTTCTGTAATTAATCGATATGTTGATGGACTCTCCCATGGAACAACTCCATATTCGTCATTGAAACGTTCCATTTTTTCAACAAGGAACTGCCAGAAGAATGATCCTGCACCTGACTTGTTCCTTTTTGCAGACTTGTATATGACATCAAGAACCATTTTGAGGAATCTGTCACGTTGAGCTGGTTCAAAATCATCGTTATCATTTGATAGACCAAATTCAGTGAATAATACGGGCTTTTTAAGTTCCTTGTCACCGTCTTCAATGTGTGAAAGCATCCATTTGGCCGCAAATTTCAACATTTCTTCAAAGTTTTTGTGGTGAAACCTACGGAGAAAAAAGAGGCTCATATACATCAAATCTGTTTTGAAGTGACAGATAAAGAAAAAGAAAAAAGAACAGTTGTAGATGGATGCCATTCAACTAAAATTCCAAGAGAAGTCCTACAACATGCTCGTAGTTAAACCTTGATGAGTTGATAAGTGGCACTATGTGGTTTCTTAGTAGCACTACTCCGAAGTTACTTACCAATGATCTGGGTACACATGTACGGAGGCAAAATCAACGGTTGAAAGTATAGAGTTGCGGACAAAATCTGATCCAAGATCAGCAGCCCAAATTTCTGGATTGGCAGTTGTTTTTTTGGGACTTTTAGGACCATAGAATCCTTCAAGACCCACTGTTAGCAGATGTTTCCTGTCAATTGACTTCACGAACGTTGACATCTCTTCTATCCAGTCCTGAGAATTGGCATAACGCTGTTAATGCAAACCCACGTAAACATTCAAGTAAGCAGAATCTGCTCTTCCAGAAATGATTTCCTGAAAACTTAATAAAAAGAAGAAAAAGACCACACCCTCGGAAACTTGTATGGCAAATGTTGGTATGTCTAAGAGGGATTAGGGAATGAATACGAATTCTTCTGATAAGTGTTACAACCGATTAAATGATTTCCAATACAAAAAGGTGTCAATCTGTTTTGCACGGAGAAGTACCTAATTATGGACGTCTAAGTGAGGCCTCATAAGCTCAGGACAAATACTACTCATGACATAATTGGATGATTTGTTCTCAAGCAAAATCCAATCGAACTGCAGAGATTAGGTCGAGGAAATGAACTGCATAACTGTCTCACTAAACAATGGACTGCTCTGTTGTTCAAACATTTAACTATTAAATGAAGTCACGTTTAGAAGTTACCTGGAGTGTATCACCAGAAGGATCGGTCATGCAACGAGGTTCATTAATTAGCTCCCATGCAAAGATGGTTGGATCATCCCTGTATTCTATACCAGTGTATATGTTCCTCCTGGTTAGAACTGTCTGGAAAGAAGAAACAGAATGATGACTTAGGTCAGTACTTTAGCGAAGAAAGTAGCTTTGATATCAACTCCAGGATGTAGTCTGTGAGTGCAGACAAAAGAGCCAACGAAAGTTTGGCTCGTGGTATGGTCTAAAATTTAAGAATGTCGTAATCCTCAAAATAAATGCATCTCTTTGTGGACAAACAAAGATGAGAAAGCAAATGCATCTTTTTGTGGACAAACAAAGAAGATCATTAGATTTAGGAATACGGATATAATTCATTTCATTCATAAGACAAACGTTTCTGCAACATTTGTGGATATTCATTCTGCCTAGGAAATGACAACTGAGGATCCCCACAGCCTTCCAAATTACCATGCCTCTCCACATCAGAGTTTTGTGGAAGGCGGAAAAGAAAATGAGTTCGCAACTTACATCTGAGCTATAGGATTTAAGGTCTATCTCAGTTGGAGATCAAAATTCAGAAGTCCTAGTATGAGTTAATTGAAACAAAGGCGAACAAATGACTTGCCTCGATAATAGTTTCTCTAATAGAAAATAGAAGTTCACATTTGTGGAATTGATAAATTTTCCCAAGGCCTGTATAGTGATGTCTTGAATGGAAAACAGTATGCAAACTCGTGGATCGAATAACTTCTTGAACAGAGATGAAAGAAAATTTTGAAATAACGGCGGATGGATGGATGTTGTATCTTGTTACCATCCTCCAAATAAAAATTTCTGCATTTGAAACATACACTTGTGGAGCACAAGGTTATTCATGTATAACCATTTCAAAGGAAAATTACCTTGACATAACTTTTGAAATAACGACGGATGGATGGATCATAGAAGAAAGAATCGTTGGAAGCGCTTAAAGCAACACCTTCTTCCCACGCCCACTTTACATACTGAGTCTTCCCACCATATGCTTGCAGATTATTAACCAAACTGAGTATCAGCCTGATCCCATTTCTTCTGGCTTCTGCTATAACATGATCTAACGCCTACAACAACGATCTCTATATTAAACAAAAGAATCCAGAGGCTGAAAATATAAACTATATAGATAATTTTTTACAAGGAGAGCTAGAAGTAAGCTACTTGATAAGGAGTAGATCCAGAAAGCAATAAGAGTCCATGAACCAGAAAAAACTACTGGATAGATGTATAATTATGAAACTAAGCTCCCGTTTAGCTATAGATTTTGAAGTTAGAACTTTGAAAAAATTTGAAGTCTTGTGAATGGAAGTCCCAAAAACTGGTCTGTGTCGGAAACTTGAAAATCAAATTTTATGGTCAAACAAATATTCGAAGATAAAATCTCAAAACTAGACAACACTCATGTCCTAAGCAATCATATCCCAGATTGGATATAGATTTTGAGTAAAGATTAAAGCAATCATATCCCAGATTGGATATACCTTTTGTGTAAAGATTAAAGCAATCCTACCCCAGATTAGGTAACTAAATCAATTCCATATCTAACTTAAATGAGTCATAATTAGAGCACAAACATACTTTACATACAAGAGATCATTACTAACTAACATAACAATTATGGAATAATTACTCTAAATAGGGTTAGTACTAAAGTAGATGACATAACTAATCCAAACAACACTAAAAAATTTCTTACCCTGAATACTTTTTCATCAAATTTTCCAGGTGAAATCTGTAAAGCATTATAACCAGCATCATTGAAAGCCCAAGTTCTACATACAGTAAGTCCCATCTTAGCACCAGCTTGAAGCATTGTTCGAATTCGCGGTCGAGTATTATAATCAGCAGCATGGTCCATTAACCAGTAAGAATTCCATCCATTGATGTAAAAAACTTTACCATCAACAAAGAACTGAGTTCCATTCCTCTCAACAAAACTGAGGTTTATTTCCTTACTGTAATTAACCCATAAATCCCCAAATGACAAATACAGAAAAGCAATAAATGATGCAAACCCAATAATTGGATAAAACAAACCATTTCCTGCTAACATTCTGTTCATAGATGATTTAACCATCACCACTAAAACAACAACCCCACTAGTATTCAAGAATCCTTTTGAAGTTCAACAACCATAAAAATACTAACTTTAACCTCTAAATCTAAGATTTTGATGAAAATTTGGGGTTTTTTACACCTTAGATCTCTTTTCTACACCAATATTAGAAACCCCACATGATTTGAAACAAGAATCAGATCCACTTTAGGAAATTTACTTCAAGTGGAACCAAAAAAATCAAGAATTGAAAATTTGAACTGGGGTTTGTCTTCTAATGGCTTCTATATGCTGGCATTTATATATTTAACCAAAAAAAAATGGTACACCTAACATGTAACCTGTCAACAACATCATCATAATTTGAGAAAATAAGATGAATGAATTGAAGAACAAGAAGAAGATGACAGTGAGGTGGAATGTTGGTTTTCAATAATGCTTTAATTAGATCTGAAATCTTGATTTTCTTAGCTTCTCACTGTTTTTTTTTTTTCAAGAATCAATAGTTTCATACTTTAGGCCATTGTTTGATTTAAGCTTTTTATCTATACTATATATTATAAAATTATTATTATTATTTTTTGTCATTTTATATTCTTTGGTCATGTGGCTACTCAACTTGTGAGTGGTTGTTAATTTAACCAGTAGCAAAGATAGTACTGTAATTAAAGCTTTTATCTTTAGCATATTATTTGATTAAATGTTCATGAATTAACTGACAAAAATGGCTTCTAAGATTTCTAAAATTTCATTACCCATGTGAGAACTGACCAACCTTTTTATAGTTTCTTCATTTTTAATCCACATCATTGGCGGTGGGTTCATAATAATGAATCGCGAAATAAGATATTGAGTGATTTTTTTTATTTGTATTTATTTTAATACATAAAGTTATTTGATATTGATTTTTTGGACTTAAATAAGATATAATATGTATCTCGTAAACTTAATAGAGTCCAAACACTATAATTAAAAAAATATTATTTATTTTTTAATTAAATATAAAAACAAAAAAAATATCATGTAATATAAACGAACAAATATTAAAAAGTTGGGGGAGGGTGGGGGCAAGGTGAAATGAGGCAAGAAAGAAGTCTCAAAACATAAGACTGTAAGTTTCATGGTTTACGAAGTGTATATCTTATATATCTTCGGTTTATAATCTTAAACCTATGAAAACAAGTAAAAATAAAGTTTGCAATAATTCTAATAATAAATCACCAATAATGTAAAGAATGATATTATAATTATTACTCCTATTTTAGAAAAGTAACAACACAAAAAAAAATAAAATAAAAAAATAATAATAATAATAATAAAGATGATTCTTAAAAGGAAATCTTCATCCATTTCATCATTGATCTTCACTTCTACTAAATTTTCTCATCCTTTCCTAATACTCTTCCGTTTTAAAAAGATAACTTAGTTTGATTTGAAACGGAGTTTAAGAAAAGAAAGAAAATTTTTTAATCTTATGATTTTAAATTAAAATTATTTCAAATATACCAAAATGTTATTTAATCTTGTGATCTTAAATATGCTTCGTGAAAAGTTATAGTGTTACTAAAAAAGGAAATTGATCATTTTTTTTAAACAAATTAAAAAGAAATAAGAATATTCTTTTTAAAACAGATGGAGTTTTTGAATTGATTATTATTTACATATTTCAAATTAACATGATGATAAGTGCAAGAGCAATGACAAAAAAAAAAATGGTTTAACTTGCTTCAGGATTTTAGTATTATGAAATCTCTATTTTATATATATACAAAAATTATATTGCAAACAAAAATGATAGTGTAAAGAATAATTATGATTAAACCAATAAAACAAAATACTAACTTAAAAATAGAAAAATTCAAATAATAAAACAAATTCAACATCTAAGGCTTATTATTTTATGTTCGAGGGCTATAGTATTTACACTTAAAAATTATGCCTCAAAGTTTTGGACGTACAACCTGCCGATCCACATCTTTTATTTGCCATTCAGAACTCTCGTTGAAACTCAACTCGATCATTTAAGAAAACAGTGAAATAAACAAAATAATAATAATAAATTGATATATTCTTACCTTAATCTATTAACTAACCATATGACTAATTAGTGTGGTTTGTTGAGAAATACAATACTTAGGAAAATGTTCACTATTAGTAGTCAAATAATTAGGTTACGTCCATTTTAATTAATTAACAAACACCAATCAAGCCCATTTTCTTGCCGATTTTTCTGGAGCTTTTACATATTTGTATTAATTACTTTGAATTAAAAAATGGAAATGGTCCACAAATAAAGGAGACATTTATTGAAACCCTACTTTTATACTCCAATATATTCTTCTAATTTTTTTTTCATAATCTATTAACTATTTCAAAAATAATACATATTTTCTTTTTCATAATTATATATCTAATGTAATTCAATAAGTAGGATTTAAGAAAAACAAGATTTACATGTAAATCTTATCACTATTTTTATTCAATATAAAAATTATTTTTGATAAATCCACTACTCAAAAGCATATATATTTGAATTATAAGAAAATAGCAATGTGAAGTAATGCACATTGAATGATTGAAATAGGGGCACAATTAATAAGGGTTCATGTGAATTTACTTTGCAAAAATAAAATTACGTTATTTATACGTGGTTAAAATTATATATATATATATATATATATATATATATATATATATATATATATATATATATATATGATATTAAACTCTATTAGACTTCTTCATGTGTTTTATTTTTTTATGTTTTGAACTTTTCAATAAAAATACTGACTCTGCCCGCTACAAAAAATTTACACGATAAAAAAATTATCTTTTTATATATTATATATATGTAGCAGATGTTGAACTCCACTCGACTTCTTCATGCGTTTTACTTTTTTATGTTTTGAGCTTCTCAATAAAAATGTTGATTCTGCCCGCTATTAAAAAACTACACCATAAAAGAAACAGATGAAATAAACTTGGGAAAGATGTTATTATCACTAGAAAAAAGAAATTTGACCTTAAAATGGGAAATAAAGAATACAACAGATCACAAGTTAATTAAACACGTCAAAACACTTACCTAATTAATCCAAATTATGGATATTTACCAACTTTGTTTAAGATGTAGTCGGACTTAAAATAATCAAATGATGTGTTTAACTAATAAATTAGAAATTAACGATGTTGAACAACAATTTGGTAAAACGTTAGTACTCATTATTCCACTCAATGAAGTAATTGATTAACAACAATTTTTACTTTTTTTGCTCTTAGAAAATCAAATTTATACCTATCTAACTATAAATTCTTAAGAATACGATCAATAATTTATAAAAATATTACGATACAAAGATAAAAACTGAGAATGATTATCGATAAATCCTTAATTAATAGGTTTCCAAGTTACTTGAAGTGTTAAATTATAATCAATCATTGTCTATGGTTCAAATGGATATATCATATATAGTTTGATAATCATAATATATTGTTTTAATCCAAAGTTCAAATGTAATAATTGTATAACCTATTAGCCTTTTTGGTTAATTATATATATTTTTAGGTAATTAAATAATTTTATTTATACCAAACATAAAAATTACATAATCACCATTATTACTCAACAATTTTTCTCCAAAATGTAAAAAATAATCTAAGATATTGACTACATATTCTTTATCTATTACAACTTGATTATTGATACTTACTACAATTTGCTAAGTAATTTTATATGTTTGAGCTTCAGACTCCATATCCGTTATATCAAACTAGTAACTCTGATATTAATTGTAGAGCTAAAATGACTTTAAATTATATATCCTTAATATGATATAATCAATATTATTTATTTTATATCAAGAATATGTTCGATACAAGCGAAAGTATGTAATTTATATAGTTAGGATCTTGGTTCCACTTCGTATACACTCAATAAAAAAAGAGTACATATTGATTCTTCGAGTTTGGAGCTTAAAGGTGAAAAATGTTAACAAAAATTTTAAAATGGTATATAAAAATTTTTTAAAACTAAAACGGCAAAATCGCTCACTAAGGTCCGCCGGAAAAAGTATAATCCCTGCTATAGCAGCGATTTGTTAAATTTGATTTTTTTAAAAAAAAAATTAAACAAAATCGCTCCCAAAGGAGCGATTTTCAAAATAATTTTTTTTAATGATATTTTTAATATGTCGCTGCTGAGGCAGCGACTTAAGTTCAAAAAAAAATTAAAATTATTTTTTGCTTCTTTTTTTTTTTAAAAAAAAAAGTTTAAATCATTTTTTTTAAAAATCAAATCGCAGCAATTTTTAATTAAATTCTTTTATTTGTTTTTTAAAAATCAAATCGCTACAAGGCAGTGATTTTAAATCAAAATCTTTTTTAGCGATTTGATTTTAAAAAATAAATAAATACATTTGATTAAAAATCGATGCCTTGCGATTTGATTTTTTTTAAAAAAAAATTATACTTTTTTTAAAAAAAAAAGAAGCAAAAAATAATTTAACAAAATAATTAAACTTAAGTCGCTGCCTCAACAGCGACATATTAAAAAAAATTAATAATAGAAAATTTTATTTTGGAAATCACTCCATTAGGAGCGATTTCGTTTAAATTTTTTTTACAAAAAAAATCAAATTTAACAAATCGCTGCTATTGCAGCGATTTTACTTTTTTCAACAGACAAAATCACTACTTCTTAAGCGATTTTGTCATTTTGATCAGATCTTTTTAAAAATTTTATCAATATTTTTCATCCTTTATTGCCAACCCAAAAATTAATTATTGTTCAACTTACTATCTAAAGTATCATTATTACTATTATATTGTCCGACAATAATTATTTCATCATAAAAGCATTCTATTCACGGGAATAAACAAATCCACTTAATTTATGATTAAGGTCCCCTTGTTGACATTAAAAATAAGTTGTCTAGATCCTATGATAACAAAAAATCATATGATATTGTTAAATTATTATAAATGTTTTCTATTTTAATGTTTTTAATTATTTTGACTAATATAGACAGTTCCTCTTTTTTTTTTCTTTGGTTGTGGTCAATAATTGTGACTAATTTAGATTTAAGGAGTCAATCACGCTGTTCTTTTATACACTATGCTTTAAAAATATGTAATTTTGACCATAAAGACAACTTTGTCATTCTTTTTAGAACTTTGTTTAGTTAATGAACAAAATATTTTTATTTTTACGTTAGAAGAGTATTGGAGAAAATTTTGCATCGTAAGAAATATAATATAAATAATTTATCTAATATATTTATTTTTACGACTTAACACTTATTGCATATTAATTACAGCGAAATTATATAGACTTTATTTATTTTTTAAAAATATATTGTATCAGCCTCATTCCATATGATCTTTAAAAATGAAAAAAGTTAACAAGACAGGTTCATATCTGGGATCTCGCAATGGTCATGTTCATCGAAATCCTTTCATCAAAACATTACGTTATATATAGATAGATAGATAGATTTTAAATCTCTTAAATATAAGAATAAAGTTCAAAATTCGCTTTGACGTTTCAAATATAAAATGTAAGCATTATTTGTCTTATTCCTCTTAGTGAAAATCTTGTACAACTTCAACTATAGATCGATCAACATATAATTTTTGGTTTCTATTTTTTAAAAAATGTTAAAAATTTACTAATTAAATACAAATGACTGATGTCAAAATCTAGTAAATCAAATGAGTGCGATAGAATTACAAACTCAAATTCATAATATACAAAATCTGAATCCGTCTATGTGAGAATATTATCATGTCATTGGATAAATAGAGATTGTAAGTTTAGAATAAATATTGTCCGGTTATTACTTAAATAGAAGAAAAATCTTACATTTAATTTTTTATTCAATTCATTAAAAAAATAGTTTATTATTTTCTATAAATAGAATTAAGATATAATGATATTTATATAATTGTATAACATATACTAATAGAATAGTATTAATGAACAATAATGCAAAAGCCACCGACAATAAATTGTAAGGTATTACTCACGAGGGATCATGGTCCTCTAGGAAAAAATAATGATATTTTTAAATAAAAAGTTAAATATCTCGATAACCTCTTAAATTATTCAAAATATTTTATTTAACTACCTGAATTCTGACTTGCATTGTTCTAATTAAATTCGAAAATATATTATAAATGTTCCTATTATGATTTGATGTCTTCAATAATCTGTTTAGATATTCCATATATAACAAGTTTAAATAGAAAATAAAATAAAGGGTCCATTGGCTTTAATCTAATCTTAGCTGAAAAAAGGAATACTAGGCTTACATATGATTAATCCTCTTATTATCCATCTAACTAAGATGTTAATGATCATTCTACAAAGTCATAATCAAGAAGAAATTTCCTCCTTTTCATAAACTTAAAAAAAAAATTTATTTAGATAATTCGTATAAGGAGTATCAAATGAGTGGATTGAACTGAATTTGAAAATATCAAAATCGATTAAGTTAATAAATGGGTGAGCTATCAATCCGTTAAAACATTATATGCACTGGGATGAGCTTAAAAACATGTCATAATCTAATCTGATTAACTTATTTTATTTTATTTTAAATTCATAGCTCGTTTGAGTACCTAATAATTTTTTTCACTCTTATACTATTGACTATAAACTAAGCAAGTTATTAAATGTATAAATATAAATGGAGTGATAAATTATGATTTTATTAACTGATTATGATACACCATGGTTCATATAATTCATCTAATATTGTCTTGATTTAAGATTTCAACTATTTATGACTTAAAATAATATTAATTTATTAAATAATCTTTCCAGGGTGGCAGGGACTATGCCAGATTGGTATTGTCTCTAGTAGGGTCCTAACTATTTGTAGTCTTCTAGTTAATTCTTCCAAATAATATATATATATATATATATATATATATATATATATATATATATATAATAAATAAAGTCCAATAAGAAATATTATTATGTTTTTTAAAAATATTTTCAACTTTAAATTTTTATTTTTAAATTCCTACCCCCCTCCGCCGGCCAGCCCCCACCCATCCCAACCTAAAAATCATTTCCGAAAAATATTTTCTATTCACCAACCAAACATAAGAAAATAAGTCCAAAATCTACTTGTTTTCCAGGAAAACATTTTCCTCCATACCAAACACACCCTAAATTATAAACCATTCATTATTAATCTGGAGATAACATATTTTCCTATTAAACAAATCCTTAAGAGGTTGTTTGGTACGAGAATGAGATAAATAAAGTTATCCGATAAATTGCGATATCTCATGAAATAAGGTATTTCTTTGTATATGTATAATGATGTGAAACATGATTTTGGGACTAATAATACGCATAATCAAACGATGGATAAATAATCTTATATTTTATCTCCAAATTATTGGCTGAAATATTGTTCTTGATTCTACTTTTGTGGAGTAGTTACCTGGGCCAGCATGTCAATGAAGCCCATTAAAGTATAGAGAGGCCCAATATTAAGCCCATCCTCTTTGGACTAAATGTCTAACTCAACAAATAGAAATTGGAAAATTGTATATAATAGCAAACTAATAACCTAAATTAAATGGAATAGCTAGGGTTTGATTTAATTGTGCTCCATAGCAAACGTTGGCAAAAATTTACCAGGCGTCTCTCTCCCAGAAGTCTCGCTCGCCACTCTCCCATTCTCGCCTCTCTCGCTTTATACACAGAAGTGTATAATTTATGTTTCTGTTTTTGTATAAAGCGAGAGAAAATTGTATATACACATGCAAAATGTATATCTTCGTGTTATACACTTAATTATATAATTTACAAATATTTTACTTCAAATATTGCAGAGAAAAAGGCAAAAGAATTATACAATTGTGAATTATACAATTGCATGCAGTGAAATACAATTTTTGTAGCTTTATACAACAGAAGTGTATATATTGTTTTTCTGTTTTTGTATAAAGCGAGAAAAACATATATCTTCTTGCTATAACACTTAAATTATGCAATATACATACATTTTAATTCGATTCAACTGTATGCAAAGCTAATTATACATTGCAGCGAAATAGGCCAGCGAATTAATACATTTAGGCCAGCGAATTATACAATTGTATATGTATAGCGAATTATACAGTTTTTATGTTTGCTATGGAGCGCAATTATGCAAAGTTTGCTATAGCATACAATATGAATTTTTTGTTTGTTATATGTGAAAGTTGCCCATAGAAATTTTACAAGTTCAGTTTAGAAATTTGTCATTTGGATAGTAGTTATTTTTATCTTAACTTCAATACAATTGAAGTTCATTTAATAAAGAGAAATTAAATTTGAGAAATAACAAACATAATAAATATCATAAGGCTCTATAGCTATAGTTTTGATAATTATTTTCCATAGCTAGAGTTCTGTTTACTATGAAAGTTGTGGTATTTGCATATTTCGCTTATGAATATACAATATATGGTAAGTATGTGAAAATGTTTAAAATAAGTTACACATGCAAATAAATAAATAAATAGTATGCATAAGTTAAATAACAACTTGAATAGTGTACAATTTGCAGGTGGTCCAAATCAAATACACATTGCTTGATGAGTCCGCATTCAATATTTATAGTAAAAAATAAACTGACCTTTTCTTCGAACACTCAATTATTTATTGGGAACATAAAAATTCATATTTTATTGTTAATTAATTTCTGTATTAGTAAGATTTTGCATCTTTTTAAACGCATGCATTCCTTGTTCATTCACTCAAAATCCTACTAAAACACACTCCAAAATCCAATAAAGGTAAAGTTTGAATTTTTTTTTAATGGTCAAGTCATAAGTTAATATTACTTTCTTCGTTTTATATTTAATTATTTAATAATTTTTTTTGAAAATATAAATAAATTTTTAAACTTTCAAACAAAATTCGAGGCACAAAAAAATATAATTGACAACGAATATAAAATCGAACGAGTTTGTTACACCTATCTTCCCTTTATTACACAACTTCTATATGTAAGCTCTCAAGACTTTCTTGTTTTGTGCTTGAGTGTACTTCCTCCACATTACAAGTACTTTCTCTTTTTTGTGTTTAAAAGGGACGAGCCACTCCAAGCATATTAGTGATCTAAAAAAGAAATTAAACGGTGTCTTAAGTTTAAATTGCTAATAACTTTTATATAATTGATTTCTTCTAGTTTTTAATTGATAATATAATTATTCATATTTTAAATTATTTTTCATGAGATATAGTATTCCAAACATGCTAAAATTTTCTAATAATTTCTTTATTTTTTGAAAATATTTACTTTTTCTACAAATAATATTCAATATTTGTTGAAAAATAATAACTAAATAACCTATTATTATTAATATGAAGTTGTTTGGCAAGTGTGTGTATATATATATTATTTTACTGAACCTCAATGTGATATAAACTATAATTACATAAACTCCTTGATATAATTTGTTTTATATCATAAATCTAAACAAAAAGAATTTGTTAAATTGAGACAAAAATAACAAAATTGCTAATAGCTACAAAATAGAATCCCATTTAACATTATAACATACATATTGTTAGATAAACATCTTCTAATTGAGCTTTTCAAACCCTAAATCTAAACTAACCCCAAAAAAAAGAAAATCTCATTATACACAAACTAATTAAAAAAGAAATCACAATTACAATTTTCCTATTTGCCCAACCACTAGATGTACCGTCTCGTATGTTCTATCGTTGATAGATAGAGTTATTTGTACGAGAAGCTAACTCGAACACCACGATCAATGATCATCGACGAGACCATTTTGTAGTTGTTTATTACTTGATATAACAAGAAAAAGATAAGCAAGAACAGCACAAAGAGCAGCAACAACATTCCCTTCTTTAATCAAAATCTTAATAACAAATCGAGTAATATCAAGAGTTAATTTCTTGCCCTGTAACACCAAATCCCTTCTGGGTTTTCCAGCAAAAGTTAACAAAACCAAAATTGTAATCCAAGTTACTAAAGTAGCTGGTAAAGCTACAGATAAAGCTGCTACCATTGAAAGAACCCCAAAAGCAACACCTAATAACACAGATGCATACAAAGCAGGCCACCCAGAATAAGAAATTGAGGAATTAGCTGAAATAGTCGTCGATTCGTACCATGAAAGTACTGATTTGAGAAAATTCCATGAGATCGATAGCAAAATTGCGTAAACAGAGATGAATAGGAAAACCCATGTTCTTCTTTTGCTCATGATTTTGATGAAGAATACGGATGAGACTATTGATTCATTTTCTTCGATTTGTGCCATTTATTTGAGTATTGATTTGATGGCTTTTTTGGACTTTGATTTTTCCTCAATGGGTTTCTAATTTTTCTTCTCTGCTCTGTTTTTTTTCTCTGGTAAAACAAAGGGATAATATTAGAATGCTTTTATTTTTACCCTAACAACATACAAACGCGCTTGTTATACTGCGTGGTGTTACACAAAGCTCGATGCAGAAAGTATTCCGCGTTTCATTTTTCTCTCGTGTTCACGCACGATATAATACATTTTGATGTAGTCAACTTGTTTTAATACGAAATTATTTTTCATGTTTTGAACTTTTGATTTGTTGTTATTTTCTTTTTATTTTTACTTGGATTTTGATGTTTGAGCTGAATGTATCTCGAAAATAACATTTATATCTTTTCAAGGTATTTATAAGATTTGCGTATATCAATGAATACTTTTTAATTCTTAACTAGCGATATAGATTTGAGTCCCCTTAAAGTTGCCTTTGTTAAAAAATATATTACTCCCAATGTGAGACTTTATGACACGAATCTGAATGTAATCGTACTTCAATGTAGATATTGAACACCAGATGAGAAATTAAACAAAAATAAGATTTGTGTATATTGTAGTGTCTTCAAACCTCACCTAGTGATACTTTACTGAATATATTATTATTATTGTTCAACTTGTAACTTATAAGTTAATTAATATCCTAAAATAAAAGGGAACTATTTTTACCTTCTAACTACGTATAAAAATAAAAAATCGTTTATATTAAGGAGATTAGTAGATTTAGTGCATAAATTAGTGATAAAATTTGATGTTGGTATGTGATATTTGATTAATGATTAGGTATATTAATGTTTAATCAATTAAAAGATATCCCATAAATTAGTGATAAAATTTGATGTTGTTACACGATATCTAATCAAGTATATTTAATAATGTTTAGTTGATTAAAATATAAGGTTTTAATCATCGTGCTTGTGAATTTTTCGACTTCAACGATTTACTTACTATTGAATTATTTAATTACTTGGATACATGTTGCATTAATTTATATTATTATTTTATATTTAAAGATAATATATTTTTAAGAACAATTTAATTATATATTTAACGGGACAAAGGATACATTTAATCAATTTGGAGAAATATCACTAGAACCAACATTAAATTAAACAGTTTCTCTGCTAATTAGATTTATGTATATATATCCTCTTTAAAAATTATACTCTGTGAAATTTCACAAAATTCGTTATTAATATTATTATTGATTTCACCAATTAATATTAGAGAGTTTGTCACTTTGATAAATTAATTGAACCTTAATATACTTTTTGTCATGAAAATTAGAATTAATGAGTTATTACTGTTTTTCTCTGAACAAAACAAAATAAAAGTCATTCTCACTTTTTTCGAATTATTTGGTGATTCTTTTCTAGTAATAAGAAGTTGTAATCATCAATTTCTTCCTCTAAAAATTGGGATGAATTGATGTCAATCGATTCGATAATGATGTGAAAATACTTTTTTGAGATGGAATGCGATTTTTCTTAATAGTAAAATGTTATTTATGTATGCTAGGCTGTCACTATGAAAGGCATAAATCACCTACGGATAGTGCAGAGATAAAATAATGGCAGGAATGGACACAAACGTATACTTCCTATGTCCCTATTTAGTTATCAAGTGACGTATATATTAAGACACCAATTATTATTATAGGTTAATTGTAATTTTACGCTTAACTTATACGATTATGTAATTTTTCAAATATAAAAATGTATTTTTTTTATTTCAAAAAGCATAATTTACAACTTAGTAGTACTAGAAATTTTCTAGAATTAAATAAGAGCATATTAGGAAAAAAAATTGTTATTCTTTCTTGATTTATTAAATAGACAAGTAAATAGGGATAAATGTAAAAGAAAATATGGACAAGTAAATAGGGACAGAGGGAGTAGTATTTTTTAAAATGTTTTTCTTGTTTCCAAAAATGGGTAACATTTATTACTTCCTGTATCATATTTTATTTGACATTTTTTATTTTTCGAGAGTCCAACAATTTAATTTTGATCGGACATTTACGTATGAATTTTCAAATTTTTTGAAATAAAATTTATATATTTGTAAACTACGTAAAGAGTACTATAAGTCATAATAATTGATAATTCAAAATGTTGAAAATATTTATAAAAAATTTACAGTCAAAGATAGACTTGTTTGAATCTCAAACAAAAAATGCTACATAAAATGGAACGAAGCGAGTACTGTTTAGAAACTGAAGTCTGTGTGTGGTCCAAGATTCTTTGCTGCTGCATTTCACAAGCCATCTTTCAACACAACATTTTATGTACATTAATGTTGGTCCAACTTTTATATCAGTATAAAAAATTTATTGATCATACTTGATTAAATTCAGATTTATGTCAAAAAATTTCATATCAAAGGTGAAACGCTCTATTACAAAGACGAATCTGTAACTCGAGAACACAAATTTAAATCTCTAATTAAGAATGAATAAGTATTTACCATTCTACTGTTGATTAGTGTGTTAGTATTATGTGGAGGTTATAAATATCTTTCCCATCAAAACATTACTTTTTGAAAATATCTTAAAACTAACAAAAATTTAGAAAAGAAAACAATGAACAAAAGCTGCAATTGTATCATTCCATTGAGATTTACAGAAAAAGTGAGTTGAAACTTGAAAGCATCAAAGTAGTAAAGTTAAACTTCTCTTTAGGAAAGTCGTAACCGATAAAACTATTGTCATATGACAGAAAAATTAAGGATTTGAGCGCTAAAAATAACCTTTTGCAGAAATGTAGGATCAATCCGGCCCTTTCCGAATCATTCCGCTTAATATCAAAATTTCAACTAATCATACTTGTCCCTCCATGAACTAACAAGAAAAAACACCCAAGAAAGTGCAAGAACAAAATCACCAACAAGTTGTCTAGGCCAATCATAAGCTAAATCCTCAACTTCCCTTTCGAAATACACTCTCCATAACGCCATTGATATATGAAGAAAGATACAACCTTTAGCAAAAAAGCTCTGAAACTCCCTGTCCTTAACAAACGACACCATGAATAACAATAACCCAATTACACATAACAGCAATCCAACGAATGAATCAGAAGTTTTTATCAACAGTTGATCATGTGGTGTTGATCCAAGTAGCTTTCTCGCTGTTTCAATTCCATGGCCGAGAACAGATACTTCGTTCAGATAAAACATTATAAGAACACCACAAGTAGTCGCTATTAGCGAATGAAGAATGCAGATTATGAAGAACCCAGATGATCCCATTCACAAAAATTGATATCAGAGAAGGATATGATTTAGCTAGTTAGATGTGAAATTGAGCAAAATAACAGAGATCATTTGTATTTTTGTATAGATGAATTGAGAGTATCGAGAAAAATTTTGAGATCTGAGATTTGGGAATGGCAGAGTAGTGAAGGATTGTAACCCTAGATTCACGGGAGAAGAAGGTAGATGACAGCTGGAGATATGTCATTGGTAAGTGTGCATTTTGGAATTTGCTTACATAACATTTCGATTTTATTATACTTATCGACTATCATATTATTTATTGTTGTTACTTAATGCATAGCGCTTTTTCCGAATGAGTCTCCATACAGCACAAATTTAGAATAGTCAAATTCAATATAGACACCAAACAACAGCAATTATGAAGAGCAAATGACCCATAACCAGTATCATTGATCAGAAACAGCAAAATCTCAACAATGAAACATTTAGCTACGATAAATGCAACCATATAGTATCATGATCATTCAAGAAGACAAAAACACATAAATTTATCATATCATTTATCTAAAGGATCTAAATTTCAACTAGATTGCACTAACAGCATGATTCAATTAAGTAAAACTGAAAGCAAACTATATCACTGTACTTCAACAAACAACATCTCACTCACTGAGACAAATGATCAAACACCTTCAAGGCGACCGGCGCTTCATCAATCTAGGCGAAGTTCTCTTCACTGATTCAATTTTCTCCAAACTCTTCGTCTTCATTTCACTTTTAGCTTTCTTCTTATTAACCGCATCAGCATCTTCGTTCCTCCGGCTCCTCGTCCTCCCAGCACACCTTCTTCCACCTCCCTCTCCTCGAACTCAAGCTTTCTAACCAAATCATCCTCAGATTCATCAACCAACCTCCTTTTCCTCTTCAACACATACGGAGCAGGAGGCATAGGTGGACTACTCTCCGTACACGGATCCACCGTAGAATCCTTTTCCGGCGTTTTCTCACGCTCTGCACGTAACTTCTCGATGTTTCCTTCAATTCGGCCCTGAGACGGTGACGCGTCAAACTAACACCACCCATGGACCAGTGAGCTTCCTCCGCCCATGACATTAATGGATCGAGGACGGAACGTGGTGGATCTACTCGTTGTTCGTTGGGCTTGTAGAATCTAGGTCTAGGGAGGCTGCTGCCGTAGAATCTTCCAGGTTCTAGGGCTACCACCATGCTGTAAACCTAATTTATCAAATGAAGAAGGAGCTTTGAATTGAGATTTGATGAATTTCAGTGCTAATTTTCTTCTCAATTTATAGCAAGTATAGTAATTGAAACGGAGGGAAATACTTTTGGAGGGAAACTTGGCGCCAAATATTTACCGCGCTAATTTTTTTTATTTTACTATTTATAGATATTGGATAATGGAAATTATGTTTGAGTTTTGACTATTGACTATAAAATTCAATTTTGGAGTTCTAGTAATACTTTTAATTTTTTCCCACTTAAATCTATTAAAAGAAAAACATTGATAAAAAAAATCCTTAATTTATGTTAATGGTGAAATACAAATTCAATTTAGAAAAAATTACATAAATGCATACTTTTAATTTATTATCATTTTTGTTGACTTTTAGCAATACTTATGTAAAATATTTTTAGAATAACTTTAATATTTGTAAGACAACACTAATTCATAATGCAAGCTTCGGTTTAAAATTTTCTTAAAATTTACATATGTCATAAAAATGAATTATAACTATTTTTAGTACACATTTAACACTTTTTTCTCATCACTTATAATTTGTATGTAATACAAATAAATTATACATAGCATTTTTAACACACGTTTTATAGTGATATACAACTAGAATATTTTTTAACAATTCATACATAATATTATAAATGTGTTAATACTTAACTAGAATACAAAAAATGATAATCCTTACAGTAAACTAATCAACTTCTAAAACAAAATGTTATAAAATATTTTATTCCTTATTCTTTATTTTTTCTATAATAAGTAACATTTTTGCAAGTCTTCATGTTGTGATCTTGTTGTTCACAATTCATGTTGAGTGGATCTCTTTTAAAAAATAATTACTTATTTTAAATACTTTTTCATTCGTAAATTACATAAAACTTGTATCAATAATTAATTAGACAAGTAATTTAATCGTAACAAGTGAAGTGACATAATAAATTGTCAAATGAATTAAACTTGAATAAAAAATGTATTACACTCATATTAAAGTTGAATTAGAAGTGAATTAAACATGAATGCAAAATGTAGCCGACGAAAGAGCAATATGTGATTCGTAAATTGAATAACTTGTATTAATAATGAATAAACAAGCAGTTCAATCATAACAAATCAATCAATAAACATCAAAATGAATTAACTTGTATTGAAAGTACATTACACAAATATTAAAGTTGAATTAAAAGAGAGAATTATGAAGTGGATAAAAAAAAAGTAACTAATGAAACACCATACAATGATCTATAGAGTGAATTAAGTTTATATCAATAATGAATTAAACAAGTAATCTAATAGTAACAAATAACAAACTACAAAATGAATTAAATTAACATTAAAAATGTATTACACAATAAAAGTTGAATTAGAAGAGAATTTCTCAATGAGATCGTAACTAACAAAAGGCAAAACAATAATTTATAGATTGAGTTAAACTTGTATTATTCATGAATAAATTATGTATTATAAGTGTCTTATAAATTACTTTGATTTGTATCTCTAAGAATATGAGTAATGTTTGCAATATGTATTATACCTATGTTATATATATATTACAAGTTTTTACATAAATTATTTTGATTGATATCACTATTAAAAAAGGAGTGAAGTTTGTAATATTTATGTATTATAAATGTATTGTTCATGATTTTAATACAATTATGAAATATATCTAATACAATTTTAATATAATAGCGATATAGTTTCATAATCTTCACTTTTTTTCGAATTTTAAGTTAATCTTAACCAAACCCTTTTAAAATTGAGATATAAACTGCAAACGACATTTTCAATTATTTGTAGGACTACCTATCCAAACTAATCACAAATTAATAAAATTCAAATGATGAATTCAAACTTTGAAACTTTATAATGACCATCAATGGTGAGATCTTGCTTCTGTAATTTTAATGATTTGAAAATTTTGCTTAAAAATGTAATTTTGTATAAGTTTTTGATCTTTATATTCCTCATTGCATCTTATTTTTGGATAAAAATAATATATATGGGCATAAATTGATCTGAGGATGGTTATTTAGATGAAAAACTCAAAGAAGAAGAAGAATAAAAAAAAAAAAAAGAGAAAACATAAATAAATATAGAGAAAGAGACGAAGAATTAGAAGAATAACAAAAAAAAAAAAAAGAGAGAAAGAGACGAAAAAGCAAAAGAGAAAAGAAAGAAAGAGACAAGACGCAAAAGAGTGAAAAGAAGAAGAGAAAAAAAGGTTAAGAAAAAGGCGATAACTATATAACTTTTAATTCAAAATAAATGTTATATTTAGTTAGAAAAAATATGTTGACATAGATAGTAAATATTTTCATAATATAGCATATTTATGTCATTGTACCCTTCAATTTATGTGATACTATTTGATTTGATAAATATTTAAGAATATAATGATTTTTAAAAAATATCGCATATATAATTATCTAATTATAACTTTTTAATTTAAACGAACAAAACATAAATGATATTATATAAATTGAATAAAAGAACTAATACTCTTTTATTCCACACAATTTTCATGGCCAATGAGATATTTAACTTGTGCAACCTAAACCATAATTCTTGAAAAAATAATGATGAAGAACTAAACAAAATAGCTGGTAAACTGCCTGTTTAAATTTAAAATAATCAATAAATAGTATATAATGTATATGATTCATATATACAATATACACATAATTATGTATTGTTTGTGTATAATTTATGTATGTGATTAGAAAAATAAATCGTTAATTCAATTGACTATTTATAAAAAATATTTCTAATTTTTCTCGGTATAATTATAATATTTTATCCAATAAGGATTGTCCGAAAATAATAAGTAATTCTCCATTTTTAATTATAAGTCTTTAATTTATTTTTTTAAAAAATATAAAATCACTTTTATTAAGAAATAAGCTTAAATGATACTCCAATAACAATTCAAAAACTTGTGACCTAACAACTCCATGTTCAAATGCAATGAAAGTAAAGAAATTTTCATAATATTTCAATCAAATTTTTAATTTAAAAAAAGACGTTTTTTTTTTCAAAAACTCATAATCGCCTTTGAGTTGTAGACCCCTCCAAACGACCCTATACTTTGCTTGTCTAGACACGAATTTTTTTGTTTTATTTATATTTTTCCGTTTCAATGTGAGTTAAAATTTGATTATAATTTTTTTTTTTTTATATCACGAAGTAATAATCTCAATTTTATATCAGCATCAAGAATATTTACATATTTTTATAAACAAAAAAATAAACGCTATCGCCGAAAAGAAATGATAATAAGACCGAAAGTGTCTCAGTAGAATAATACTATTTGGTTTAGTCCACAAGTCAACTCTAATAATTATCTAGTGCAGCAGCAGACCACCGGAAGTTAATGTTCCTATTGGTAAATAAAATTCTCTTACCCAATGAAAACCTAACACGTGTCATGATATATTAGCGTATTATACAGAACGTGTTCCTTCTAGCGTACGATTAGAAACGTATTTCATAAGGCAACAAAAATATCGCTCTCTCTAAAACCCGAATAGTTCATAGTGATAGTGTGTTTGTTAGGGTTTTTGACCTCACTGAGAAATTTTTTGTGAAAAAATTGAAATCGCTGCGCTGCAATGGACGTTGAAATCGAAGAAATTTCTGCTCATGATGGTTCTGTGAAGGTTAAAGATAACAAGGTATTTTGAATTCCTCATTTTTTTGTTTTTTTTTTGTCGTTTTTTTGATTGATGATTGATCACGATTGCTTTATGATAGGATTTTGGTTGGATTAATCGTTGTGTATAATTGATCGCGAACTTTAGTAAGAGTTGCATTTTTAGTGTTGTTTCTATAATGTTGTTGTTTATTTTTAAAGCATGATCATCGAAGAATTGTGATTGTGAATCATGTTGAATTGAAGAAATTAATTTTGGAAATTGTTGTCTATAAGAATGGGTAAAGTTCGCGAACATTCTATCCTCGTTAGATTATACTCCTGGGCATGGGCAGCGGATTAGGGTTATAGAAAGTGATTTTGAAATTGTGCATGCAGTAATTGATGATTTCTATGCTTCAGAATGTTTACGATTTGAATATCCGAATGTCATTTTCGTTTGCTTTACATATATGGTTTGTTTTAACTTACAGGAGGTTATGACTCAGGATAATCCAGATACTGTAGCTGGTTCCACACCTGGATCTACCGACTCTGGCAATAAGAACAGTTCCAATTTAGACATTACATTTCATGAGGATGAGAATGGCGGAGATGATGGGTTGGATGATTGTGATGATATGTCAAACTATGATGATGATGACGACGACTATATGTATTATGATGATGAGGAAGATGAATGTGATTACTTGAGTATGCAAGCACAATTTGATAATGTTGATTTGCCCGCTGGTGTTGAGGCAACAGTTTCTTGGTTAAATGAACCTGCTCCTAATTCAAAAGTGTCTTCCCAAGCTAGCTCTTCAAGTCATCTAGCAGGTGCTCAGACATTGAATCCTACACTTTCTGAGCATGCAAGTAGTAGCTTTGCTCAGGTCCCTGCTTCAAGCAGTTCTCTGGTGTCTGGAGGATCAAATTCCTGTGGGAAGGAAGAGGTAACTGAAGATGAAGTCATGAAAAAGTATCAAAGTTTTAAGCATTTTGATGTGGTAGAGGACTTCTCAGATCATCATTACAGTAACTTGGGCGTCAAGGGACAACAGGTAACTTGTAAGGGAATTTCTTGTGCTTTGCAGGTCATTTTCTGCTAATTTGGTTGTTTGTTAAATCATGAATGTGACCTGTGTTGTTACTTTTTTAACAGCCACCTAAGGCCTGGAGTAAGAAAGTTCAGGATGAGTGGAAAATATTGGAAAATGATTTACCTGGTGAGTCAGATGCTGTTAGTTAGTGACTTCATTTTTTTATCTGTTGGTTTTGTATTTCAAATCTTTGTTTATGTAACAATTTTTTCTTGCTGTAGAAGTCTTGTGAAAGTGGTATGTTTCTCAGTCTAGCCTTCTTAACCTTCTTGTGCTGGCTATAATGGTATATTCAGCAATTGACTCATGTGATATGTGTGATTCATGAAAAGATATGTGTTGTTTCTGATGACATCCACTACAATTTATATTTTGACGCATTGTTTTGTCACAAGTAAATAGCGATTGTTGCTCTCCCATCTGGTTTCCCCCACCTCAACTCCCTTATCCGCTGCTAAATTTTGGACTCTATCCTGTTAGGGACATGTTGTACATTTTATCTGGAATAATAGAGAATTTTGTGTGAATTTGATTCTATGGAATGTCCCCTCATTGGTAGACTGCTGTTAATCTATCTGACCCGTTTGAGGATTTATGTTGAACTCACTCTCTCTCTCTCTCTCTCTCCTTCAGATACAATATATGTAAGGGTCTACGAAGCAAGGATGGATCTCCTTAGGGCTGTCATCATTGGGCCACAAGGCACTCCATACCATGATGGTCTCTTTGTCTTTGATGTCCTGTTCCCTCAAAATTACCCTGATGTTCCACCAGTATGTATTGGAGTGTTCTTGTTTTTTTTCTTTATTTTGTAGCATGGAATTATAAATATATTTATTTACATATTTTCCCTTTTCATTAGATGGTTTACTACTATTCTGGTGGTTTGAGACTGAATCCCAACTTGTATGATTGTGGAAAAGTCTGTCTCAGTCTTCTGAACACTTGGACTGGTAAAGGTAACGAGAGGTGGATGCCCAATTCGTCGACCATGCTGCAAGTCTTGGTTTCCATACAAGCTCTAATTTTGAATTCAAAGCCTTTCTTTAATGAGCCTGGATATGAAGCTTCATATGCTGGACCTGAGGGACAGAGGAGATCTAACTCTTACAATGAAGATGTATTTGTTCTATCTTTGAAAACAATGACATACACGTTGAGGAGGCCACCAAAGGTATGATGTTGGATCATTTTCTTAACTTCTACTTCATTAATAAATCTGTTGAAAAGTAACATCCAATTGTACTCCAACTGTAGTCCAAGAATGTCTTTTCTGTTGAATTTCTGGATCTCCTGAGATTTCGCCGACTTCTTAATGACTAATTTAGTTGTTTATTGTAATTAAATGCCGTCCTTTTCATTCTTTTTGTTTATTGGTGTCACATTTAATCTGTCTGCAATACTGGTAACACAGGTTTATCTGGGAAAAAGCGATCTAAAACCTATTTCATCCTAAATATCAGTTTGCATCTTATGTTGTTTTGTTGTCTGTAATTTTTCTGCTTGCATATAATCAGTAAAGTAATATAGGAAGAAGGTAAGGGAAGTTCTCAGTGTTAGGTACATACGGGTGAAAAGAAGTTGGTAAAGTTAGCTCTGTGGCTGCGTCTTTGTAAGTGATGTTTCAATTTGTTATTGTAAGTTGAATTTTTCTGCTTAGGTTCCTCAACATTCGGAACCAAGTGCAGACAGTATCTGGTTTCGGAAACAAGGTTGGACGTGGTGGCATAATTTCTTTCGACTACTTAAATAGCTATATTCCAATGGAAAAGCTATATAGTTGAAAACACAACTTATTCTACTCTTGCTCATGTTTATCCAAGCAAACATATTTTAAAACAAATGGATTATCAAAACATTTTAACTATATAGTTGAGCAATTTCTTTAACTAGTTTTGCAGTTGGAGTGATAATGGATAATGGTGCAAATAACTAATCTTGAGAACTCTTTTTAAGTATGCATCTTTATCTTGAGGCTACTTGTGAAGTAGTATTCTTTATTACGATAGATTGATACTTTTTAACTAATTGTTTGTTTTGCATGCAGCATTTTGAAGACCTTGTGAAAGGTCATTTCCGTTGCCATGCTGTAGACATTCTCTCTGCATGCAAGGCATATATAGAAGGAGCTCCAGTTGGTTCAGTGGTCAACGGAATAGTCCAGGATCTTAGTGCAACTGCAGAGAAGAGCTCAGCATCATTCAGAGAATCAGTATCCAGAATGAAGAATGGTCTTATATCCCTTTTCACTAAGAATGGTGCCAATGATTGTGACCGGTTTCGCGCCTAAGCCTACAAGGATTGATCAACTAAATTACACCTTTTCATATGAAAATCACATGTTGCGCTTGCAGAATGGTCCATTTTCGACTGCTTGATTCCCCCTCCTCCACTCACAATTTCGTGTACATAATAGCTCTAATTTTTTTAATCTAAGATAAAACCGTATGTCTTTGTGCTGCTGTAGTAGGAAGTTGGCTTATTGTAAGTGGAAATTAAATTGCAGAAGGGATCTAGAGCGGACATATACTTTTATAGAGAATTGATCATAATATCTTAATATTCCAGAGAACGTAACTGTGTCTATTTCTTTCCAATGGTGCTCTTGAGTTTATTCAAATAATTTTACATCATACATTTTTGTGATTTGCACTCAGTGTGCCTTCGCTATATATTCTTTAAATTTCTTTTCAATAGCGAGAGGCCATGGATGTTTACCCTGGATCAACGCAACAGCAAGTCTGCATCTTTCATCAAAACGATCAAGAGAGAGATATTTGTTATAAAATTTTATCTATAGCTATTAAGTATAATATTTTAAAACTAGTTGTATAAAGTAAACACATATTACATATTTGAGATATTGAAAAAATATGCTCAATAGAAAACTGAATTATTAGAAATAAGATAACAATAAACTTGTTAGTAACAATTTGGCAATGTATATTTCTGTTAAAAATATATCAATCTCGATGACATTATATTTTGGGGCCTAACTTAATTCAAAATCTCCTTCCTCGAACCCCATGTATAGCGAAAGTTTAGTTTAGGACACCAGACTGCCCGAGATGTAGAGAAGAAAGATATAACTGTAAATGAAAAATTGTTTAAATCCATTCCTCATGTTTTCATTTATATGTTTGAGAAGCAGAGTGAAAAAACTACAAACAAATCATCGTACAATATCTGAGTAATACAGCAGCGTGTGATGCTGATAAATAACATCTATGAATGGAGTGGAACAGCTACAATCTTATCGTAGGATCGATGGAATTTATACACAACACATAACAATTCGCGATACATACTCATAACTAGTTGGAAATGTACATTGCAATTTGGCTTCACCACCAAAATAACTCAACTTCTGATGTTCACAGGACTGCATAAAGCTGAGATTAAAGGAAAAAATTAACAGTTACAGAGTCGACAGATTAATCGTTTCTATCAAATTTACAATCAGAAATGTTGATGAAAGTTACCAGCATGAAGAAAAGGAGGAGTAAACTTATGGATCGTCATGGGAGCATTCTGTTAGTTCAGAACTCAGCATGTGATGGAGGAGGAAATCTACTCGCTGGCTCCGAGTCTTAGTGCTGTGTAATGAAAGAAGTTGCCAGTCAGATAAATGGTTTACATAAAGTTTTTCCCATATTTCAACATTAGTCAATCAAACTTACCCAACATTACGTCTCCGCTCACTTCTTGATTCCTGAATTACACAAAGAATTCAGGTTCACATGAGTACATATTATTAACAAAGACGACACTGTTAACTGTTAAGTAACGGAAAAAAGAGATGTAGATCTCCAAGATTAGTACCAATTGGTTCGTTTAATGAGGACTTGGTTCAAGACTAAAGGATCAAACAGAGGGTAGGCTAGTAGAAAGACGTAAAGTCTAGAACTGTTGTGAGGATTATAGAGTGATGAAAAAGGTTCTAATACTATTAGTATGTTCTGATAAGTGCTGTTTTGTGTAAATGTAGATTTGAATGCCGAGGGAAAATAGGAGGAAGTGAGGGAAGGTAAATAAACAGGGTTTACAGTAGGCAAAAAGAAACAAATTATACTCGGAGTTTAGGTTCGTGACATTTGTTGGAGTCATTTCCATGTGCTACAGCAGTTAGCAGTGATATTTTTGTCAATGATTTGAATAAAATGTTCTGTTTATTCTTTTTTGAAGAGTGACCAAGGCTGGTAGATCATGAAGGAATTTGTCTCTTTCTGAACTTCACTGGCTATAAATTTCACGAGTGTAAATAATAAAATAGCATTTCTATGATGAAACGAAGAACTCCAACAACTCGCTAGAGTCTGCCAAGATGTTTCTGTCTGCAAATGAATACGCTAGTAATAATAGACTCACTGCATGAGAACCAGCTGATGCAGGCTCATAAACTAACCTTGTCATCACCATCCGCACAGTTTGCTGCAGCCTCTAGATCCATTTCTGCTTGGAAAGCTTCCAAGACAAATGCTACAATCTGAAAAGAGTCCAAGCAAAGGTTAAGTAATCGTTTATCAATTATCATTTATTGATGAAGTGTTTGTTTGTCGTTTCAGCACTGGTCTTTGCTATAGGGCTATACTGAGTATAAACACATAGGATAGAAGAAAGTGTTCGAACACAAGAATAGTAATGATAAGATCAATTAAAAAGATGCAGTATTACAATTTCTGTAATTTTAAGTTTCTAAAATGTACCCCTACATGGATTTCATTTTTAAAAAAAAAACTATTTGTCACTTCCGTTAGACGAAAAAGGGTATTTCTGGGCCACTTTTTTTAAAACGAGGGTAGATCAACTCTAAATTGCTTAGTTGAGATGTCTGACATGGCTGGGTAATGTGTAAACATATTTAATTGATATCTTCTCAGATGTAACATACTGTAAAGGAACTAAATCCCTTCCACTTCTAGAGCCCAGGTTTTGCAAAAAGTAGACATGGATACTTACCAAATTCAACAGCCACAAAACTGAGATAAGATAGAAGCTGACAAAGTAGACATAAGTCCATGCAGTCCCCGTTAGTTCCTTGTAGCTCTGAAATGTTTAGGCAATTATTATCAGCTATTCAGACCACCCATGTTAGGAAAGCAGGTAGGTTGAAACTGTCAAAATGGCATTAATCATCTCGATACTCTTTACATTAGCACGTTAAAGCAGAACGCATGAAGGATGCAACAACTTGTAACAACTAAGATCTTACTACATGTTACTCAAAGTTATTAATAAGTTCTCAACATTCATTGAATCCTCACATAATTTATACTTATAAAGAAAGTCCAGTTTGAGCACGTACAGGTTAAACGTACTGGTTAACCCTCAAAAAAGCACCAAGAGAAACCAAACAAATGACTTACAGAATACAAACAATAAAAGAAACAAGATTTGTGATATTGATAGAACATTGATATTTCAACCACATACAGAAGGATAATCAATAGTATTTGCATGGCACAAACCACTCAAACATCTAGCCAAGTGTCTTTGACTTCCGTCTGTTTGGTGTGCACACATTAAGTAGACAAAAAGAAACTCTCCTCTCTCAAAATCGTTAATTACCTCATACATAATAATTACAATCTCAAAGCTGAGGAAATATTCTTGAATAACAGAAATATCTTCAGTATATGTTCTTGTGCATATAAACATTATGAAAGAATCTGAGCATTATCCTAATTGTTGAATAGTCTTAGATTAGCGTACAACTTTTGAAAACCATTACATAGTTGTCCAGGATATTGTGTATATACAATATCTCCCCGCATACGTAACCTGATGATTTTAAAGTGTCTGTAAAGGTCTACCAAGAATAGGGTCAGATACATGCTAAAATACTTGATTATTTGTTATTGCTACTTGTTCTCTTCTTAATTGTTTCCAGCATGGCTTATTCACTACTATAGTTGCTATAAATACTTGATTTTTGATAGGCTTTACTTGAGCCAAGGGTCTATCAAACCAATATCTCAACCTTCAACAAATATGGGTAAGGCTGCATGCACACCACCCTTCCCAGACCCCACTTGTGGGATTACGCTGTTGTTATTGTCCAGTACTCCAGAACCATAGAAAATCCTAATCCAATTGATGTTTACACTGTAAACCTCTTACAAATATGTTTTCTCTCTATAAGTGAATGCACATGGGTGTTAGTTTTTCGTCTCTAGGATTCTCATTTCATAAAGCCACAATTTCATCTCAATTGTCTAGGTGAATCTTTCTTCAAAGGAATTCATTTTACACTCTGTAAAGACGTATCACAGAACTGAGGAAACACAACAAAATTACAAATAGTGCAGCCACTTAAGGATTAGGCTAGGCTCCAGTCACCAAAGTCATCATCCCCCGAACCTATTTTGAATGTGGCCTATGGGTTCGTTTAAGTTTTCCTTTAAAGGTAAGAAAAATACATGACAGATCCATGAAGAATATGCATCATAAAAGATGACCATACATATAAAAGATAGTTAGTTCTTCAAAGCAGATATAATGGTAATTGAGGAAATCCTAAAATCACGATACCTGCATCCACACTTGCCAATTTCCCATCACCAATATGTTGAAAACTGTGACCATGCCACTTGGATAGTCATTGAAGTTAAAAAGCAAATAGCTTGGATTGTCAAGAAAACAAAGTTGATCGACTTCCAAGTGGGAACACTACAAGAATATGCAACAATAAAATACAGATCTTCATATTAAATGATAAAATTGTTTCTCCCAAGAAGATTATTATGAAATGACAAAAAGTTGCCCCCTTGTCCTTTATTTTCCTGTAGAATGCTCTAATTTCACCATTGAAAAAAGGATACTCATTATCAGAAAGCTCAGTTTGGGCTAAATTGGGGTTTCCAGCGTTGACAATCCCCCCAAAGATCTGCACAAGTTTAAAAAATTAACTAAGGGTGAAAAGGAAGAAAAAGGATAGGAAAAGAGTAGACAGACAATACTTCAACATCGATAAAGAAAATATGAGTAAAAGCTATTTCAGTCTTGTATGATGCCATATTGACTAAGACCTACAGGCAAAGGCAATCTAACAGAGAAAAATAAATCTAATGACAAAGAAAACTTCACAAAGATTAAAAACAGAGTTCAGACGAGAGGAATAAAATCTTAATGGAGTTATCAGCATAGTAATAGGCTAATAGCAACAACAAAGGTCAAATATACCTGTAAACCAAGAGAGCAATAAAAGCACAAGATGCAGAATATGGTCCCCAAGTACGGCATCAGACTTGGTATGAGGGTCAAAAATGTGGCAACAAAAGCACGATATCGCTCAACGTGCAGCAAGAGTCTCATTAATCGTAACATTCTTGCGATAAGAAGATAACGAATCCTGTAAGCACCATAGACACAGAAGCATTTAGTCTATCCATAAGAAAGGAGTGCTAAATTGTAAAACACCAGAAAGAGAAGACACTGAGAAAACTCTAAGCACCCAATAATGGGTTTCTCATTCTCTTACAGACACATTCTAATTAAGAAACCATACTCCCAATAAGGGGTTCCTCATTCTCTTACAGATGCATTCTAAGTGAATATTCTATGTGATTTCTTTCTCAAGTACAAAAAATCTAGATTTGTATGAATTTACAAACATATTCACTTGATATTTTGACCACTTATCATCCTTTTGGAGACCATAAAAAGCAAATAATGTATTATGGTCAATCCAGGTTCATCATCATTATAAGCAAAGGTCATACAAGCCACAAAAGGATAATTAAGAATTTTTCTAATCATTCTCTAGCTATAATATCTAAATCTTATCAACGCCTCACTTCAAGAATAGCATCCAGAAGTCAGAACACAGCACATACAAAAAAAAAAAGAATCATAGATCCATCCTTTTGAGGAAAAAAAAACAGAAATCAAGTCATGGAGCCAAGCATCTTTTTCTTGCCTCCAAAAAGTCTTTTACTTGTACATGGTAATATATTCAGCAAAATAATTTAAGTACTCAAGATTTGCCAGAAACAAGAGCAGACAATTTGGCAGAATTGCAAGAGCAAAATAATTTAGAGGCCTTTACCATTCTCCATTGGACAAAAAGGTTAGATCATCAGGGGCTACAAAAGTAGCTGTTTCTCCAATAACTGTGAAAATCGAATTCATCCGTTAAACCAGTTAAATCCAGTAAGTGCAGAAAAATAGCTATCTCACTATGTGCAGAAAAGTGAGAAGTGTCAATTAATGCAAAGAACTTGACAAGCAGTAGCACTGTTGACTAGGTTCACATTATTATTGGAAAAAAAGATAACTCTTAAACATCAACAAAAAAATATTGGCAGTAGTGCACCATATTTTAGACAAAAGACAAACAACCACCTCTAATAAATGAAGTGAAATCATGGAATTGGACGTATCTTCAGAGGATTCCTTATTTCTTGACCTCTATCATTTCTGTTAATATCTGTGAAGATATGACCTTTGGGCCTAACTCAACCGCAAAAACGAACTCATGCGGCGAGGATTACCCAAGACCAAAACCACAACTGTTCCCTCAACCAATGTGGGACTTAACACTCCCAAATGCTCAGGACTCAACTGGAGGGTGGGTTAAGGCCTTAAGGGGTCCAAAATTGTGTAACACAACAATAGGGGCCAATGGGTCTGGCTCCGATACCATGAGAAGAAAATGGACCCTGGGCGCAACTCAGCCCTCAAAAACTAACCCGTGAATTGAGGATTGTCCAGGACCATAATCACAGTCCATTCCCTAAACCAACATGGGACTTAAAAAAACTACAAGCGTTATCAAACAAAGGTGAGGTAATATAACATATTTCAAATGACACTTTCAGATACAGCCTTACATATGTTATAAATTGAATATAAGAGAGAGAGATCTGAAATACAATTATGAGCCAAACAATTTGAAATGTCAATCCAAGTGCCAACACAGTACTTGATATAAAATTTAATCAAGAGAATTCCGGCTTCAAAACTTTTGAAACCTACCAATGACCCAAGTGATGATAAAATCAAATTGATTTTGACCATCCCTCCAATAGTTCTCAAAACCGTAAGTGTACACTTTTAGTGCCATCTCGATAACATACAGCCAGCCTGTGCAACAAAATAGAAAATGGTAAAATCCCAAATATGCTCAACCCAAAGAGTATGCACAACACCACAATTTTAAGATGATAGTTGTGAAGAACATTGCTTGATGTCAAAAGAGGCACCACCATAATGATAGGATAAGAAATTTAAATTTCCATATTATTTACTTAAAGTATACAAGGTCATTACACATAAATTGACTGAAGAAGACAACTGCCAAGTCTAAGGATGAGAACACAAAGTATCTAATTATTTAATATCAATACCCTTGCCCTTTCCCCTAGTTTCTTTATGCCTTGAAGAGAAATTTCATTTTTTTCCCAAGCTCTAAGCAGGACGAGAACGGCTTAACCTTTGTTAGTTATCAGTAGGATTATTTGATGGTCAAAAATGCTTTTGGCTACATGAATCTAAAGAGGTTCAGAAGCAACAAGAGACTGCATAACAAGTGAATATTGTTGCTAATCTAGCTTGGTATTTTCAGTAGGGTTAAACATTTTTCAGGCATCTTAAGTGAGACAATTAAAAAAAAAAGGAACATCCATAAGCCTTTTTTTTTTATAAAATAATGGTAATAGTTATATAAATATCAACAGGTATAATACACAAAACTGTATAGCCCCTCAAAAGTAAGGCTTAATTACAAAGGGATCTAATCTACTTTGCTACTTGCAGACTATATAAAACACCAAAAATATCTTCAGTTTGTATTAACTTTTCCCGTTTACACCAAAAAAAAAAAGGCTTAAGAATGAACTTCTGGATGTTGCATTGCTTGTACTTAAAACATCTATGATTCCTTTCTCCCCAAACAAACCACCAAATATATGCTGGGATAATTTTCCACTTAACCCTCCTCTTCTTGTTATATCATTTTAACACCTTCCTAATGCTTCCTGCCTCCGGGCATCACCTACTTAATTTTCCTTAGGTTGATAAAATAAATTCCATATCTGATCTGCCCATTTACAATGTACAAAAAAAAGGCTAATTGTCTCTGCCTATTCACCACATAGGTAACATTTGGAGCATAGTTGAATTCCTCTCTTAGTGAACATCCATGAGCCATAATGTGGCTTCTTTGGAGAGAGCTATGAGACCATTTGAAGGGGCTGAACAAAAATCTCAGTATTGTAATGGGAACTTGAACCTAGGACCCTACAGGTTTTTCCTGTACCTATCAACTAGTTGATGCTTCAAGTGTAAGCACTCAGGGGAGGACGTGAATCATCTCTTACTACATTGATAGGTAACGTCACATCTGTGGTGAGAACTAAATGGATGGCTCGTCAGTACAAGAATCACTTGAGTATTGTGAAGGATGCTTCATTCAGTGGGGTCTTTAGAGGACAGAAGAGCAGACATGGGATTTTTCTCTATAGGCACTTATGTAAATCGTATGGAGGGAAAGGAATAGGAAAACTTTTGAACGGAAAGAAGATGAGTTTCTACATCTTAGGAATAGCCTCCTACTTTAATGTCTTTTTGACGAAACCATGAGGTTACTATTTGTATAGAATATTGCGTGTGTCTAGTAGAGAACCATAGCTTCTCTATTTTTTGGTGTACCTATTGTATACAAAAGGTGGTACACGGTTAAGAACTGATTTAACAATATTAAAGTCAAATCTCAAGAACTTAAATAAGAAATCCAATTCAACCGAAATAATTGCTAGGACAAAGAAAAAGTTTTAATATTTGAAATATCAAATAAAAATGCAAAATACAACCAACAAAATTCAGAAGCAGTATATTTATATCTTCTCTATCTTAAACTAATTAACCCTCTAGTAGGTATGGTTGATATATTTAATGCAAACGGCAACCAGAGCTGATACCACTAACATAAAACCATCTGGATAAGTTTCTACCTATTGGGGCAAACCTAGAACCAAAATCAGATGAATAAAACAGCACATATCAAATTTCTAGAAATATTGGTGCCAAGCCCTGAAATTCGTCATGCGACTTACCAAATGTGAACTCCACCTTCTGCCAAAAGGTTTGACCTGAGTTGTTCTGTATATCGAGCTAGAATTCACCAACAACAGAACAAGTCCGTGAGCTTCATACTGAACTTAGAAAAAATGTAAGCAAAAACAATGTGAAAAGTGGGGGATATTTCTTCAGTTGTTAGTCCTCATCTCAGGTATTTTATTATACGTAAAAGCACAAAATTCACCATCCAAACAAAAGATTTCCTCATTAACATCCATGAAAGTAAGAAATAAGTGAAACATCAAGCATATGAGGATCTTGATTTATTAATTTTTGGGTGAGAATGTTGATTCTTTCCTCAAAACTCAGTTGGTCAGTAAGATGTGCCAGTCCTTTCAAATATAAATGATTTGGAAGAGGAGGTTTCTCTGAGGTACTTAGGCAGAAAATTGTTTGGTGGCACTATGTTATTCTAATCAGACATAGAAGAACAACCCCACCTCCTTGCTGTTGCATCCACACAATACTGAAAGCACCAGACAGAACAAAGTAGAAAGGATAAAAGTTCCTTGGTTGTTCAGGTTCAATGTTCAGCTCATGTTTGGGTGGAGTCAGGAGGTACTCATCCTTATAACAAAGGGAAGGATGCCAGTCATGCCACACTAAGCTTGATTCAAGATCACAGTTTTAACCATTGGGTAGTTGCTAGTTATGACTTGGTCATGGGATCAGTGGTTGGTAATTTAATCATAACGTATATTCTCCATTTCATTTTACTTCATAGACATGAGTTTCAACAATTAACAGATCAGATACCAAAAGGAGTTAGTATCACTTCATAAGTTCAAATTAGACAACCACTAACAGACCTATATACTGGGGCTACCTTAAGCATAGAAATATGATCCATTTGCATCCAAAATCCAACTAGAAATTGTACAGAGTTTGATTCATACCGTGGTCTCAATAATAACAGCAACAAGATTGACCAGAAGAACGGACACTATTATGTACTCAAACGTATCGCCACGGACGAAGTCTCTCAACTTCTCAGATGCTGCTGAATGATAGAAATTTGGACATGCTTCAAAGATTGGCAGCTGCAATAGAAAATAGAACATGAAGGATTCTCTGGTATAACCTTGAAACTGTAATTGAAAGGGTATGGACTCACTGAATCTTCCTTCTGAAATCTTAGTCCGATTGCAGTGCACAGATCGGCAAATTCTTCCAAGTTTATCTGCATTTGACACAGAGAGAATTCATGAGAAGAGTGAAAACAAAAATGAAGATGGAATTTTTAGTGACTGAGAAGATTTCATTCATGAAAAGGATCAGATTCCTATAATTCAGACAATCCATCTGGTTCCACGAATAAATATGAGAAACTTGATGTTTTTAGACTCGAGAGATCTAACAAACTTGAAAAGGTAAGGCACAAGATAGATGTGCTTATTGTTTAAAATCAAGCTCTGCTGCTAAGTCATTCAACTTCATCACCGATTTCAAGAAGACACCAAGTATTGATAGGATTCGTAAGTACCTTAAAGTCACCAGTATCATCCAGCTCATTGAATATTGACTCAAAATCATCTCCTGATATTTTTGGCAATGTCCTGAAGACATTTAATGATAATGTATCAGTGTCTACGGTGGAACCTTGATAGATATACGTGAAAGAAAAAGTGCAGGACATATTTATGTATCCAAGGAGAAGATAACATAAGTCAATACCAACAAAGCAGTATCTCAAAACAGGAAGAGACAAGAAATTCAATTATATAACATAAGTCAATACCAACAGAGAAATCATAGATGTTTTGAGAATAGGAATGACAACATGCAGAAAGTCAAGCTTAAGTGTATTTTGTTGTTCTGTTTTTGGTGTACAAATGTCTATTCCAAGAAGACTGAGTCAATCATAGAAGTATTAGGGTCCATATAGATTTTGGTTCAGCTTAGGGGTAGAATTTACTCCATTCTACTTATTTGTAAATATAGTTTTTCAGTACTACCTAAGTAGACTTGAATACAAATGTAACCAGTTTCAAAGAAAAAAATAAAAAACTTTACAGACAGCATGTTGATCTGGATTTTGTAAAACAGCTTTATCCAGTTCAAGTTGTGACTGCTAGGTCAATTTCAGTTTCAAGGAAGGCAGTAAGATATCCACCACAAAAAGCAGACAATTAGTGAAAACAACTGGAGCATAGCTGCAGAACCTCTATGTGTCAGAAATGCATTGGAAGGTCATGTGGAGAATGAACTTTACCTGTATTTGTTAAGTTCCTCAAACAGAAGGATACATTGCTTCTTGTCGAGGACCCCAGTGTTCTGCCAATGACAAAACAATACAACTTTAAAAGGAATGTTAACCAATACGTTTAAGGACACACAAAAACCATTTTGAATCTTATATTTAAGATCAAATTTGGTGGATCTTTTGACATTATATCTCTAGATAGTAAGGTAGGGGGAAGAAGTTCATAAATCAAAATACTTAATTAAATTCTTGAATACAACAGAAATCTATGAAGTATTTAATCCTTTTCCATTAGTTCTTTCTGCCTTCACCCTCTGTTGCTCTCTCTCTCTCTCTCTCTCTCTCTACCTATGCATACTTACATACAGTTATTCGTGTTCAAACGGGCCGGACCAGCACATAAAATGGATCACAGGCTAGGCTGGGCCAGTTACTGCTTTAAATGGTCCATGGGACAATGGCCATTGACAAACAAATCCAGTACTTAAAATGGTCTGCATGGGTCCAATTATATATAGATAGGTAGAGCCTGTACAAAATTCGGTCCCCAACACATTTACATGTCCAACTTCCACTTTGTTGTGTTAAATATATTTTTCTGTAACAATTATTAATAGTAAATTGTAATTTAAAATATTAATGCGGATACCAAATTTAAAGAAAAGGAAAACCACAAATTTCATTAAATATAAAGGAGTTTAAACTACAATCACATGAAAGTTGAAACATAAAATTTGAATGTCATAACACGGAATCAACTAAAACTTGAAAACAATAACTCTTTCTCACCTGGCCAGGCTAACCTGTATATTGGTTACTGGTACCAGGCTAGTTCACTTAAAATAGGACAGACAGATACTTAAAAGCCTATTGTCTTCATTCATGAAAGAGAAGCAAGGAAGAAAGTATCAAACTCTATTATGTCTTTTAAACACCTACGCCAGTTGATCTACCTGTTTCTGCATATGAGTGTACCAGAAGGTGTTTGTCCAATGGAATCATGTGGAATTGTACCAACTACCTTTTTCTAGTTCTCAAAATAATCTATCTTCTAATACTGAAAAAGAAAAATTCACATCACATTAATAGAATTATTACTTTATCAAGAAAACATAATCCCTCTTCGTTTTTGTGCTAGATTATATTTGCTATAAATTTGATCTGTGGAGCAGAAAGGCAGGCAACTACATATGCTATACTGAATGCTTACATGATATTTGAGAGTGAGAAGATTTTTATTGACTGCAATTACTGCCACTCTTTGGGAAAAGGAAGAACAAGGATAGAAGCTTCTCTTTCATGGGTAAAAGGAAGGAAGAGAAGGATATTTAATACATGTAAACCACAGAAACTTAAAAGGAGAACAAGTTATGAAGTATCGACTCACGCTGTCATCAATCAAGCTAAATGCTTTCTTCAAAGTCCTTAGCTTCCGACGATCTTTTTCAGCTACTTGTTTTACAAGCTACACCAAAAGAGAAAATAAATCTATAAATATATACGTGCAAAGTGAAGAATCTACAGGAAAAGTACGAGCTATGGAATCAATAACATGATGGCAATGATTTCCAATAGCTCGAAGCAAAACAATGGAAGACCTTACCTCACTTTTGAAGCTATCATATACAACAGCAAGAACTAAGTTGGTAACAAAGTAAACGCCCAATAGCACGTACAGAACAAAAAACAAGCAATACCAACGTGATTCCCTGAAAGGAAAAATACAAACTACAGGTTTCAAGACGAAAATAAATGCAAACACTAAGTAAGTAAGCTTGACGACAAGAGCAAAATGTATTCAGATGGTGCTCTTGTTTTGAAGGTGAGAGACACCTATCTTTAATTGTAGCCAAAAACATAACCAAAAGTCAGAGATTTTAATGGAAAAAGCAATCCTGTTTTTTTACACACAAAGCTTCTACTGCTAGGTAAACTTCAACGATATTATAGCAATTATTTTAAAGGGATCTAAAGACAATTTCCAAGGCACTCACTTGTATGCAGGAATCCAGACATCTGGGTTGTTTGATGTGGTGAATAAAACAAACATTTGGTACAGCGTAGTGCCATATGAAGTAAACATTGTTTTCCCCTGCTGTGTGTCTTCAAAGAAGACATATGCTAACCAGCTCGAGAATAGAAGAAATAACGCAGTTAAAGCCTGCAGAGGATGAAAAAGAACATAGACAAAAAGAGAAGGGTTTGGGTTAGCAATAGTTGGAGAATGGACGTACCATGATAATATTCACGTGCTAAAATTTTTAGATTATCATATCATCTAGCATATTGTGTCTGAAGCTATGCTATGAAAATAACCATTAACACTAAAAAACGAGGATAACTAACCACAACATTAAGGTAGGTCCGAAACATTCCTGCAAGGATGAAGAAGCTATCTCGTAATTCCCTATTGTCAAAAGTATGAAATTAAGATTAGATTAGCAACAACAGCTCAGAAACCAAGTCAATCAAGAAGAATAAAGTGCTGGATGTGGACCCAACTTGCCATCTTTCTGAACCTTAAAAAGGGAGAACAAGAGAAGGAACATCTAGTGGATTACACTGCTTAGGCATCATCATTTATTTGCAGTTAATGTGGCTTCATCTGTATCATTCAGATCTCAAGCTATTAAGTGTGTGCATGTGTGTTTTTCC
Organism: Solanum corneliomulleri; assembly: GCA_027704805.1. NCBI lineage: Eukaryota > Viridiplantae > Streptophyta > Magnoliopsida > Solanales > Solanaceae > Solanum > Solanum corneliomulleri. The sequence continues at coordinate 62,395,613 of JAKWIY010003058.1, forward strand.
TTTGAACAACAACTTATTAGCTTTTCATAAGTCTGAAACATTCAAATCTTGTATAGTATTAAAATCATTAAATGTTCACTTAAAGATTCCTAGAAATGTTTACATTTTATCAGTACTGTATTTACTATCACAGCTAACTACCGCAGCAGCAGCCTGCCACTACCCCCTACCAATCACCACCATTACCAGACATCACCAAACAACTACCGGTGACTACCTCCACAACCTTCCATCACCAGACTCCACCGTACAACAACCACCTCCACCACTATACTCCATTGCAGATTTCCACCACTTGCCTCCACTTTACAATCACCAACAATGCAGCAGCATATGTAGGGGTTAGGAAAATTCATGTTCTTACCTAACTGGTGTTCTATAGTTCACATCGATTCAAAGCGGGTGGTCTTTCCTACACAATCGATGTCCTTGACATCATATGCACTATTAACATGTCACCGATAAACAGCGTAAATGACTATGAATATGCATCAGCATGAATGAGTCTATATAAAGCATCATAATTTTAAAAAAAATTATAACTAAAACATGATTTGAATTAGAGGGCATTCTCATTCTCAGAAGAATAGTTGTGATTGCTATAACTTATGCAGTCAGGTGCATGTCCAAGACATACTTTACACATTTGAAGCTCATCCAACAAGTCGAAGGTTGCAGCATGATCAGATAGAGAGGGGGGACAGAGCGATTAAATTTAAAATCATATCTAGACACTTCCATTCATTTCAAAAGTTGATAAAAGGTAGAAGAAAAAGCTAAGACTTAATATTTGGGGAAACAAGAGCCAAAAAACTCACTTCTTTACATTCCTTCACATATAATGCGTATAAAAATCATATTCCCAGTAAGGATTATATGTTCACATTTTCAAGTAAGAGAAAAAGACAACTAGAAAAGAAAATTGTGACACCACTTGGAGGGAGAAGTCTGGGTAAAGAAAGTTAAAACATAAACATCAATAATGAGGTAGTGACTAGAATTGGAAAATCAATGAGCAGTGATTCTACTATGACGCACCTAATATTCAAAATAAAGAACACCACACGGAGATAGGATGCAATACGGAATGGAAGATAATAGAAGTCTGCTAGAAAGAGAATGTAGACCACAATATCCGCAACCAAGATTAACAGCAAAACGACCTGAAATATCAAGACAAACAAGAACGACATTGTTATTAACTAAATTTTACTATCACTTCCTATGAAAGTTTTAAGCAACCTAGAATTCACCAGTTCCAACGAACCTTCCCAAAAAAAAATTCCTCAAAATCATTATGAAAAATCTAGTTATGCAGGCTAGTTTTGAATAGATAACAGTTTAAGCATAAGCACAAGAATGGCTTCTACACAAACTTAGTGGGTTCATTAGAGAGAGAACTTCTTGTTGGAACTTACCTTCTGTGTACGAAGGAATTCAACTAAAGTACAAGGAGGAAACACGGAAAGTGCTTCTGTTAATTAAAATATACATAAGACATTATATTATATAACAAAATATTTTAATCGCCTATGCTCTACATTATCTTTCCTCCAACATGAGAAAAAAAAAGAATCCAAAATGAGAACTTTCTTCCGCTGTCCAATTTCATTCCCCTTTGATTTTGTCAAACCAAAGGAAATGGATAATTCCACCATTTTCTCTTCCTTCCCAATTTCTTTTTAGTCATAAAGCAAGTCGATTGCTATAAGTAATGGCTCTCCACAGATGTGCTTTCCAAAGCAAAAAATAAAGCTATAGGAAATGCTTAAGAAGATGAGTTGGATGAGGCATTAGAGATTGTGCTGCTCTTAAAAATCCTCATCTCTAATATGTCCTTGCTCTGTCACCATGTGCAAGAATACCACAATAGAACGTGCCCAGAGGCAATGCATGAGAAGTCATGCTATGGTGGAATATGACCATCATCAATCAGACACCTAAGAATCTAAATATGTTAACAATGATCGGTAGTTTGTCAAGTAAAATACCCAAACCAATTTGGTGCAACATCTTATTGCTATTTTTTGGTAGATCCCCAGCACTACAAAGAGCCAACAGCAATATGCACTTGGGTGATTACTTAGATGCTTCGTATTCTCTTTCCAATAAGGAGAGAAGGCCCCATCTTTTCCACCGTAATATTTCTTCTTCAAAAATTAATATACTCCACAAACTAACCTCCAAGAATATTTAGTGCTTAAAGAGTTACTTTTACCAGTATTTGAGATTGATCTAGAATATGAGGAAAATGGGGAAGGAGAAAGGAGGAAGAGACCAACTGCAGGCTTAATCTGATGTCTTTCCTCATGATTATTGGTACTCTTTATTTCTGTATCTAAAGAAGGTGCTAAGTCACTCTCGATTTTGCTTTGAGGACTTATTTTGTCAGACACTCACTGCTAACTGTTTTGAGAATTTTTTGAAAAAATGAGTTCCTGGTATGCATGATTCATCTTACCATGTTTTGTTTTCTTCAACTTCAGAATCTGACATATCACAACCAGATATTTCACCTTCTACTTTTAGGGAGAAGAGTGAGAAAAACAGCAATACAAAAGCACTAAAGTTAGAGTCCGACTATCTTCGCAAAAAAGTTTATCTTTTACAAGGAAGAACGGAAATGTATGTTTTTTTTTTAAATAAAAAATTACCATTCATAATGAGAGAACACAAAAGGACTGGTACCAAAATTTACCTTCAGTCTGTTGAGAAGACTTCTCCAGTAGAGATGGAAGCCTTCATATGATATTGGAAATAAAATGTGTATAACAAGAAGTAGAAGAGTAACACCCTGCAGAAGACAGTTTAAAAAAAACTGTTAGTAAGCCCAAGGTAGCCTACCCAGCTAAGTAGAAACTCTGGGGGTAATGTTGGTGTGTTTCACATATGACTACAGAAGTTCCTCTTCTGAAGCTACCTCACTAACTACATACATGTGATAGTAATGTTTATGCTTCCAGATTTGGCCCCTATTATTCAATATTGGAAAAAAGAATTTTCCTCTTTTAACACTACCTAGTAAAGCCAGTAAAGAATAAGAACAAGAAACCCTCATGAGCAAAGTAAGCACTGTCTTAATTCTCATGTAAAATAATGCAGCTATGGTTTTAAGAATGAACAAGAAGTCCTCGTTTTCCTCATTCAAGCTTCCTACACAACAACAGCAACTACGTTTCAATTGAAAACAAGTTGAGGTCGGCTATACAAAATCGCACTGTCCATGTCACACCATTAAGCCCGTCTCACTATAACTATAATAACAACAATAATGATAATACTACAAATCAATAGAAATTAACAATAATAAGCTTATTTGGTATTAAGTTCTCAACTGGCATAAATTATTTTGACAAAGACTACAAACCTCACATCAACCCTGGACCTCAAGTAAACATCCTGACAAGACTAAAATGAACCCCAACTGATTGATATTGCATGAATAGATTCTCATCCCACTGTGCCAAACTTTTCGCTAGGTCTGTAGGGACTTCAAGAGATTTTTGGTCTTTCAAGACAATTTCCTTTCATATAATTCAGGTTTACCACATTTCCTTCAAAGACCTTCACTACCAGATAGTTACATAGATATAGACAGATGCAATTCGAGGGAGACGCAGGACATGACCAAGACATCTCAAGCAACTTCTTTTGATTTATCTTCTTTTGTTTTTGAGACAAGTGACAGTTCTATTCAATAAAAACTTAGTCACCCCAGAAAAAAGTGCTAAGTTGGATACTTTACAAGCACCAAAATGGTGCTTAAACCCCTTCCCAGAACTCTATACAATTATACATTGCCAATTTAATATATTAACTCTCCTACTTCCCCCCACATATTCTGTTTACACCAAAAAAAGAACAAGCTAAGACAATTCATCCTAATTTTCTTAATAGTAATAGTGCCTTCAAAATGTCTACCATTCCTTTCTTTCGGTTTATCTTCTATATAAGATTCTTGCACCTTCTGCTAAATGTGATCATTTTTAATCTTGTCCAACTCATGACTGTACATTGCTTCTTGCACCTTCTGCTAAATGAGATCATTTTTAATCACGTCTAACTCTGTATGAACGTACATTAGCAACCGCATATCTGTGACACTCATCTTGTAGATATGATGGACTTTAGAGTCTCATTACTCCCATATAATATGTAGGAGCTTGTCTTTTACTTCGATAGGCATCCTACTAGAAAAACAGGTAGCACTTCTCTATTTCAACCATTCTATTTGATTTAATGTGTAACATATTCAACCATCATACCATTTCATGGAATATCGAGCCTAGGTTCCTGAACTGTTTGCACTTAATCACTGCAATCCTGACTAATCTCATCTCGGCTTCACACTTATATGTTGCTAAACATGCAGTGCACATATTCAGTCTTACACTCTTACTTTTCTTATTCTAAAACTTTTACTCTGTAAAGTTTATCTCCATAGTTCAAGCTTTTGGTTTGAGGCCGCCCTTGCTAGTTTTGTCAATTGTCTGCAATTAGTATACATCAACCTTATTGAATATAGTGTTACTTTATCCATAACTAGGGTATATAACTGTGTTCAAAGTCACGGTTATAGAAAACTCTTCTTGTATCACCTAATATTGTTCTCATACATGGTGGCTCTTTCATGCATATTGTTTATTCATTTATATATTTATATATATATATAAATTCCCTTTTTCTTCTAACATCCACCAAAAAACTTTTCTTTTACTAGGTCAATGAACACCATCTATAAATTTTTCTTCCTCACGGAATAAACTTCCATCAATCTTTAGCAGCAAATATATGACCTTCATTGTAGATCTACCAGGCATAAATCCAAAATGGTTCTTTATCACTTCTGTAGTGTCCCTAGTTCTACATTCTTATCACATTTTCTCAAAAACTAATTGTTTGTTCATAATTTCAATGTCCTGATAGTTCACACAACTTTAAATATCTCTTATGTCCTATATATTGGAATCAGGATACTCCTCCACTTTTTGGATATCAGTTATTCTACCACTTCTTAGTATAACATTGAATAGCTTGACCAGCCAAACTACTTCAACCTCCCCAAGACGCTTCCAAACCTCTATAAGATACCTTCTATACCAGACAGCTTTTCCAATCCTCATATTTGTCATCGCATCTTTTACTTCTGACGATGTTATATTATGAGTGTTGCAAAAAATTCCATCCTGCAAAGTTGTACTGATCTATAGAGTTCTCCTCATGATTTGAGTTGAACAATTGATTAAAATAGCTTCTCCCCCTTTTTCGATCTCATTATTTTAACAAAAAATATATTTTCTGCCAACATTTGCTGAGAAGTCGAGAACAGTCTTTAGTACAATTTGTCTTGTTTCCTGTAGAAACTAAATTTAAATTACCATGCAAAAGCACATGCATCAGTTTTTTATATACTAGGAGGCAACAATCTCCTAAGGCTCTTCAGGATAATCAAACTTGCAATATCCAAAACAATAAAATTCACCGTTAATTAGGCCAAATAGGAATCATCGATGGTTCTTCTTAATAGTTTAGCTTCTTCACATACTTCAATTAAAACCTCATATATTTAACAAACAAACCAGCCACACACAGCTTACCTCATATATAAGGGACTCAGCACCAGTCAAAAATGGCAGCTGTCCTAGATAGTAGTAGTCTCTATTATTGCATGACTCAGCTAAATGCCTGGAGCACCACAATGGTTTCTGAGCAAAATGAACAGGAATAAGTGATACTATAATTACCTGTTCTAAATTTAACGAACAAGTAAGAAGTATGGAGTCAATGTAACATGCAGGAAAATAACAAAGGACTGAAACTAGAATAGACAGCAAGGTAACTGTACAAACCTCAAAGAAGTTTATAAGTACTAGTGCAAGATAATTAAGTGACCAGAGGAAGTCAAAACGAGTAAACATGAAGTACAATTGTGCTGCCTTTTCAAAGCTCGTTCCCTCAAGAATTTCCTCAGGTAGACCAACGCCATCTTCAGCCTGCATGTGTAACTTCCAGGATTAATATCTCACCAAACAATTACTAAAAGGAAAACATTGAAATTTCAGCATTTATCATCCAAAAAATTAATCCCTATTTCACGTTTCAAACCATTTTTCTCAAGACTTTTTTACTAAATAACTAAATTTTGTCTATTATGGATTAGATCATTTTATAACCGATAACCCTGTAGGTCAAATCCAGGCCTATTCTATTGATACAAGAAAGTAATTGTTTGAAGGCAAACATAATAGGACATTCAGCTATAGTCCTTCAGAATAAAGGTTATATCACACTGTCTGCTTTAACTTCTTTCTCTGAAAAAAAAGAAGAGATTTTGTATACAGAAAGTCAAAAAGACATAAAAAAGAAGAGTTATTTCCTTGAGAAAGTCATTTCTCAATAAAATTTGCGACAATGTAGTATGTTGGACATGGAATTCTTGACCAAACAAAAAAGACCTCCGCTTTCACAAGAATAGAGACAAATAAAAAAAATCCAGTCTGAAAACATTATGCATGAACTTTTGTGAGAAGTCACTAAGTTCCTCAATGTCTTCTCTCTTTATATTGTTATATTCACCACACGATATATAGAAAAATGAACAAGCCCAGATTTTTCAGTCCTCTTTGAGTCTTTAATATTTCCAGCAGCTAAATTAATTACATTGGAAGTTGCAGACACCTGTTAGTGGTGCCTCGTCTCAGCTCAGATTTTCTAAAGTTCCCTTCTTATTTTTGGAATGGTGTACCAATATCATTAGACACTACCCTCATTTTACCACTCTATGCATCTGATTTCAAAATTCAAATCTTTCAACAGCCCAAACACTACTACAGTACTCATACATTACATTACTACTACTCCACTATCTTTCCACAATTTTGCATAAGTATTACCTATTAAAATCTCTACTTTATTAAAGCTTTGACATAAAAAAAAAAAAGGATAAATTTCACTGCGTATTCAAGAATTAAGACAAACAGATATGTCTTAGGGAGGTCAAAAGTGAAAGTCAATAACCAGCAAGCATTAAAGTGTGGCTAAAACAGAACAAAGCCACAAAAGTAAGGAGACAAAAGATGTTTTCCCTCTTTTTCTTCTCTACTGTGCCTCATCTCACCTCAGATCATCCAAAATTCCCTTCTTTTTTCATAATAGTATCATTATTTTCTTGAATACAACTAATAGACACAACCCCATTATCAAAAATCCAATCTTTCAACCACCCAACTACTAAAATACCAAAATCACCATTCCACTATTTCTCAAAACAACTTCCAAACTACCTATCAAGATCTCTACTTCATGAGAAACATTGACAAAGAAAGGGTCAGTAACTTATTTCACTGCACAACTAAGTCAAGGAAAGAAAGACAACTAAACAAACCAGTCTTAGAGTGAAACTCAATATTACAGGTTGATTTGAAGTTAAAACTGTTGTTTCAGCATACAATTTTGAAATCTTTACTACCAATCTTGGTAGCTCAGTTAGTTGACAGACTCGATATACTCCCATTTCCCCTCCCCTGCACCAAATTTCGTAAGAAAAATGAACAGTTGAGAAAAGGGTCATACAAGATCAACTAAAGCAGCAGCTTTTTGATAAGCAGATCCATGAGCAATAGCATCTCTGGGATCAAACATGGAACCAACTCTCCTCCGATTCCGAATCCGTCCCCAACTGTTGCTGCTACTCTCTCCGGGCAACAGAGATTCTTCCATAGTTGAAATTGAAGCAGAAATAACAAGAACAAGAAGAGTTAATGGAGTAGACAAAAGGGTCGTTGATGTTCAGTTAAGATACATCTTTTATATACTTCCCAGAGAATTACACCACTATTTTATTGTATCTCTTTTTTTTTTTCAAACTCAAATATTTATATTATTTTTAACAAAAATTCTCTCAATTATAAAAAATTTATATTTAAAATTAAACTCGATAATTAAAAAAGGAACAATCGGATCCGTAAATAATCAAATCAATTAGTATTACTATTGTGGATGTTGTTCTAGTCACTATCAAGAAGAGAGACCCGCATACGTGGGAAAAGGAGACAAAAATTGACACAAATGATACCTTATATTTGGATAGATTCAAAGTAGTATAGTTTTTTTAAAGCATAGTTTGAACAATTTTATTAATTTCAAATATTTAACATGTTTTGTTCCTTAATTTTGATGAAAAGATTGGAACTTTTTCTTAAAAAAAATGAGTAATATGAAAGTTTTATCAAATTAAAAGAATTTACGAACGCGAAAATAACAAATTTAACTAATAGAGTTAATTTCATTATATATCAGAGATAAATAAAATATCGTGATTTTTGATTAAAAAAATTTTTCTCATTTAGAGTTAAAGTTAACTAGTAGAATTTTTTTAAAAAAATATGATGAAAAAACAATAGTATTAACACTTTAGGTAAATTTAAAGGACTAAAATTGATACTTTTGGGACTATTTTAAACTTTTTCCAAACATAAAAGACTGATCTTTGTCAATTTCTTTTTTTGGAAGGGGTGACACAATCATGAATATTGTGGCAATAAGAAAATGTTAAGGCACAACTTGGAGAAAAAAATAGAATTGAAATCGTTTTTTACTTTCAAGAAGTTCATTTCGCGTATGTTGGTCGGGGTCTCGATTTCGAGTTTGAGTGTAGAAAAAATATTTGAATTTTATTTTTAAATAAATTTTATTTGATGTAAATTTAAATTAATCGAATTTCAATATAAATAAATATCAAAAGAGATCGCAATTATATCATGTTGAGATAAAGATACAAATTTTACTACTACTTACTAACTATTGATCTTATTAGAATAAAGTAATTTTATGGTGAGTTAGTTAAAAAAGAAATGTAATTTTATAAATTCAAATTTAAACGTATCATGTGACTTTTATCCAACTGACTCTTTTTTTTTTATAGCGTTCACTATCAGATCTTCAACATGTGATTTTTTTATATATTTTTGTTTAAATATTGATTGAAAAAAAATTAATATAAATATCTATTAAAAAAAGAAAAAAGACGTGCATCAGTATTTCAATGTGAAATAAGTCAGGAATGATGATGGGATCTAAAGATCAATAATCATATTATTTTTTAAGTGAATTCGAGATTTTTATTAAGAGATTTAAAATATAAAATATCAATATATTAAAGTAATTTTAATTATATATATAAATAATATAATTTTTAGATTGATTTTTCTAAGCGTAACCCTAATCCACCAACTCGTACACTTGATCCATTATTAATTTTTATTTATATTATATAATGCATTGCCGACAGATCTATATTACTGTTAATAATTTATACTCTTTGACTATCTAGCATTCAATTTTTAAAGTTTATTTCTATGCATTTTTTGACGAAACACGTTGCAATTACTTATTATAAAAAAATATTTTTTAAAAAAAGAATCATTATTATTTTTCCTTTTGATTCAGCTTTTTTTTTATTATTATTTTTGCAAAATGGTTACTTAGATTTGTAGGAAATGGAGAAAGAGAATATTTTTCTTTGTGACAAAAAAATTGAGTCGATAAAACAATCCAAAACTTCTGTTTTAATATGTAAATAGTCATATTTAAGTTTTTTCATGTGATTGAAAAGTATTAAATGTAATGATTCAAATTTTCCTGACTTTTTCATGTATTTGTTCATATATGTATACTTCTATTAATCAAATATTTATAAATATCTATCAACTTTATGCGATAACATATATCAAATAACTCCGTCTACCAAATAAACATTTCTTATTCCAAATAAGTATCTACTACTTTTTAAAGTTTGAAAAGGATATCGACTATCCTAACAATGCAAAAAAAAAAAAAAAAGTCAAACAAACACACTTATTGATCTGTTTAAAAATACAAACGAGACAAGAGGCCCCGCTAACGTGAATACACCTGTGAAGAAAATGAAATTATAACGACTTTTTTAAAAAAAAATTATCGTTCGATGTTTGAAGCCTATATTAAAGCCTCAACTAAATTTACATCACATATTATATGGACCGTTCAGGGTGATGGATAATACTCCTAATAGAATATAAAATATAAATTCAAAACCTCTAATTAATAATGAAATAAACTTATTATTAATACAGCGAAGTTGGTGAAATCATAAAGACTTACTAGTACGATCGGTACAAGAGTTTAATGAGATTTTTGGCATTTGGCCAACTGGAGGACCACAGGCCACAAAACATGTGCAAGTCAAATCAATTCATCCACAAACCATTTACCAAAATTATACATGTATAAAGTTATCATGATTGATTTAAGTGATATTCCTACTTAATTACCCAAATATTTATTTATTAATTCTTCGGATAATCTGAAATAATTACACATTATTTCACTAATTAATAATTACATACCAAATAACAAGTCAATTACACCTAGATACAAGCATTAATACACTCTGAAATACAGATACATGGGGAGAGAGGAGACCAAAATAGAAAGGAGGTAAACGATAATCAGTGTATCCTGCATACACATGAACCACACTAGATAAATGTATTCATACATATGTAGAGAGGCAAAGGAGAGTGCAAGTATATTCCATATACATGCAAATCCGTTAAGATATTGCGTATTTAAAACAAATTAACCTAGACAAATGGCTGCGGTTTCTATCTAGAAAAAGGACAAAGGACTCTAATAATTCAAAAACATTTGATAAAATCATTTAATACCAGAAGGAATTGCTACTATACTTGAACGTGGCTCCCCAGTAGAAACTACAGAAACAGTACAAAAATGAACTATGGGGGTTCTACAATAATATAAGATAATGCTCCTCATCTGTGCACTAGTATGACAATAAAACATATGAATACAACAACAATTACAAAAGATGAATGAAAACTCGTCAACCAAAACTAATGGTAATCCAAGTGCACAGTATAATTCACAATACAAGCTCTACAATATTTAACCTCCTAGCCTCTTCAAACTCTGTACTGTATCTACTACTTCACATTAATGTTCATCCCTGCAGAAGCAAAACAACTACTTAAACATCTTTCAACAAAAACAAGAGGCTAATATAAACAAAGAAGCAAATAACAACTCAGCACGTGTCTTTAGAGTCTCGCGCTTGGTCAAAGGTTATGGGTTTTGATATACTAATATGATTTGGATTGTCATGTATAAGGGAAATAGCTAGTTAAGAAAATCAAAGTAGGGAAGCTTAGTGAGCATAAATTGAAAAAGAGATTACTACAACTATCCAGTCACAACAACAGTCAAAGTGAAATTCCACAAGTAGGGTCCAAGGAGAGTTTAAGTGTACGCAAACCTACACCCCTACCTCATGGAGCTAGAGAGGTTGTTTTTGAAGGACCCTCGGTTCAAGTGCTGTAATTATGGAGAGTCCCACAAGTGAGAAAGAACAAAAGATCTGAAAAAAAATTCTCTCCATCTTTCTTCTTCACCTCTGATTCTTCCTCTTTCTTTCATCTTACTCTTATTCTCCCAATCTTTCCCTTATCTTCGGTGTTGTTATAAATTATCAAGTCGGCATTCTGGTGAGTGAGGTGAGGTGGTTAATAAATTTCCCATTTGATTCTTGTTCATTCGAGTACATTACACTGGACAATACTTAACTTATGAGCTAGCTTTGGGGTTGAGTTAGGTACAAGTTCCAGTTTTATCAACATGGAGTCAGAACCACTGCTATCGCTAATACTGAGTTATCCAATGTAGGCCACCCCCCTCAACATTGTCATCAGTGCTCCAAGTTTCCAGTTCTAACAGAGGAGGGGTGTTGAAAATCCCACATTGGTTCACACTAAAGCTTCATCAGTCTCCTTATATGGCTACATTATGAACTATACCTTTTGCAGTTCAGATATTAGCAAAAATCCAACTAATAGTATTGATTCTCTCTCAATGACACTAGTTCAGCCCACTATTACTGTAAGATTCTAGAATAAACAAGCAAAGAGTTGGTTGGTCGCCGTACTATTTACTAAAATATACTTCCCTTGTGCTTTTCCAATAAAAATTTGGGCTTCTGACTACTACACTCCAGAGATAAGAAATTAGCCAAGGTGTGCGAAAGTTGATCCGGACACTACAGTCATCAAAAAATAAAAGAGAAGTGGGGGAACACTCCAGAGATATCTTGAATGTAGCAAATTATTCTGGATATTTTAGTAACCAGATCAGTTCTCAACAAAATTGATCATGAACAACGAGTAAAAGGTTTGCAATAAAATATTTCGAAATTTAACATGCAGCTAAATGTTATCCTATTATCTCTACTTAAGAGTCATCTTCATAATTAGTGCTAGCAAACAGATTTTTACACATAATCAAGCTCATTTGGTTGGCTACCTAAACTTCCACCTTATTAATGAGGGTTTAGATTCCCCACATTGTAAACCCCTCCCCCATTTCCCCTTTCACTACCCTCAAATATGAAGGATAGTTAGAAGGCTCATAAGAAAGTGAAAGTCTAATGTTGACTCTTTAAAGTACCTTCTACTGTTATTTTTGATATGTAACTTCTAAAAAGTTATCTTAATTAAACTTTTTAAAACTTTATGATATTTAATTTAAGACCAAAAATAGCAGTATGCATGATTAAGCTCCAAACAAGATGGTTGGTAAAATGAACAAAGAGTTGAATAACTGACAAAAACCAAACTAGACCATATTTAACAACAAATCAAAGAGTTGAGAAGGTTTCATACCATGCCTTAATTTCCACATGTATATTGGACATTGACTACATGGAGCACTCATACTTAATGTTCCTGTAAATCCTGAAAGTGAGGAAAGAAGAGAATTGTTGTAATACAATAAATAATTCCAGAAATCGAGGAATGATCAAAAACACAAATTCCAGGATAAGTAACAAAAGGGATGACATTTTAGCTAATTGAACAAAATTATTTTAGGAGCTATAGGTAGCTAGAAGATCACTAGTTTCCATGGAAATTGGACCTGCAAATTGGCTTCTGAAGTTTTAGAAAGTAGCATTAGAAGATCAACGCCCACAGGAGGTATGTTAACTGATAGAAGCATCCTACTAAAACAAGATATCCCCTTCAAGTCCAAGATGTTATATTTTTGCTATAAAGTGGAAAACATTGTATCTTCATATATAATTAGGTACACTAGAGAGTAGTGATTAGTCATAAGCTGAGCTATGCAGACAGAAGAGTTTTTGTTGAAGAGGAATATAATTCAATGGTAGTCGAAAACAATGGTGTATTGGCCAATTTAGGAAGACTGTCACGTAGATAGCAACTTATGAATATTATTACATATCTTCCAAAATCTTCAACAATCCAAAGCAAAAAACAGACGTTAAGAACCTCAGCTCCAGTACATAAACATGAGTAATCCTACTTTATATATTATATCAACCTCATTGAAACTCTTCAGGGAAATCAGAAAGCAAAAGTCAAGAAATAGATCTCAAACTAAAGCTTGTGAGTTTTACATAGGTTATAGTCCACATTAGAATATGTTTTTCTTATGAAGTAGTCCATAATAGAATATGTAGACTACGAATAGAAACTATCATCATTTTTTAGATGTGAAATCCAGCGATTAATGGGAGAGTCTTGTGCAAGAAGAGAGTATAGTTCCTAGCAGAACCAAGTTAACCATGACTTGTAAAAGTTTTGATTCTTTTCATCCTTTATAATTGGCTTAAAACGACATGAAAGTAAAACCAAACGGATGCAGGTGGGCAATATACTAGCTTCATTGCAAATTAATACATGTAAAATATTCAATTCTTAACAATTTACTACCCTACCCCAACCCCCCCCACCCCCCAACCCCAAAAGAAAAATAAAAAATTAAAGGAAGACGGAAAATAAACGAAAGAACTCAACGGCACTAATCAAATGCCACAACTGGGCAAGCAAGCTGTAGTCGGACAACAAGAAGAGAAATTACAAGGGACAGAATTATTAATTAAATAACTGTTCATAGCAGTAGAAACAATCTACTTTTAATAGCAAATGTGTGAGGTTCTCTAAGAATGATCAACAAAAGAGGTGATCTTACAACTACAACATCTACATGTGAAACACACAAAAGACATGCATTGCAGCAGGATATAAAAGTTATATACGACATTTCTGTATGCCTAAATGTTGAAAAGGATTACCTCAAATCACACGTCACTCTTAGGCTTTTTTCCTGTCACAATCTGGAATATCCGCAGACCTCTACTAAATGCTTCATTGAATAGGATCCTTGTCTGCATTGGTTGGAAACCAGGCAACCAAGACAGTACTGCAACAGGTACCATGACAATAATCCCAAACATTATCTCATATAGTCGCGCCACAGACACAACAGTTCCCCATATCATACTCTTCTGCAAATAGGGACGTAACACTTGGGCGATTGAAATGAAACCCCAACCAGTAGGAACAAAAGCCAACAGGCTGACAAAGAGATCACCAAATTTAAATGCTGTGAACTGCAGTAAAGCAACAATTACAACTATGAAAAAGAGTACAGCAAGGAGCTGCACAAGACGAAAGTATATGTGCTCCCGTGCAGCATACTTTTCCCGAGCATAAGCTGTAATATTAAAAAAGCCAAGAGCCACCACCACATAAATCCATGAAAGCAAGTAAACAGCAATGCTTTTGCTTCCAGCAGCAATACCCAGATGATATACAATGCCATACTGGAAAAAGAAGAAGCGAAGGTCTAGGATAATTTCCAGTATCTTTCCCCACAGACCTGTCGTTCTTAAATGATCCTGTTCCTCCTCCCACCATTTCTCCCAGCTCTGGTCTGACTTTGCAAAAACACTACCACGGTACCAAATCCAGTTCATGAAGTCATCAAAATCATACACTGTCTTTAGCCAATCAAACCCAGAAGGATTAAACACAAAGGGCCCCAAGATCCATGACACCACCAGGAACCAACTTGATATAGTCAGTGCTATATATGTAAAAGTTCCTTTAGCAACAGGGCTGTATGCAGCATACACTGTAAGTATCAGACCAAGTTCAATTGCCTTGACAAAATGACTACGAGCATATAACCGATAATTCTCAGCAAAACACTTGTGCTGCACGACAAAACCTCGCCCAGTTGCCCGGTATTTTGCACCACCATGGAGAATGGTACGACCAAAGTAATGAGCACGAGTTCCCATTGAGAATGTGTAAAAGACAGATGAAAGTTGGAGCATCATTGTAAGAAATTCCCAGATAGATGTAAGAAAACCATGCTCGAGAGAGTTCTCCACAATCATTGGTAATGCGGTGAAAAGGCCCAGCTGGATGATAAATTGCTGGTTCAGTATGGCACCAAGTGCTCTGTTGTTGTCGGTGGTATCTGCAGCAACAGAACCCTCAACCCCACTAAGTGCCAGGTAAAGTCGTCCCCATAAGAATGCATATACAGTGAGGACAATCATCATTGTATTGAAGAAGAATCCTACAGTTGTATAAAAGAAAGAAAGCATTCTGAAGAAATCCAGCCTATGACCCAACCTATAGACATCTCTGCTAAGAACTTGTTCTCCATTGCCACTGGCAACCTTGGCTTCAAACATAGATATCTGATTCAACCCAACATCCCTTCCTTTGCCAACTTGTATATACTCATGGTGAGTGACATTGCCACCTCGTAATGTACAGTTGAAGCCAGCAAAAATGTCCTCGCTGATGTTGATCACTTTAGATGCCTTGCTTATTCCTCCTCTAGTTAGAAACCAAAACCTGTCAAACACATCTGGATGTCCATAATGCATTCGGATTTTCAGGGGGTTGGCTAATACACGCTGTCCTAGGGTTACAAAACTCATTTCCTGAGCTGACATGAACCAAGCAAGGGATGACACAGAACCAGTAAATATATGTTCTCGAACTCCAAGAATTGTAGGTTTGCGAATACCATAGTAGAGTTTGAATTCTTCCAACAAGTTCCTCATTTTCAGTGCCTCCTCAAAGTAATTATCTTGGTTCATGTCGATAGTCTGAACTGCATCACCACGGGTAAAGATAAAGGCATGGTTTTGATTTTCTGGTTTCCCCTCCCCAAGCTTCAAAGGACCAGGCAACTTAACTCGATAGATCTCAACTTCCCTTTCAAGTTTTTGATCATACTTCACAAGCACAGAATAATAATCCTTCTCATCCCTTCCTGTGGGAACCTCATCAACATAAGCTACACGAAGAGCTTCATTATTTTTCATCAGATACAAAATTTCCTCTGCATGTGGATCTTTTTTGGCCTTCTGAGCCCCATATATCTGACAAGCTACCACATATGTGAATTTCATTAAAGCAGTCCCATACTCGTGGCCTTTAAACAACATACTCACTGAACTGTCAGCTCTGCTCAACCTCCTCGAAGAGTGAGATCTTTCTGAACTTAAACCACCAATGCTATCATCATGCCTCATAGAACCAAGTTCCACTGATCCTTCTCTGATATCCATCTCACAAGCAGAATCCAGAAAGGCCAGCATTTTGAGAGCTCGATAGTAGTACATCATCCCCCTAACCGTGCGAGTAAGAGTCTGCCCTCTGTATGATGCCCAAAGACGAAGATCCCTTAGCTTTGTAGTCCATAACTCTTTCTTCTCATCAACCATTCCTTCTCTACGCATTCGCTGCAAGAAATTTTCCCACTCATCAGCATAAATAGTCTGCAAGTAATATAATGTAGAAATCCCATCTTCATTCTCAGTTCTGAGTTGTTCCTTGTTGTACAGTACATCTTCATTGTAGTAAGGTGTCAAAACACTGAAAGCCATCATCTTCTCAACTTGGGGTGCATGTGGCATATTCATAAATAGAGAATTGCTAAAGAAGGCAAGTCGACGTCTCGCCTCAAGATTTCTCGGAATATTACTCATAGAGTCCCGAGATGTAAGAATTGTGTTCAAGCGGCGAGCTTGCCGATAAAATGTCTCATTCTCTGGATCAGGCAATGAAACTACATTCTCAAAAAGCAATCTAGTTGCAGATGCCTGAAGAGCCAGGCCTTCCTCTCTCAGCTGATCTCCAGTCATCTTCTCTTTCAGAAAATCCCGAGTGGCAACCTCATATAAGGCCTGGAGAACATTCACAATCTTGTCAACATCCTTTTTTGGTTTAAGTAATAGATCCAGAAGAGCAATCAACTTTCCACGGATCTGGGGCAGAGCAGTCAGATTGTAGTATTTTGTGAACTTCTCCAGCTGAATCCACTGATCAATCTGCTGAAAAAAAGTTGTTATGATGGAATGCTCCTCGCTGTTCAATTTCACAATTTCCAGCAGCAAATGCCTTGTACTGTCATAAGCCTCAATAACAGCACATCGCCTGTACTCATACTTGCTGATCTTATGCCAGAGCCACTTATCAGGAGCATCCACCAGCTCCTTTGCCTGGCTGAGACCAAGCAGCACCTCGTTGCAGAGGAGCAAACATGGCCAACGAATCACTCTAACCTTCCATGTGTTCTGGGGCAGCTCCAACAACTCAACCTCACGGTCATTCAGAATATCTTCTTCTCTGAAAGTTGTAATTATCTCATTCCAAATCAAGGCAAATTTTTTCGCCTCTACCTGGTTTGATTCAAGCTTTTTGAATGGTCGACCAAACCCATATCTGAGTTTCAAACGGAGGATGGCGTCCTTGAACTTGCTTTTTAGTGTTCCTTGAGCATTCAACAACTGCTCTTCTGGCATCAGATTAAACTGCATTGCACTTGCAAAAAATTGGAATCTCAACCTTAACTGTGGCATGTTTCGAATCTCTCCCAAGTGATCAAATAATCCAACCGCTGCCCCAACAAAAGAAGAGTAGATTGAGTACCATATCTGAATATCCATAAGATAAATCAGTACAACAGGAAGCCAAAGCAATCCTACTGAGAACCTGTTGCTATGGTTAAAGAATTCATGCCATTCGTACTTCACATCCCTGAGGCGCAACAGTGCTCTTGTTGGAACGATCATAGGTTTGATCTGTAGGAAGTAACTGAAGGAAAACTTGGTCACGAGCACTACCACCCAAAAGAGGGAATACTTAATGTTATCAACAAGGCCTTCCCTGAGTCCACGACCCACAAACGTTCGACTCTGGAACCACCAGGACAACAGGTAAAATATCCTCCAGTTCGTGTTCTCCAGAAAATTCCTGACCCATGGCAGAACAAAGAGTGCCAGGGCTAACAGTTCTGGAGCAATGAAAACAAGAGCAACCTCAAGAAAATTCACCACCCTCCTGTTAGCAGCACTGCTCCAATTCCCATCCCTATTCCTCTGGATCCAAATCCTCCCATAGAATGCACCAAAGACCACAATCCAAGCAGCTGCAACCACACTCTTCAACACCATTCTCACCCCATGCCACGGGGTCTCCCTAGAGATGATACGATATTGCATTCCTGCATCAAGTAACGACTGCAGAAATCTCATACTGCTCCAGGTGAAGAAGATAGTTAACACCCTCACCTGAACCTCCCTACTCTCCAAAGCCTGCCACGGATACGGCTTCCCTTCCCAAGCTACAATAATTGCAGCCTGCAAAAACAACGCCAGCATGATCCATAGCTTATCAAAACTCCTATACAAATTCAAAAATGATCTCTGCTCCACAAACCCTGTCTTTCCAACCTTCTTTCCCTTGTTAGTGGTCACAAAAAATGTACTCCCAATATCAATAGGCCACTTCAACTTATCAAAACACCTTTTAGTCCAGAAATACTCATTGATGTCATCGTAATTCCGCCACGCAGAGTGTGGGGCAGTACCATTCCGACTATTATCAGCCTCAGCTCGGATTGTTTGGTAAATTGGCGTTACGATCCGATTCAGAAAAGCATTTTCACCAGATATCGATGGCAAAAATGGCCTACCAGTATTCTCATCAATGTAATCCTCCAAAATCTTATTCAATTCCATAGCCATATTATGAAAAATAAAGCATAAACATTCAGGAACGAAACGTAGATTCGCTGACTCACCCCATATAAGAAGGTAAAGCGAGACATAAAGTAACTCACGGCGGTGGTCCGATGAGTTATGCCGGTCGGAAAGCCAAACATTAGATTTGAGACCGAGAAAAGAGCACCACGACGAGTAATTCTTCAGAAGCTGACGTCGGAACCGACGGAGAACAGCAGGGTCAAGAGAGTCAATATTGTCCGGCGGCGGAGATAAACGCATCTGAGCATTAGCAAGATGAAGCACGATATGTTCCCGTTGGTTACGAACACTAGAATCCTGAAACCCGAAGAACAGCGCGAGCCAGTCAAGCAGGTCATAGTGAGGTTTCCACGGTGCAAATGGAGGTCTCCTTAGGTCACCTACAGAGCGTAAAGCCGCCGCCGCAGCGCGTACCTCAGGGAAACGTAGAGAAGGATGGTCAGCTAGAAGATTATGAATCGGAATGATGTTATATGGTTCTTCATCTATAGAAACTTGTCTCGCCGCCGGCGTTGAACGTTGCCGGAGGCTCATTGTAGCATTCGGAGAGATCTAAAAAGGAAAATCCCCTTTTGTGTGTAAACGGATACAGCGCATAGAAGATGAATGGCAAAACTGAGAAGCGGCGCGTGGCAATGCGCGTGGTTTATAATGATTTGCTTCTTTAAATTTTTTTGAATTACAAATATTTTTAGTACTTTCGCCTCAGGCCAAGAAAAAAGATATTAACGGTCAATGCCAGCACAAATATCAAAAATAAATTGTACATATACACAAACTTAAAAATCTCCTTTCATATATATATATGTATAGCATGAAAAATCTTTTTTTTAGCTACAATGGTAAATAAGATAACATATTTTACATCGTCATATTTTATCTTTTTGAATCTTTTTATTCTTTTATATTTAATATTTTTTAATTAAAAAAAAGTATCTTAATTTATTTTAAATTAAAAAAATATTATATATTTTTTTAAAATTTCTGATCAAATTCTTGTCAATATTCTAGCCATTTTGGAATACCTCTATTTCGTCTTCAATATTCATCTCTTTTATCAGATAATGTATTACTTTTACGATTAACAGGACACTTAAATATATTTTACACTGTGATATTTTTATAAATAAACAACTTAAAAGTCTCCTATCATATATATCGCAGGATAATTCTTTATTAGCTAAATTGATAAAATAACATACTTTTTTACACAGTGATATTTTATCTTATTGAAATCTTTTTACTTTTTTAATTAAAAATAAAAAATATTAATTTATTTTAAAACAAAAATAATATTATATATTTTTAAATTTTTAGTCATATTTTCTGATCTTTTTAAAATACATTCATTCTTTCTGGTGTAGATTTATATTTCCGCTTAAATATATATTTTTTATTAGATAATGAATTACTCTCGCAATAAATCCAGACAATCAAAAAATTAAAAGCGATAAAAAAATTTGAAATTTTTATATTCTTTCGCAGATATTTCTTACTTTTTCTTAAGCATGAAGATTGGTGAAATAGTTTAGTTTGTAAATTTCCAAGAGCCTACAGAAAAGAAAATTTCAACGGGGACCTTATTTGTATATACTTATAAAGGCAATTGAAAAATTAAAGTTCAACTTTTGCTTTTACACTTTGTTTTGCTTTTTGTTTAGAGGGCTTGTGTTGTTTTATAATATATCGTATTGTATTATTTTAATAAATATAAAATTTAAATAAATTATATTGTTTAATATTATTACATAATGTTATCCTTCAACCTTTTGAAGGATATGCTTATAATAAAGTAGGATATAGTATAGTATTATTAAATTAAGATTATTAAATAATAAGTAAATATAAAGTGAAAAATAAAAATAAGATAATGAGCTAATGACATTAAGGATGTTTTTGATATGAAGAAAAACATTTTCTTCGGAAAATAATTTTTTAGAAGATCTTATTTTGAAAAATAAGTGATTTTTTTACTTATATTCTAGTTCTCGGTAAGAAAGCAAGAAAATATTAATCCGAAAAAAATCCATATGTTATAGTATGAGATGGGAAATGTGGGATCGGGGTTGGGATGGTCAATAATAAGGATCAAGAGATTGAATAAATAAGAGAAGACAGTAAACTTGAAATGCTAATATAACTTATTTCTTCATACTTTCACTAAAAAAGTCATATTTTTTATTTTTAACAAAATTATTTTTCCACATAAAATATGTTTATATAAAAATAATTTTTTATATTAAACACGTTTTAAATCGATGGTTATATACTTATGAAATAGGGAGGAAAAAGATTGCTTTCAAACGTGTAGAGTTTCAAGCCAATTGCGTATAGATTGTCAAGTTGTCAACATAAGACAATAAGTCAATTCGAATAAATATTATCAATTCACATTATGTCGATATTATGAATTAATTAACCATTAAATTTCAAATTTAGTCATTTAAGAAATTACTTTAGAAAACAAAAAATTTCCCCAAAACAGTCAAATCTCAATGAAAATTATAATAGTAGTGCTTCATTAATTAAGGCATGTTAGCCTCTTTTTTTTTTACCATAATTAATAATATGATGGTCCCTTATATTATGATGAATATATGATTTATTTCCTTAAAAGGCCTACGAACAATTATTATACCAAAACATTTTTGGGTATTGATAATTATTGTACAGTCTTAAAATACTTTTTGTATTAAAAAGTTATTAATTAAAAAGATAATTGACTATTTTACTTTAATTGTATCTTAGAATATGATCGGTTTTTGTTTAATATTCAGTCTATTTATATGGCATATAGAAGTAATTAGAGCATTGAAACTTGTTTTCTCAATGCTAACAATTTTATTATTTTACAATGACAAGTTGTGAATAGTTAAATTCATAGTAAATCTATGACTAATTCATACTCCCTTTGTCCGAAATTGTTTGTCGTGTTATGCTTATCGAAAGTCAATTTGACTAATTTTCAAAAGTAAATTAGATCACATTAATTTGATATTTTAAATAAAAAAATTAGTTATTCTAAAATTATATGATGGAAAAAATGTTAATCAAAATTTTTATAGTTTGACTCTAAAAATAGAAATCATGTCAAAAAATACCAAACGAAGGAAGTATTATTTTTCATTACCTATTAATAAATAATTAAAGGACAATGCATTTGGTCTATTAGTTATTAATTTTTAGTTTTAAAAAAATGATCACAAAGAAGTTACGAGTTAAGCAGGAAGTCAGAGGAATTTCACTGCCAAATCACAAGGATAATTAAATAAGATTATTTTATTTATGATTCGATTATCATATTAATTCAATATTTTTATAATTTCTATTGAACTATATACATATTTTTCATTAATAATTATTTTTTTCTTCATATAATTATTTTTCTCAAAGTTCTTCAAATATATATCTCTGATAAGTCATGAATTTATTCAAAATCATTTTAATATCTTCACAAGATAAGGTAAATATTTTTCTTCTAAATCCACACGAGATTATAATAATGTCCTAGCTAGTAGCTACTTCACAAATAACAACTCAAATAATTAATGAATTTAATTAATTATGAGTCTATGTTACGATAAAGGAAAATAAATCCCTAATAAAAGGGGACAAGATTCCTTAAAAGGGGTGGACTAATATTTTATAAAGTAGGTCCATCTAAAGTAAAAGTGATTAAAAATATTTTATCGATCCACTTTTAGTTGTTCTGATTTTTTTAAAAAAGAATCAAAATAGATAAATTATTTATGATATATTTTTTTCATATTAATATAAAAAAGTCATAATTTATTATAATTTTTATATAAATTTTTAATTTCTAATTTTTTTTATTTAAAATATTAAATTAATTTTTAATTTAATTTTAAAAGTTAAATAAATAAATTTTCGAAAAGCATGACAGCTAAAAATGAAAGAGAAAGAGTAGATTGTATTAATAATCCCTTATTTTAAGGCGCTCTTTAACTCTACTTTAAAAGCTTCTTAATTGATTTGTCTATTTGGAAGTGTACCTTAATTAAAATCTAATCATATTTCCAACCATATAACTCTTGAATTTTAGAAGTTTTCTAAAGGAAAATGGTACGAACTATATTTGAAATTTAATCGAAATTATTGTAGTAATATTGAATTTTAAAAAATATCATTTTATCCTTTTTAAACTATTTAATAGTGTATTTATATAAAGGTATATATATACTCACTTGTACATCATAAATATTATATAATTACAAATAATAATGCGTCCACGTGAATATGTATATATCTTTAAAATACACAATTAAATAATACAGGAGCAAAAAATCCTTCCTAAAATTTAGTATCGTAACAAAAATTTCGGTCCAAATTGAAATATTTTTCATACCCTTTTTCCATTTTCAAATAATGATGAAATTCAAATTCAGTTTTAATCTTTTCATATAATTTTAATGGAAATTGAGTAGAAAAGATTTTTAGCATTTGTGATATATATATATATATATATTATATATATATATATATATATATATATATCTATCTATATATATATATATATATATATATATATATATATATATATATATATATAACGTTAGGACACGTAAGGTAAATTTAGACAAGAATTTCAATTTTTTTTCCAATCAACTAAGGGTGACTTGACAGTGTTAAAAAAAGACATGTCTTAAGCCCCTAAATATAAGGGGCCTCATTTTTAATAATATTAGGTTATAAGTTATTATTTTTTAACAAATATTGAATACTATTTGTAGAAAAAATAAACTTTTCATGAAAATGAAGAAATTATTAAAAGAAATTTGACATATTTAGAATAATATATCTCATGAAAAATAATTTAAAAAATAAGAATAGTTCTATTATCAATTAAAAACTAAAAGAAATCAATTATATAAATGTTATTAACAATTCAAGTTTAAAGTTCCATTTAATTTTTACCTTAGTCTACTAATATACTTGAGTCACTCCTGAATCAACTTTTAACTAAAAATAACAATTTTCTTGGAATTGTCTAATCTAATTCTTTTTCCAGCTTTTTTTTTTTTAAAAAGATATTTACTTAAACTAAATTCTAGTAAAATATAACTTTTTGGCCTTTTCCCCTTTTCCCAAAGAAATGATTCAATTGAGTAACCATCATTATCTATTATGATAAATAAATATTTTATCATAAAAATAAATTAATTATTTATATATATATATATATATATTATTTAAAATATGTTTTATTTTTAATAGATATATATTAATTTAATAAATCATAATAGATTTATTCCAATTGAGATAGATAATGTATTACTAACAATTACTTTAACATAACCTATATAGTAAACTTACAACACATAAGTAAAAGTCTTTTTAAAATTTTGAATTGAAGTGTTTAATATGCACACCCTATCAAGTGTTTAACGATAATAAGTCATAGTTCAAAATTTCAAATATCTAAATACACTTTAATGACAAATTTAAGAAGTTATCAGTATATTAAATTGATATTTATTTATTTTTAATTAAATAACTTTAAATTTAAATCCTTCTAATAAAATTATATCCAATAAAGACCGTTTTGCTCATAATAATTATTCACGATCTACTACGATCTACTAAATAAGTATAATTTAATTTTTGATATGAAGTCAAATTAATCGCATCTGATATAATATAAATATTGCGCGCGAAACAAAAAGATAATGATGCACACAACTTAGGTTATCTGTTTTCAAATAAAATAAATATTTTGTGATGGGCAGCACATGCCCCTACTACTCAAAACATTGAATAAACATTTTATTAGATCTCATCATTTTAAATAAATTCAAGAAGGGGGTGAGGTGGGGTGGGGGGTGGCGGGGTTGCATCACTTACAATTTCAAATTTACAAGTAATATTTCATTAGCTTTATTTACTTGTTCATATTCATATAATAAATGTTTATTTATTTTTGTAATAATTAATATTTTAAGACTGATTTATCTAAATAATTATGTGATTACAACAAGTCCAAATAATAAGATTCTAAGAATTAAGTTGTAGTCTTGCTTATTTTTTCATACTAATAGTCGAATTATTATGTCATAGGATATATATATATATATATATATATATATATATATATATTGTCTTCGTTATTCACCTACTGTGTTATTTTATTATAATTATTGTTTCTTTCATATTCTTGTCATATATTATATATTTTTTATCTTGAATAATTTACCTATATTACTCTATCGAGTTAGGTTCTATTAAAATAACATTTTCTGAGAGTAATATTTTCTTTGCTCGAGATAATTTACAAAAAGGGTTTTCAATTTTTAACTTTGTCTGTCCTATGAGACGAGACTTTAAGTTGAGTCCGAAACTTTAAAGGGTACAAAATATTAACAAAAATTTTAGAACGGTATATAAATTTTTATATTAACAAAATGGTAAAATCGCTACACATGCAGCGACTTACCTCACCTGAAAAAGTAAAATCGCTGCCTCTACAAAAGTTTTTTTTTAATAAAAAAAATTAACTTATGCAAAATCGCTGCTGAGGCAGCGATTTTACTTTTTCAGGGGAGGTAAGTCGCTGCATGTGCAGCGATTTTACCGTTTTGGTTAATATAAAATTTTATATACCGTTTTAAAATTTTTGTTAATATTTTGTACCCTTTAAATTTCAAACTCACTTTAAGTTTGACAAGTTTTAACTTCTTATGTCTAAACCTTGAGGATTTTTCAGAACTAAAAATTCTAAGACTAATTGAATTAAATTATATTTTAAAGTACTCCATCCAATTCATTTATTTCGTGTTTGGAAAAAAAAGTCCAATGATTGATTTTCCATAAAGAACATTATATTTTCCAAATGTTCTATTCGATTAAGTCATAATCGAACTTGCGCCACCTAAACTTAATGTTTCACAATAAAATACTTATATATATATGAAGTGGTTGATATTTGTCACATCAAAAATGAGATTATAACAAAAGTCAAATGCCGCGTCAATTCTTTTCATTAAATCAATTTGAAAAGTTCTTCCGCAAATTAAATTCTTATTAACGAGGTGAAAGTTTTGATAGTCGTGATAATACAAAAGTTCTATCACAAGTACATGTTGATTTATTTTGTAATCTAATGTTTGATATTTGTATTAGAGCACGATTAATTTAAATTCACGTCACATAGAACTAATATTTGTTGTCCATATTTCCTTTTTTTGACAATCCCTATTTATTTGTCCATTTTAACAAATCAAGAAAGGATAATAATATTTTTCCTAATATGTCCTTATTTAATTCTAGAAAATTTCTAGTACTACTAAGCTGTAATGCATGCTTTTTGGAACCAGCAAATGCATTTTTTATACTTAGGGTGTTGCATAATCTTTTAAGTTAAGGATAAAATTGTAATTAAACTATGATAATAATTGGTGTCTTAATATGTGTGTCGCTTCTAAAGTGGACAATTAAATCGGGATAAAATGAATATATTTATCATATACATACCCAAACTCAAAATCAAGACCTTTTTTAATAAACGAAGGAGCAACGTTATCTACCGCACGGTGATATGCAAGTTGAAGTTGTTGAAGCTACCACGCTGAAATTAAGTTGAAAATTTTCAAATTAAAACAAACCAACGCGTATGGGTCCGTCTTACGTTATTGACACTTCCAACGACTTCTAATTTCATTTGGTTGAATTTTACGTCTAGTTCATTTATATCCATCCACTTGTTGAAAGATATAAACTTCCTCCATTTTAAAATATTGATCATTTTTTTATCATCCGAAATCAAATTATCTCCGTCTCATATTAGTTGTCATGTTTATTTTTAACAGGATCTTTAGTATATCATAAAGGCTCAAAAGTGAGAAATGCCATCGAGAAATAGTGTTAAACTGCAATAAGTAAATTCACTCATCCAAAGTTTGTTTGCATTCAAATTTTCAGGAATTGGATTTAGGTGTGTAACAAACTTTGACATACTAATTTCATGTGTTAAGTGTTTCACTCCCAGCAATTATTCTAATCTTCCAATAACCAAGAGAACTAAACTTACATCTAAGAGTTACAGCTAAATGGATCTGGACTTTAATCTACAATTTGGATTTAAACCTTACATTATTAAGATAAAGGTGAAGGTAGAATCTGAAGCTTATGAGTTTGGAATTCTAGTTCCCTTTCTTACCGTTAGTCGCGACGTACAAAGTACATACAACAACATAATTATATGTTTTTACCAGATATATAAAAAGTACAAATGCTTACTGGTGCGTAGGAGGATATTCATAAGAACTTTCAATTTCAAACAGAACTGTAAAACCCCTTACAAGTTACAACTAATACGAGAGCTTCAGAAGTTTGCAGGTAAAATAACAAAGCTTCAGAAGACTTGGACAAATATACAATGCATCTAAAGATCTCATATACAACAGATTCCACGCTACTAACATGACTCCTTATTCAGCAATAGATAGTGTTTGAGTCACATGTACTACAACTCTTTAGTTTCTCAGACCATTCATGGAGCGTTACTAGAAAGATTGGGGCCCGATCACTTAATCTCACCATCCTCTCTGAGGACCACCAGATGAATGTCCATTCATCCAGTCCAGGATGGCATTGAAATCAACAGGCTGGCCACTTTCCTCGAGCCTTTGGATCGCATTAACAACATGATCACCACGGTAGCCCATGCTCACTAGTTTCTCAATCAACTCATTGTACGGATGGTTGCGCACCTGCTGAGGTGGACGAACCATCAGATTTGGACTGGGGGCAGGCTGCTGATTTTGGGGAGGGAAGCTGGATGGAGGATAACCACTTTGTTGGAACTTTGGTTGGGGTGGTGGATGTGCCCTTGTGCCTTCGCCATCATACATCACATATGCATTTCCTGGAGAGAGGGTTGGATGAGCTCCACTAGCTGCATACCCATCCCCTGGTGCACCAAATGAAGGCTTAAGATGTGGCGTCGTGGGCTGTTGCTGAAGGGGCCTACCAGACCTATCATAGCCATAAGGCATTGATTCGGGACGGCTAGCAACTGGTTGAGATACTCCAGAAAATGGCACTTGCATGGGCATACTATTGGGCATTGTCTCAGGAGTAGGATTTGGTTGACTATGCAGATAAGAGGGATAAACAGCAGGTGATGCAGGTCTAGCTTGCTGTTGCATAGTTGGAATCTGTGACTGTTGAACCTGTTGGGGTACCTGCTGTGCCCACTGCTGCTGATATTGGGGCATTGATTGGAGTTGTTGTGTCTGATTCACCTGAGGTGGTGCAGGCTGTGGTGTTACTTGCATTTGAGGATTTCGATACTGCGGATCAGACGACAAAAATTGACCTTGAGACAACTGAGTTGGAGCTTGTTGATTTGCCATCTGAGGAGGGGGTAAATAATACCCTTGCGACTGTGGCATACTTTGGGGTGGAATTGATTGTGGAGGAGGCACAGGTGGCTGTTGTGGCTGCTCCACAGGTCGGTTAGTAAGAGAAGCCTGGGGTGCCACTTGATGGGGTAGTGCAAGAGCCAGTTGCTGTCCATGCACTTCAGGTGAGTCGTCACTTTTTTTGTCATCAGACAGGTGTTGAGCACTTCTCTCCTCGTTCTGCTGAGAATTGCTAGATGAAGTTGATCCTTTCTGTGCAAGCTGAAGCTTGGCCAGCTCCTTTTGAGTTTCGGCAAGTTCTTGTTTATCTCTTAGAATCTGCACAGATCTGTGAACCTGCAGGAACAACAGTTTAGTCAATAGCTATTTAAGTTCTTTGTTGAAATCAAGAGCTATTTAAGTTTTTTGTTGAAATCAAAAGCTATTAAAGTTGACATAATGTGATGGAAAAACAGCTGAACACCAAAGAGCAACTTGAGAATTGCCAGTGATTAAGAACGAAACCATTCATACGCCTTAGAACCAACAAAAGCAAAATTCAGAATTATTAGTTTATCAGAAAGTGCATCTAAAGTTTCAAGTACAAACAAAATGAAAGGCATCTCTGTAGAGGGATTAGGAAAGCAAACCATACAAGTCAATTTGTCAACTGTTCATTTTTAACTAATTGAGAAGATGTCTAGTTTAGAAAATTCTCTAAGGTGGTCACATGTTAAAGCTAAAAACAGATCTGCACCACAGAAACTTTCTCCAGCAACTACTGGTTCAAGATAATTCTTCATTCATAAACTGCATAAACTGCTAATTGCTAGTAAAGAACCAAGCACATTTCCCAATGCATCTCTCTCAGCTACACTATCTTACATGCAGCCTAGTATGAGTGACAGGTCCTGAACCTAGTTCAAGACACACGGGAGCAGTAACTTATAAGTGTCTTAACTTTAGTCCCACAGACAACGGTAACTAACCTCTGGGACATGCTTAGTTTCAAGACACACGGGAGCATAATTTTTAAGTGTCTTAACTTTAGTCCCACAGAAAACAGGTAACTAACCTCTTGAACATGCTTCTCTAGAGCCTTCAGTTTTGAATCTGCCTCACCGTGATCCCGAACTAAATCAGAGCGCATTTCTCCAATAGACTTATCAAGATTGTAACAGTATAATTCCAACTGTGACAAGCGTGAACTGATCCCCTCTAGGAAGCGCATGAGATTGTCCGTATATTTCTTCATGGTCTTCTCAATAGTACATATCATGTCTTGGTTGAAGGAAGATTCTTCTGGAGGACTATATGCTGGAGCAGGAAACATTGATGACCTTGTCATTCTGCTTTTGTGGAACTCCTACTCAAAACAAGAACAAAATTGAGTTTATTCTAAGAAAGCGACTGCTTCTATAAATTTATAAGTGAGTTTACATTGAGTATGAACTTTTTTGAGTATGCATTTGAGTGTGAACTTTTACACTTTACAAGCTAAATGAAGAAAACGAATTGGTTAAGTACGACGCATATACTAGCATTGATCTTAGTAACTATATTTACAAAGACTTCATAACCATTATGGTGGTTGGTGTAGAACTTAATTCCTATTGCAATGCAAAATGATGCAAATAAGGCCCATTAGTGCAACCATTTCATGGTTATTTTCACTGTGCCAGATAAAACCTAGACTCCAATCCAGGGAGAAAAATTTCACCATCAGACCTTAGCTCCCCTTGAAGTCCACTATCTCAAAAATGACAATTACTATACAAAAAATGCAAGCATAAAAGTCAAAGCAGTTGAACAGAGTTCGTATCAGAAATGGAAATCAAACTCTTTCTTCAACAAATGCACATAAGCCAGAGCGTGGCAAGCACCATCATTGCCACCATCAACAATGATGTAAATAACAACCTCTAGTTTAACCAAAAACATCTGTCCACGGACCACTCAATTCATGGAAATAACCACCAATGGTCTCTCATATCACTTTAATAATCATCTAAACAATTATACGAAAACACTATTCCATCCCCTTCTCTTTAAATCAGCAGGCGTTTCATTTTTCTTCCTATTTCCAATAAATTTGATTCTCCCATCTCTCCCCTCAGCTGTACTCCCCCAAAGTACGATTTCTCAAGCAATCCTAACAGCAAAAAGAACGACCTACATCGTTTACATACCTCAGCTGTACTCCCCAAAATACGATTTGTTAAGCAATCCTAACAACAAACGAACGAGCTACAACGTCTACATACCAGACAAAAGATTACATTTTTTTTGGTGGGGTTATAATAAAACACACAAAATCTTTACCAGATTCCAAATTCAGCAACTATTACCACAATCAAACAATAAATTTTCCTCAAAACCCTAAAGGTCAACTAGCTTAAATCACAAACAATAGCAATTACCTTAGCAGAATTGGCAGCGATTACAGAATCAGAGTGTGTTCCATTAGAGGGATCTTGATTAGCATAATCTTCATAGGAACAAAGTATATCATCCGATGCAAAATCAAAACCCTTAGAACCCGCATTGTTTGACCTACCAGATGATCCAGATGCCATTTCTCAATGATCCAAAAACTAGGGTTTCGCTTCGATTATCAAAATCAAGATAAATAATTGTATAAAATCAAGATTTTGAACAAGGTATAACGTATTGATAAAGTTTTCTTGGTAGAGAAGATAAGAGATTTATCGGGAATAGTGTAGTTTGCTTTTGCTTCACTACTAGGTTCGTCCTATTGTATATTTTTGTAAACACAATTCTAAACTTTATATGATTAATTAAGATAATTAATACTTAATTTTTTTTATATTAAGAAAATAAATATTTTACTTTTATTTCGTACTGTATTTAGAAATTGTTTGGCACGAAGAGTAATTACACAAGTAAGATTTAGAAAGATAAGATATTTGTAGATTTTATCACTATTTTGTAATGGAAAAAGAGTTGATTTTTTAGAAACATTTGAATAACGTATATCAAATTTGAATAACAGAATAAGAAAATAATAAAGAAGATATAACATTTATTATAAACGTAATATAGTGCATATAATAGTGAAATCATATCAGCTAAATAATATAATAATTGAAATACAATATATATAAACAATGTCCTCAAATATGAAGTTGTGTTATTTCTTTATCTAATTATCAATAGCGTAAATACAACGCACCAAGAGATGCTCCTTCGTAAAAAAATTACGTTTTATGTTTATATCAAATTCTACATTGAAAGTATATATACTTAAAGTTGAATAACTTAACAAAAGTTATGTCTTTGGTGCAATTGTAATGAGTATTAGATTCAAACCTCAAATACCGCAATATTTTGTTTATTTATTTTGACAATCATACATCAATGTATCTGAATATTTTTAATTAAATTTTTAGCCTATATTTTATTGATGGGATAACTTATTTATTTATCAGAGATAATTTTATTTATCATGTATTCATAAAATATATAATTATACAAAGTAATATTATTAAATCGAAACATTATTAATAAAATTAATTTAATAAAATATATTTTTAATTATTAAAGATTTCTCACAAGCATGTCAAATCATTAATGACCAAGTAATATTAAATTAAAAAACAAAGAAAGACATAGGTTAAGATAAACCTCTCGACCGACCATAAAAAAATTAAATATGACCGACCACCATGATTATGTGGTAGGTTATGTTTTCTATTTTATTTTTTTTTTTTTACCTTTTTAATGTATTTTTATATTATATAACGATTTTTAATTTATTATTTATATTATATAACCATTGATTATAATTATTTTATTTATATTATATAACCATTGATTATTATTATTATTTAGTTGTTGGAAAATAGTATAGCATAATGCCAAGATAAACATGCAAAGGAAGGAAGTGAATCTTTTGATTGAAATTATGATCTTGACAAGCTCTATGTAATAATGACTTCTATTTTAGTTTATTTGATTATTAATATATTATAAGAAATTATTATAAATTGTAGGATAACAAGGAATATGAAACGTCGAATGTAGTGAATATAGGAAAAATAGACAGAGACAAAGAAAGTATTCAAGAAAGGTAATTAGATTAGTCGTGACGCAACTAAGTTATTAAGAATATGATCATAGATAGAAACTTGCGTGAATCACAAATTAGATTAAAAAATTAGTAGGTAGTTCAGCTTCGACTAACTTTTTGATGGATTTAATCATGTACGTGAACTCTCTAATTTTTATCATCAGTTGTTATTTTAAGATAATTTATTCTTTTTGTATGTATTGATGTTAATTGATTGACACGACATATACGTATGATAATAGACGTAAACAAAAATATTAACAAAACACATATTTGTCATTTAAATAAATTATTAGTGCATATCTTGTAATTTCATTTAAATAAATATATTACTACATTTACTATACTCTATTTTGTTATTAATTGTCATATTTCATAGTGGTGTGACACACACGTGCGTCGCACATGTTCTAACCTAACTGATAAAGAAATTAAAAATCAAGCAACAAATGTATGTTGAAATTAAATAATAAACCCTTTACAATAATTATTATTAAAAAGGAGCAAAATGATTTTTTCCCCTCTTCAATAAGACGATCCATGAATCTGACTAGCGTCTTCACATCATCATGTAATCTCAATTGTTACCTTAGAGGGAGTTTGCTAGATAAAGATGTAGATGAAGATGAAGGTTGCGACTACACGTTTGTTAGAGTTATCGATGCCAAATACCGCTTCAGAAAAATTATTTGAAAAATTGAATTGATATTAAAACACTGTTGTTGTCAGCCTTGTTCCTTCATTTTGTTATTTTTTGTTCTTCATTCTAGGGGAGGAAGTATTATATATATATATATATATATATATATGAAAAAATTTATGAGGTGGGGAAAACAACTCAATTTTTATCAGGGATTGTCTTAAAGTATTATAAAATTTTGTTGATAATTTTACTTCATTTATTTTGTTATTGTGCATTTATTTATTTTATCAATTAGGATAAATTAAGGTAATAAATCATTAGTGAAATTGACTAAATTTCAATCCTCAACAGAACATTGCATGTTTAACAAAATACACAAAGACCTCTTTAATTTGTGAATTTTATTCAACTTTTTTGATCTCTAACTATTAATAGATATAAATATTTATTTAAATTAGCTTATTTGATGGTCTCTATTTATACACGATTTTATCGTAATTGAGTGAGATACATATACTTGTCGCATATATATTTTTTGTTCATGTGATGTTCTTTAATTTTAATTTTGATGTGACACATGTGCATCGCACATATTCTAAACTTGTTAAAGAATATAGGAAGATTTTCAAATAGATAACTTGAGGAGGAGGAGTTATTTATTAACTTGATTTGATTGCTTTTTCTTTTACTTGTTATTAAGTCGTAAATGTCAAAAAAATTTACCATAAAACAATGTAGAACCCTGTTGTTCTCCGCCTTGTTCCTCCATCTTTTTTTTTTTGTTCTTCATTCTAAGGAGAATAGTATATATATAGGAAAAATTTATTAGGTAGGGTTGGGGTGGGGCCATTTAGAGTCAAATCAATGTTAATTAGGGGGGTGTTTTAAAGTATTATAATTTTTTTTTGACAATTTTAATTATTTTTTTGTCATTGTACATTTAATTATTTTATCAATTATGATAAATTTAGTTAAAAAATCATAACTGAAATTGACTAAATTTCAATCCTCATTAGAACATTATATGTTTGACAAAATACATAAAAACCTCTTTAATTTGTGATGTTATTCAATTTTTTTTAAACTCTAAACTATTAATAGATAAATTTGCTTATTTGATAGTCTTTATTTATACATAATTTTATATCAATTGAGTGAGATACACATACCCGTCATATATATATATTTGTTCATGTGATATTCTTTAATTTTTTTTATATTGAAGTGACACACACGTGCATCGCACGTACTTTAAACTAGTTACAAAATAAAAGAAGATCTTAACATAGATAACTTGAGGAGGAGAGTAGTTGATTAATTTGATTGATTTACCATTTTTTTTACTTGTTTTAAGCCCGTAAATGTCAAAAAAATTTTACCATAAAAAAATAACTAAGCATTTATATTAGTACTAATAATCGATAACAATCTTAAAAAAAATTATAAATATACAAATACAACCAAGAAACAACACTATCTTAAGCCGTAGTCATAAGAACATATTTCAGACTTATCATTTGACTTTTCAATATTGGTAATTTTAATTTATAATGCTAGTTATAAATCTTTTTTGAATCATTAAATTGTATTCTAGTTTTTATTTAATAGTAAAATCATATTTCTAGTTATTATTAATATATTTCTAGTTGTTGTCTTGGAGGGAGTCTGCTAGTTGAAGCTGAAGTTAGAGGCTGCGACTACACAATTGTTGAGTTATCAATGTCAGTAACTGCTTCAGATTAGCTCTTTTAGAGAATTGAATCGATCGTAGAACCCTGTTGTTCTCCGCCTTGTTCCTCCATCTTTTTTTTTGTTCTTCATTCTACGGAGAATAGTATATATATATATAGGAAAAATTTATGTCACGACCCAATTCGATGCCGCGACTGGCACCCACATTTACCCTCCTATGTGAGCGAACCAAACAATCTAACCCTTAACATTTTAATACAATATCAACAAAAGAAATGCGGAAGACTTAAACTCATTAATAAAACAACTCAAAACTATTATTAATATTCCCAAAACCTGGAAGTCATCATCACAAGAACATCTATCTCAAATTGCTAAACCAAAACTGTCTAAGAAGTTAAAACAATAAAAGCTAGTCCATGCCGGAAGTTCAAGGCATCAAGACTTGAAGAAGAAGACCCAGTCCAAGCTAGACGCGTTAGCTCACCCTGAATTTCCGAAGGTAGTGAAGACTGACTTGATTTACTGCTGAGTTGAAGTTGACGGAACGTTTGCTGCATTACACAAATAACAAAGAGGAAAACATAAAAGTAGGGGGTCAGTACAACCACACGTACTGAGTAGATATCATCGGCCAACCCAAAATACAAGATAATATATATCAAGTAATATTATAAATCAACTATAAACTCAACATGTAGCAACAACAAGTATTATAATCGTCAATAAATACCATCAAATTCATCCATGAGGGCTCAAGCCTCAATACCATACTCATTTGGGAATTAAGTTCATTATGTTGAGTATATTATCATCTTTCGAGATTCATTATCTTTCTTCCTCTTGTGTCGGTACGTGACACTCCGATCCCCTACCACTATGTGTCGGTACGTGACACTCCGATCCCCTATATGTGTCGGAACGTGACACTCCGATCCCCTATATGTGTCGGAACGTGACACTCCGATCCCCTATATGTGTCGGTACGTGACACTCCGATCCCCTATATGTGTCGGTACGTGACACTCCGATCCCCTATATCTACGTGTCGGTTCGTGGACACCCGTCCCACTAATACTATGTGTCGGAACGTGACACTCCGATCCACTAATACTATGTGTCGGAACGTGACACTCCGATCCACTAAATTCATTCTATCCGTTTATCAAGCCTTCTCTATACCAAGGCATCATCAATCCCATTACTTTAATTCATCAAGCCTTCTTTTATACCAAGGCATCATCATTAATATCATAGATTAAAGTTTCTTTCAAGATTTGGGATTCAATAGCTTCATCATGCTTTGTTTTATCAAAATCACATAATCATAATCATGCAAGCATACAATTTAAGCATATAGTCAGGTTTACAATATCATCAACACATATTATTCACTATTAAGAGTTCACTACGAATATCGTAATATAACCATAACCTACCTCCACCGAAGAATTGGAATCAACAAGAAATCTCCCAAGTTTTGTTATTTCTCTTCCCTCTTCGATCGATCAATACTCTCTCAATTCTTTTCTCCCTTTTCTCTCTTGTTCTTTCTCTTGTGTTTTATTCAAACCCTCTTTCCTTTACCCTAATTACAATATAATTAAGTGTAAAAGAGGACAATAAAACCCACTAATTAACTTAAGGTTACCTCTTTTAACCCCCAAGTAATTAGACTTATTAATGTTAATCCTCAATCTTTGTAATTAAGGAAAGAATAGTCCAAAACGACCCTTAAAACGTGTGGAGAAATCCTATTCTGACTGGGATCTGCGTGACCTATGACGGGCCGTCGTGCCTGCGACGGTCCGTCACACCGGTCGTCGCAGCCTCCCCCATTTTCAGGTGAACTGTGACGGCCCGTCACCCCTGTGACGGTCCGTCCTGCACCTCCGTCATGACGGTCAGAAACTCGTTTCTTGCACCAAATTCTCAAAAGTTGAAGTGTTTTGCAACG
Organism: Solanum corneliomulleri; assembly: GCA_027704805.1. NCBI lineage: Eukaryota > Viridiplantae > Streptophyta > Magnoliopsida > Solanales > Solanaceae > Solanum > Solanum corneliomulleri. The sequence goes on from JAKWIY010003058.1 coordinate 62,432,276, forward strand.
GAACCTCACGACGGTTCGTCGTGGATGTGACGGAACGTCCTGCAGGTCCGTCACAATTTACAGAGAGTCGATTTTAATATCCAAATTAAAAAATTCTAAGTGTCCTGGAACGACACCTCCTCGACGGGCCGTCGTGACCACGACGGTCCGTCGTGACACTCGTCGTCCCAGCCAGTTTTTCCAGAATAAAATCTGCTGCTCAAAACGACTAAACAGGTCGTTACAATTTATTAGGTAGGGTTGGGGTGGGGCCATTTAGAGTCAAATCAATGTTAATTAGGGGGGTGTTTTAAAGTATTATAATTTTTATTTTTGACAATTTTAATTATATTTTTTGTCGTTGTACATTTAATTATTTTATCAATTATGATAAATTTAGTTAAAAAATCATAAATGAAATTGACTAAATTTCAATCCTCATTAGAACATTATATGTTTGACAAAATACATAAAAACCTCTTTAATTTGTGATGTTATTAAATTTTGGGATAATACCCAATTACCCCCCCAGCCTATACCCAAAATCCCTACGACACACCTTATCTTTGATGAGGTCCTATTACCCCCTCCAACTTGTTTTTTAAGTAATATACTACCCCTTGCGTGCCTACGTGGCAAAAATAATCTGCAAGGTCCATTTGTTTGTTAAACACGCGCGGGACCCACTTTTCACTTTTCGATAAAGTGACTTTACACTTCCCTAGTCTGGCGTTTACCTTTCCCAAATTCATTTTCCCGAAAAGTAGATGAAGATAGAGGGAAAGTGTTTGCATGTGTGATTTCAAATCTAAGAAATTAGATTTTCAGTCAAAATTTGATTTTCGTTGTTGAATTTTGGGAGTTAATTTTTGTTACAGTGTGTGGATCGATTAATCGTGACATTGTGGGACGTGGTCGATACATAATATGTATTCTTTTGTAGTTGCAACTATTGGGATGTCTTGCTGGAGTCGAAATGGTAACTTAAGGATATTGGTTATCCAGTGAGTTTGGTAGTGGAGTTGCAGCTGCTAGTGCTTTTCTGCAAAATTCAACTCCACTATTCCATCAAGAATTTAACCCTAACTTTATAAACATTGTCAAAAAAAATAAGAATTAATAATCGACATAAAAAGATGTAAAGAATATATTAAATTTTACTTTACCTTTTCAAATCAAAGAGCTTGAATGATAATGGATCTTCTTCAAAAATGAAGAAGCATAAAAATGGTGTTATTTTTTTTAAAAGAGGAAGAAGATGTTCTTGAGAGAAACAATAAAATTCATTTTTGTATTTTTTTCAAATTGCGACACGTGGCTCATTTTCATTGGCCATTGTTAACCAAAAGCTGCACTCACTCTCCCCTCATTCCGCACTCACGCGCCCTACATCGGTAAACAAACGTTTTTTGCCACGTAGGCCACGCAAGGGGTATATTACTTAAAAAACAAGTTGGAGGGGGTAATAGGACCTCATCAAAGATAAGGTGTGTCGTAGGGATTTTGGGTATAGGCTGGGGGGGTAATTGGGTATTATCCCTTAAATTTTTTCTAAACTCTAAACTATTAATAGATAAATTTGTTTATTTGATAGTCTTTATTTATACGTGATTTTATATCAATTGAGTGAGATACACATACCTGTCATATATATATTTTTTGTTCATGTGATATTCTTTAATTTTTTTTCATATTGACGTGACACACACGTGCATCGCACGTACTCTAAACTAGTTACAAAATAAAAGAAGATCTTAACATTTATAACTTGAGGAGGAGGAGTTGTTGATTAATTTGATTGATTTACCTTTTTTTTTTTACTTGTTTTAAGTCCGTAAATGTCAAAAAAAATTACCATAAAATAATAACTAAGCATTTATATTAGTACTAATAATCGATAACAATCTTAAAAAATTATAAATATACAAATACAACCAAGAAACAACACTATCTTAAGCCGTAGTCATAAGAACATATTTCAGACTTATCATTTGACTTTTCAATATTGGTAATTTTAATTTATAATGCTAGTTATAAATCTTTTTTGAATCATTAAATTGTATTCTAGTTTTTATTTAATAGTAAAATCATATTTCTAGTTATTATTAATATATTTCTAGTTGTTGTCTTGGAGGGAGTCTGCTAGTTGAAGCTGAAGTTAGAGGCTGCGACTACACAATTGTTGAGTTATCAATGTCAGTAACTGCTTCAGAGTAGCTCTTTTGGGGAATTGAATCGATAGTAGAACCCTGTAGTTCTCCGACTTGTTCCTCCATCTTTTTTTTTTGTTCTTTATTCTAAGGAGAATAGTATATATATATAGGAAAAATTTATTAGGTAGGGTTGGGGTGGGGCCATTTAGAGTCAAATCAATGTTAATTAGGGGGGTGTTTTAAAGTATTATAATTTTTATTTTTGACAATTTTAATTATATTTTTTGTCGTTGTACATTTAATTATTTTATCAATTATGATAAATTTAGTTAAAAAATCATAAATGAAATTGACTAAATTTCAATCCTCATTAGAACATTATATGTTTGACAAAATACATAAAAACCTCTTTAATTTGAGATGTTATTCAATTTTTTTTCTAAACTCTAAACTATTAAAAGATAAATTTGCTTATTTGATAGTCTTTATTTATACACGATTTTATATCAATTGAGTGAGATACACATACCCGTCATATATATATTTTTTGTTCATGTGATATTCTTCAATTTTTTTATGTTGACGTGACACCCACGTGCATCGCATGTACTCTAAACTAGTTACAAAATAAAAGAAGATCTTAACATAGATAACTTGAGGAGGAGGAGTAGTTGATTAATTTGATAGATTTACCTTTTATTTAAAATTGTTTTAAGTCCGTAAATGTCAAAAAAAATTTATCATAAAATAATAACTAAGCATTTATATTAGTACTAATAATCGATAACAATATTAAAAAATTATAAATATACAAATACAACCAAGAAACAACACTATCTTAAGCCCTAGTCATGCGAACATATTTCAAACTTATCATTTGACTTTTCAATATTGGTAATTTTAATTATTAATGCTACTTATAATTCCTTTTTGAATCATTATAATTGTATCCTAGGTTTTTTTTTTAAAAAGTAAAATCATATTTCTAGTTATTATTAATATATTTCTAGTTGTTGCCTTGGAGGGAGTCTGCTAGTTGAAGCTGAAGTTGGAGGCTGCGACTGCACAATTGTTGAGTTATCAATGTCAGTAACTGCTTCAGAAAGCTCTTTTGGGAAATTGAATCGATAGTAGAACCCTGTTGTTCTACGCCTTGTTCCTCCATCTTTTTTTTGTTCTTCATTCTAAGGAGAATAGTATATATATAGGAAAAATTTACTAGGTAGGGTTGGGGTGGGGTCATTTAGAGTCAAATAAAAGTTAATTAGGGGGGTGTTTTAAAGTATTATAATTTTTTTTGACAATTTTAATTTTTTTTTGTCATTGTACATTTAATTATTTTATCAATTATGATAAATTTAGTTAAAAAATCATAAATGAAATTGACTAAATTTCAATCCTCATTAGAACATTATATGTTTGACAATATACATAAAAATCTCTTTAATTTTCGATGTTATTCAATTTTTTCTAAACTCTAAACTATTAATATTTAAATTTGCTTATTTGATAGTCTTTATTTATACATGATTTTATATCAATTGAGTGAGATACACATACCCGTCATATATATATATATTTTTGTTCATGTGATATACTTTAATTTTTTTTATATTGACGTGACACACACGTGCATCGCACGTACTCTAAACTAGTTACAAAATAAAAGAAGATCTTAACATAGATAACTTGAGGAGGAGGAGTAGTTGATTAATTTGATTGATTTACCTTTTTTTAACTTGTTTTAAGTCCGTAAATGTCAAAAAACATTTACCATAAAATAATAACTAAGCATTTATATTAGTACTAATAATCGATAACAATCTTAAAAAATTAATAACTATACAAATACAACCAAGAAACAACACTATCTTATGCCCTAGTCATACGATCATATTTCAGACTTATCATTTGACTTTTCAGTATTGGTAATTTTAATCATTAATGCTACTTATAAATCTTTTTTGAATCATTATAATTGTACTCTAATTTTTTTTAAGGCGAAATCATATTTCTAGTTATTATTAATATAAGTGCGTTTCTTTTCTATTTCTTAGTGGAATATATAAAGTCAAGAAAAAAGATTTAGCATACAAAATTAATTAGAATTCAGCATAAATTCTAAAATTAGAAAATATCTACCTTTGTAGCATTATATTCTGTAATTTATCATCTCTATAATATTGACATTTCAAATTTTCTTCTTACTATATATTATTTTGAACTTAAAATAAGACTAAACATGTTGTTGCTACAAGAGCTTAAAAAGCTTATCACGCATTACATGATCGCTATAATTATATATATAATTAATGTTAAAAAATTGTTTAAATTAATAATTAGAATGCCAATTCATTAGAATAAGGTGTAAAAAAGTCTTTCATGAATATTTTTGTACAAGAAATTAGGAGGATTATTTTAATATTAATTTTAAAATTAAATTTATATATCTTGAATTTTATGTTTCGTATTACCTAACATTAGTATGATTTTGTTTCCAAATCTTACAATATCATTAATCTCATCTAAAATATAATATTAATATAAATATTGAAAAATTTGAGTTTGAATCAAACAAAATTTAAAAAGTTAGAAAAGGGTTATTGGAGAAAAAGATAATTAGGCTAACCTCTGCGACCCGTTGTCTCTTTATCTTCTTTTGTAGCAGCATAACTCATAAATTCAATTGTAAAACATATCAATATAAAGAGCAAACAAAAAAAAAAAAAAAAACCAAAACATAAATCATCGAAGTGATGAAGAAATTAAAAGACCGAGCAACAAGTGCGTGCAAAAATTAAATTATAAACCTTTTACATTATTTATTAAAAGGAGCAAAATAACTTTTTTCTCCTCTTCAGTAAGACGATCCATGAGTCTGACTAGTGTCTTCACATCACAAAACCTCAATTTTTTCCTTGGAGGGACTTTGCTAGATGAAGTTGAAAATGAAGACTACAATTGCACGTTTGTTGACATGTATCTAGAATATACGTGGATACATGTATACAGTGTGATGCATCCCAGATACGTAAGTGAGATATGCGAGTGATGAACAAGATGAGAGGGAGGCAGGGTTCGAGTTTTGTCTAAGTATCTTAGATACGTGCAAATCCACATGGATAGAGTGTATCTAGAACAAATTAACCTAATTATAGGTACATGTCTCTGGACATACCAAAATCTGGTAAGATTCGTAAATTAGAACATAGTCTGCATTTAGGGGATTAGTTCATATACTAGTGAGGTTATAAATTTACTATTAAATAAATAGTTTTGGCTCATGGGCCTATCTCGGCTCTTCCCTGGTCAAGCCTCAAAGGCCAAATGCCTATATGGGTTGGGCTTATTAGCCCTTTTTTAAATGGGCTTGAAAAATCTTATTCCAACCCTACCCCAATAACAGGTAGTGCTGGGCGGCCCTATGGGATAAACCTATTTTTACGGATCTAAACAAAAATAACGAAGTAGGTGACCTCTCCGCCCACTTTCTTTATATTCTTTTGTACCGCCGTCGTAACTCATGAACTCAACTGTAAAACATATATTAATATAAAGATCATACATAAAGGAAAACAAAACATAAATCATCTAAGTGATGAAGGAAGGAATTAAAAGATCGAGCAACAAGTACATGCTGATAATGAAATCAAATATAAACCTTTTACATTAATTATTATTATTATTATTATTATTATAAAGGAGCAAAATGACTCTTTTCTCCTCTTCAGTAAGACGACCCATGAGTCTGGCTAGAGTCTTCACATCACGAAGCCTTAGTTGTTGCCTTGGAGGGAGTCTACTAGATGAAGCTGAAGTTGGAGGCTGCGACTGCACAATTGTTGAGTTATCAATGCCAGTAACTGCTTCAGAAAAGCTCTTTTGGGGAATTGAAGCGATAGTAGAACCCTGTTGTTCTCCGCCTTGTTCCTCCATCTTTTTTTTTTGTTCTTTATTGTAAGGAGAAGAAGAGTATATATTATATATATATAGATATATATATATATAAAAAATATATTAATATATTATATATATATATTAATATATTATATATATAGATATATTTTTTATATATATATATATATAGGAAAAGTTATTAGGTAAGGTTGAAGTGGGGATATTTAGAGTCAAATCAATGTCATTAGGGGGGTGTTTTAAAGTATTATAAATTTGTTTTGACAATTTTAATTATTTTTTTGTCTTTGTACATTTAATTATCTTAACAATTATGATAAATTTAGTTAAAAAATCATAAATGAAATTCACTAAATTTCAATCCTTATTAGAACATTATATGTTTGACAAAATACATAAAGACCTCTTTAATTTGTGATTTTATTCAATTTTTTCTAAACTCTAAACTATTAATAGATAAATTTTCTTATTTGATTGTCTTTATTTATACATGATTTTATCACCATTGAGTGAGATAAACGTACTCTTTACATTTATTTTTTTGTTCATGTGATATTATTCAAATTTTATTTTACTTTTTAAACTTCAATAGCTTTTTTGATTTTTTGTTGGGGTCAAATTTATAATAAATTTTGACTGAGCTTTGCTTTCAGACAACAAATAATTAGTTATTTGGCAAAAATAATAAGATTTTAATAAATTTATTTTGTCTTTTACTTCACATTCACACTTCTTTTTTTCACAAACTCAATTTGTAGTAAATTGCAGGTCCTGAAGACTATCAACCAACCCTTTTCAATGTCATCTTACTTCTCTTTTTCGTGAATGTAACCTTTACACATTATTTCATTATATTCTTCAAAGCTATTCATCTTTTAAAAATCTGTGTTTTATATTACAATTGTGATAAATTAGTAGAGAAGATGACATTTGGTGGGACTAATGAACTCCTTGAACAATAACAACATATCCACTATAATTTCATAAAGTCGGGTCTAGAGAAAGTTTACCTAGATTTTATTTCTACCCAAGTAGAGAAGTCATTTTCCATAGAGTCTCAACGCAAGAGAAAAATAGTTCAAAGCAGTTTAGCTAAAGAATAATAGAAATGAAAAAATTATGACAACACACCAACTAGACAAATCATTATGCTAAATTAAATAATTTGAATAAATTTTACTAGATAGGAAATATTACCCTTTTTATCTTTTGAATAATAGTATATCATGTCATATAAAATTTGAAAGAATCTGGACTTTTGTTCCACAAAATAGTCAGTCCTGCTGCTGCTGAACTTTGCTAGATGAAGTTGAAAATGGAGACTGCAATTACAAGTCTTGTTGAGTTAGTAATGTCACTTACCACTTCAGAATTTTTTTCAAGGAATTGAATTGAAAATAGAACTATGTTATTATCCGTCTTGTACCTCAGCTTTGTAGAAGCTGAAGTTGGAGGCTGCGACTGCACAATTGTTGAGTTATCAATGTCAGTAACTACTTCAGAAAGCTCTTTTGAAGAATTGAATCAATAGTAGAACTCTGTTGTTCTCCGCCTTGTTCCTCCATCTTTTTTTTTGTTATTCATTCTAAGGAGAATAGTATACATATAGGAAAAATTTATTAGGTAGAGTTGGGGTGGGGTCATTTAGAGTCAAATCAATGTTAATTACGGGGGTGTTTAAAGTATTATAATTTTTTTTTGTCATTGTACATTTAATTATTTTATCAATTATGATAAATTTAGTTAAAAAATCATAACTGAAATTGACTAAATTTCAATCCTCATTAGAACATTATATGTTTGACAAAATACATAAAAATCTCTTTAATTTGTGATGTTATTCAATTTTTTCTAAACTCTAATCTATTAATAGATAAATCTGCTTATTTGATAGTCTTTATTTATACATGATTTTATATCAATTGAGTGAGATACACATACCCGTCATATATATAGTTTTTGTTCATGTGATATTCTTTAATTTTTTTTATATTGACGTGACACACACGTGCATCACACGTACTCTAAACTAGTTACAAAATAAAAGAAGATCTTAACATAGATAACTTGAGGAGGAGGAGTAGTTGATTAATTTGATTGATTTACCTTTTTTTTTAAAATTGTTTTAAGTCCGTAATTGTCAAAAATATTTTTTACCATAAAATAATAACTAAGCATTTATATTAGTACTAATAATCAATAACAATCTTAAAAAATTATAAATATACAAATACAACAAAGAAACAACACTATCTTAAGCCCTAGTCATACGAACATATTTCAGACTTATCATTTGACATTTCAATATTGGTAATTTTAATAATAAATGCTACTTATAAAACTTTTTTGAATCATTATAATTGTACTCTACTTTTTTTTTAAAAGTAAAATCATATTTCTAGTTATTATTAATATATTTCTAGTTGTTGCCTTGGAGGGAGTCTGCTAGTTGAAGCTGAAGTTGGAGGTTGCGATTTCAAAATTGTTGAATTATCAATGTCAGTAACTGCTTCAGAAAAACTCTTTTGGGGAATTGAATCGATAGTAGAACCCTGTTGTTCTCCGCCTTGTTCCTCCATCTTTTTTTTAATTCTTCATTCTAAGGAGAATAGTATATATATAGGAAAAATTTATTAGGTAGGGTTGGGGTGGGGCCATTTAGAGTCAAATCAATGTTAATTACGGGGGTGTTTTAAAGTATTATAATTTTTTTGACAATTTTAATTATTTTTTTGTCATTGTTCATTTAATTATTTTATCAATTATGATAAATTTAGATAAAAAATCATAAATAAAATTGACTAAATTTCAATCCTCATTAGAACATTATATGTTTGACAAAATACATAAAAACCTCTTTAATTTGTGATGTTATTCAATTTTTTCCAAACTCTTAACTATTAATAGATAAATTAGCTTATTTGATATTCTTTATTTATACATGATTTTATATCAATTGAGTGAGATACACATACCCATCATATATATATTTTTTGTTCATGTGATATTCTTTAATTTTTTTTATATTGACGTGACACACACGTGCATCGCACGTACTCTAAACTAGTTACAGAATAAAAGAAGATCTTAACATAGATAACTTGAGAAGGAGGAGTAGTTGATTAATTTGATTGATTTACCTTTTTTAAAATTGTTTTAAGTTCGTAAATGTCAAAAAAAATTTACCATAAAATGATAACTAAGCATTTATATTAGTACTAATAATCGATAACAATCTTAAAAAATTATAAATATACAAATACAACCAAGAAACAACACTATCTTAAGCCCTAGTCATACGAACATATTTCGAACTTATCATTTGACTTTTCAATATTAGTAATTTTAATTATTAATGCTACTCATAAATCTTTTTTGAATCATTATAATTTTATCCTAGTTTTTATAAAAAAAGTAAAATCATATTTCAAGTTATTATTAATATATTTCTAGTTGTTGCCTTGGAGGGAGTCTGCTAGTTGAACCTGAAGTTGGAGGCTCCGACTGTACAATTGTTGAGTTATCAATGTCAATAACTGCTTCAGAACTTTTGGGAAATTGAATTGATAGTAGAACCCTGTTGTTCTCCGCCTTGTTCCTCCATTTTTTTTTGTTCTTCATTCTACGAAGAATAGTATATATATAGGAAAAATTTATTAGGTAGGGTTGGGGTGGGGCCACTTAGAGTTAAATCAATGTTAATTAGGGGGGTGTTTTAAAGTATTATAATTTTTTTTGACAAATTTAATTTTTTTTTTTATCATTGAACATTTAATTATTTTATCAATTATGATAAATTTAGTTAAAAAATCATAAATGAAATTGACTAAATTTCAATCCTCATCAGAACATTATATTTTGACGAAATACATAAAAACCTCTTTATTGTGATGTTATTCAATTTTTTCTAAACTCTAAACTATTAATAGATAAATTTGCCTATTTCATAGTCTTTATTTATACATGATTTTATATTAATTGAGTGAGATACACATACCCGTCATATATATATATTTTGTTCATGTGATATTCTTTAATTTTTTTTTATATTGACGTGACACACACGTGCATCGCACGTACTCTAAACTAGTTACAAAATAAAAGAAGATCTTAACATAGATAACTTGAGGAGGAGGAGTAGTTGATTAATTTGATTAATTTACCTTTTTTTTACTTGTTTTAAATCCGTAAATGTCAAAAAAAATTTACCATAAAATAATAACTAAGCATTTATATTAGTACTAATAACCGATAACAATCTTAAAAAATTATAAATTTACAAATACAACCAAGAAACAACGCTATCTTAAGCCGTAGTCATACGAACATATTTCAGAATTATCATTTGACATTTCAATATTGGTAATTTTATTTATTAATGCTACTTATAAATCTTTTTTGAATCATTATAATTGCATTCTAGTTTTTTTTTTCAAAAAAATCAAAATCATATTTCTAGTTATTATTAATATATTTCTAGTTGTTGCCTTGGAGGGAGTCTGCTAGTTGAAGCTGAAGTTGGGGGCTGCGACTGCACAATTGTTGAGTTATCAATGTCAGTAACTGCTTCAGAAAAGCTCTTTTGCGGAATTGAATCGATAGTAGAACCCTGTTCTTCTACGCCTTGTTCCTCCATCTTTTTTTTGTTCTTCATTCTAAGGGGAATAGTATATATATAGGAAAAATTTATTAGGTAGGGTTGGGGTGGGGCCATTTAGAGTCAAATAAATGTTAATTAGGGGGGTGTTTTAAAGTATTATAATTTTTTTTGACAATTTTAATTATTTTTTTGTCATTGTACATTTAATTATTTTATCAATTATGATAAATTTAGTTAAAAAATCATAAATGAAATTGACTAAATTTCAATCCTCATTAGAACATTATATGTTTGACAATATACATAAAAATCTCTTTAATTTGTGATGTTATTCAATTTTTTCTAAACTCTAAACTATTAATATTTAAATTTGCTTGTTTGATAGTCTTTATATATACATGATTTTATATCAATTGAGTGAGATACACATACCCGTCATATATTTATTTTTGTTCATGTGATATACTTTAATTTTTTTTTAAATTGACGTGACACACACATGCATCGCACGTACTCTAATCTAGTTGCAAAATAAAAGAAGATCTTAACATAGATAACTTGAGGAGGAGGAGTAGTTGATTAGTTTGATTGATTTACCGTTTTTTTTTTACTTGTTTTAAGTTCGTAAATGTCAAAAAAAATTTACCATAAAATTATAACTAAGCATTTATATTAGTACTAATAATCGATATCAATCTTAAAAGGAATAATGCACAAGTACCCCCTCAACCTATGCCCGAAATCCCAGAGACACACTTATACTATACTAAGGTCCTATTACCACCCTGAACTTATTTTATAAGTAATTTTCTACCCCTTTTTAGCCTACGTGGCACTGGTTTGAATAAAAAAGTCAACCACCGTTGGGCCCACAAGATAGTGCCACGTAGGCCAAAAAGGGGTAAAAAATTATTAATAAAATAAGTTCAGGGGGGTGATAGGACCTTAGTATAGTATAAGTGTGTCTCTGGGATTTCGGGCATATGTTGAGGGGGTACTTGGGCATTATCCCATCTTAAAAAATTAAAAATATACAAATACAACCAAGAAACAACACTATCTTAAGCCCTAGTCATACGAACATATTTCAGACTTATCATTTGACTTTTCAATATTAGTAATTTTAATTATTAATGCTACTTATAAATCTTGTTTGAATCATTATAATTGTATTCTATTTTTTTGTTTTAAAGTAAAATCATATTTCTAGTTATTATTAATATATTTCTAGTTGTTGCCTTGTAGAGAGTCTGCTAGTTGAAGCTGAAGTTGGAGGCTGCGACTACACAATTGTTGAGTTATCAATGTCAGTAACTGTTTCAGAAAAGCTCTGTTGGAGAATTGAATCGATAGTAGAACCCTTTTGTTCTCCGCCTTATTCCTCCATTTTTTTGTTCTTCATTCTAAGGAGAATAATATATATATATATAGGAAAAATTTATTAGGTCGGGTTGGGGTGGGGCCATTTAGAGTCAAAACAATATTAATTAGGGGGGTGTTTTAAAGTATTATAATTTTTATTTTTCACAATTTTAATTTTTTTTTTTTGTCATTATACATTTAATTATTTTATCAATTATGATAAATTTAGTTAAAAAATCATAAATGAAATTGACTAAATTTCAATCCTCATTAGAACATTATATGTTTGACAAAATCCATAAAAACCTCTTTAATTTGTGATGTTATTCAATTTTTTTCTAAACTCTAAACTATTAATAGATAAATTTGTTTCTTTGATAGTCTTTATTTATACACGATTTTATATCAATTGAGTGAGATACACATACCCGTCATATATATTTTTTTGTTTATGTGATATTCTTTAAAAAAATTATTTTGACGTGACACACACGTGCATCGCACGTACTCTAAACTAGTTACAAAATAAAGGAAGATCTTAACATAGATAACTTGAGGAGGAGGAGTAGTTGATTAATTTGATTGATTTACCTTTTTTTTAAAATTGTTTTAAGTCCGTAAATGTCAAAAAAAATTATCATAAAATAATAACTAAGCATTTATATTAGTACAAATAATCGATAACAATAATAAAAATTATAAATATACAAATACAACCAAGAAACAACACTATCTTAAGCCCTAGTCATACGAACATATTTCAGACTTATCATTTGACTTTTCAATATTGGTAATTTTAATTATTAATGCTACTTATAAATCCTTTTTGAATCATTATAATTGTATCCTAGGTTTTTAAAAGTAAAATCATATTTCTAGTTATTATTAATATATTTCTAGTTGTTGCCTTGGAGGGAGTCTGCTAGTTGAAGCTGAAGTTGGAGGCTGCGACTGCACAATTGTTGAGTTATCAATGTCAGTAACTGCTTCAGAAAAGCTCTTTTGGGGAATTAAATCGATAGTAAAACCCTGTTGTTCTCCTCCTTGTCCTTCCATCTTTTTTTTTTGTTCTTCATTCTAAGGAGAATAGTATATATATAGGAAAAATTAATTAGGTAGGGTTGGGGTGGGGCCATTTAGAGTCAAATCAATGTTAATTAAGGGGGTATTTTAAAGTATTATAATTTTTTTTTGACAATTTTAATTATTTTTTTTTATCATTGTACGTTTAATTATTTTATCAATTATGATAAATTTAGTTAAAAAATCATAAATAAATTTGACTAAACTTCAATCCTCATCAGAACATTATATTTTATACAAAATACATAAAAACCTTTTTAATTTGTGATGTTATCCAATTTTTTCTAAACTCTAAACTGTTAATAGATAAATTTTCTTATTTGATAGTCTTTACTTACACATGATTTTATATCAATTGAGTGAGATACACATACCCGTCATATGTATATTTTTTGTTCATGTGATATTCTTAATTTTTTTATATTGACGTGACACACACGTGCATCGCACGTACTCTAAACTAGTTACAAAATAAAAGAAGATCTAGATAACTTGAGGAGGAGGAGTAGTTGCTTAATTTGATTGATTTACTTTTTTTTTACTCGTTTTAAGTCCGTCAATGTCAAAAAAAGTTTCATAAAATAATAACAAGCATTTATATTAGTACTAATAATCGATAACAATCTTAAAAATTATAAATATACAAATACAACCAAGAAACAACACTATCTTAAGCCCTAGTCAGACGAACATATTTCAGACTTATCATTTGACTTTTCAATATTGGTAATTTTAATTATTAATGCTACTTATAAATCCTTTTTGAATTATTATAATTGTATCCTAGGTTTTTTAAAAGTAAAATCATATTTCTAGTTATTATTAATATATTTCTAGTTGTTGCATTGGAGGGAGTCTGCTAGTTGAAGCTCAAGTTGGAGGCTGCGACTGCACAATTGTTGAGTTATCAATGCTTCAGAAAAGCTCTTTTGGGGAATTGAATCGATAGTAAAACCATGTTGTTCTCCTCCTTGTCCTTCCATCTTTTTTTTTGTTCTTCATTCTAAGGAGAATAGTATATATATATAGGAAAAGTTAATTAGGTAGGGTTGGGGTGGGGCCATTTAGAGTCAAATCAATGTTAATTAGGGGGGTATTTTAAAGTATTATAATTTTTTTTGACAATTTTAATTATTTTTTTTATCATTGTACATTTAATTATTTTATCAATTATGATAAATTTAGTTAAAAAATCATAAATGAATTTGACTAAATTTCAATCCTCATCTGAACATTATATTTTTGACAAAATACATAAAAACCTCTTTAATTTGTGATGTTATCCAATTTTTTCTAAACTCTAAACTGTTAATAGATAAATTTGCTTATTTGATAGTCTTTATTTATACATGATTTTATATCAATTGAGTGAGATACACATACCCGTCATATGTATATTTTTTGTTCATGTGATATTCTTAAAAATTTTTTATATTGACGTGAACACACGTGCATCGCACGTACTCTAAACTAGTTACAAAATAAAAGAAGATCTTAACGTAGATAACTTGAGGAGGAGGAGTAGTTGCTTAATTTGATTGATTTACCTTTTTTTTACTCGTTTTAAGTCCGTCAATGTCAAAAAAAAAATTTCATAAATAATAACAAGCATTTATATTAGTACTAATAATCGATAACAATCTTAAAAAATTATAAATATACAAATACAACAAAGAAACAACACAATCTTAAGCCCTAGTCAGACGAACATATTTCAGACTTATCATTTGACTTTTCTATATTGGTAATTTTAATTATTAATGCTACTTATAAATCTTTTTTGAATCATTATAATTGTACTCTAGTTTTTTTTTTTAAAAGCGAAGTCATATTTCTAGTTATTACTAATATATTTCTAGTTGTTGCCTTGGAGGGAGTCTACTAGTTGAAGCTGAAGTTGGAGGCTGCGACTGCAGAATTGCTAAGTTATCACTGTCAGTAACTGATTCAGAAAAGCTCTTTTGGGGAATTGAATCGATAGTAGAACCCTATTGTTCTCCGCCTCGTTCCTCCATTTTTTTTTGTTCTTCATTCTTAGGAGAATAGTATATATATATATATATAGGAAAAAAGTTATTAGGTAGGGTTGGAGTGGGGCCATTTAGAGTCAAACCAATGTTAATTAGGGGGGTGTTTTAAAGTATTATGATTTTTTTTGAAAATTTTAATTATTTTTTTTGTCATTGTACATTTAATTATTTTATCAATTATGATAAATTTAGTTAAAAAATCATAAATGAAATTGACTAAATTTTAATCCTCATCAGAACATTATATTTTGTCAAAATACATAAAAACCTCTTTAATTTGTGATGTTATTCAATTTTTTCTAAACTCTAAACTATTAATAGATAAATTTGTTTATATGATAGTCTTTGTTTATACATGATTTTATATCAATTGAGTGATATACACATACCCGTCATATATATATTTTTTGTTCATGTGATATTCTTTAATTTTTTTTATATTGACGTGACACGTGCATCGCACGTACTCTAAACTAGTTACAAAATAAAAGAATATCTTAACATAGATAACTTGAGGAGGAGGAGTAGTTGATTAATTTGATTAATTTACCTTTTTTTTACTTGTTTTAAATCCGTAAATGTCAAAAAAAATTTCCATAAAATAATAACTAAGCATTTTTGTTAGTACTAATAATCGATAACAATCTTAAAAAATTATAAACTTACAAATACAACCAAGAAACAACACTATCTTAAGCCGTAGTCATACGAACATATTTCAGACTTATCATTTGACTTTTCAATATTGGTAATTTTAATTATTAATGCTACTGATAAATCTTTTTTGAATCATTATAATTGTATTCTAGTTTTTTTTAAAAAAAAATTAAAATCATATTTCTAGTTATTATTAATATATTTCTAGTTGTTGCCTTTAGAGGGAGTCTACTAGTTGAAGCTGAAGTTGGGGGCTGCGACTGCACAATTGTTGAGTTATCAATGTCAGTAACTGTTTAAGAAAAGTTCTTTTGGGGAATTGAATCGATAGTAGAACCCTGTTATTCTACGCCTTGTTCCTCCATCTTTTTTTTGTTCTTCATTCTAAGGGGAATAGTATATATATAGGAAAAAATTATTAGGTAGGGTTTGGGTTGGGCCATTTAGAGTCAAATAAATGTTAATTAGGGGGGTTGTTTTAAAGTATTATATTTTTTTTTGACATTTTAATTATTTTTTTGTCATTGTACCATTTTAATTATTTTATCAATTATGATAAATTTAGTTAAAAAATCATAATTGAAATTGACTAAATTTTAATCCTCATTAGAACATTATATGTTTTGACAATATACATAAAAACCTCTTTAATTTTTGATGTTATTCATTTTTTCTAAACTCTAAACTATTATATTTAAATTTGCTTATTTGATAGTCTTTTATTTATACATGATTTTATATCAATTGAGTGAGATACACATACCCGTCATATATATATATATATATATATTTTTTGTTAATGTGATATACTTTTTTTTTATATTTACGTGACACACACGTGCATCGCACGTACTCTAAACTAGTTACAAAATAAAAGAAGATCTTAACATAGATAACTTGAGGAGGAGGAGTAGTTGATTAATTTGATAGATTTATCTTCTTTTTTTTTACTTGTTTTAAGTCCGTAAATGTCAAAAAACATTTACCAAAAAATAATAACTAAGCATTTATATTAGTACTAATAATCGATAACAATCTTAAAAAATTAATAATTATACAAATACAACCAAGAAACAACACTATCTTATGCCCTAGTCATACGATCATATTTCAGACTTATCATTTGACTTTTCAGTATTGATAATTTTAATCATTAATGCTATTTATATATCTTTTTTGAATCATTATAATTGTACTCTAGTTTTTTTTAAAGCGAAATCATATTTCTTGTTATTATTAATATAAGTGCGTTTCTTTTCTATTTCTTAGTGGAATGATATAAAGTCAAGAAAAAAGATTTAGCATACAAAATTAATTAGAATTCAGCATAAATTCTAAAATTAGAAATGTCTACCTTTGTAGCATTATATTTTGTAATTTATCATCTCTGTAATATTGACATTTCAAATTTTCTTCTTACTATATTGTAAGACCCGATCCGAAAAGATCATTTTTTGATAATTTTTTAATTGTCATTTAACTAAATTAATTAATGTCGGGTAGTTTATTTATTTTTAATAATATAGGCCAAGTTTTGAAATATTTATAGGTTATTAGAAAAGTGTTTCCTTAATACATATACAATTTAAAAAAAGGGAAAAGGAATTAATTAAATAAATTAATAAAATAATAATAATAAAAAAAAAAGGGGCAAAGTGCCCTAGGTTATTAAAAAGCCGCATGGCTTAAAGAAACAGAAAGAAAGGAACGATCTGGAAAAAAAAATACGCAGGTAAGAAAAGAAAAGAAAGGGAGAAAATAAAAAGAAAAAGGAGGAGAAACAACGATATTTTTATCTCAAGGCGTCAAGGTAATTATTCTTATCCTTTCTATTAAATTTTTGTGTAACTAGGAATAGATTTTTAGGTTAAAACGTGTATAATTTATATTAATATTGGAACGATAAATATGAATTGGAACATTGAAAATAAGTGGTTTCAGCAGAAGTTTTGTAGTCCGCCATTGATGTTTGGGCATTAGTTTCGGCTTTAATTATTTTCATTTGATTATCATATTAGGATTCAAGTTTTGATATATTGAGATATGTGTTAATAGTGGGTGGCATTATGATATATAAAATCATTATAATTATGTTATTCAGAGAATTAAGATTTAACCCTAAACTTGAAATTCAGAAATATGAGATTTGATCAATTGGTTGGAATAAAGATTTAGAAATTTAATTATAATTTGGATGAGTTTTGGGTCTAAGCTAGAGATATAGCAATATGAATGTTGTTAGTTTCGAAATCATATCGTGGTTATTTATTTGAATAGATTTTATTGGTTTGGAAGTCAACCAAAAGAGGAAGGCTTCTTGGAGTGATTTTTCGGCTATTTAAGGCAAGTGAATTTCTAAACTCTTGTTAAGTGTATGAAATGCGTGTATGTCCTTGTGGTATATTTTGGGAGTAACGGGATTGGTGATGGGTTGACTTGTCCACATTGATTAATTCTAATGATGAAAGAATGGGGATAACAAAAGGCAATGTGATTAATTGTTTATGTCTGTTGTGTTTGAGAAAGGGTTGAAGGCTTGTTGAATCATTGTTGATGTAACTTCATGCTTGTGTGGTGTTGTGAACTGTGTGATGTTATGAAAATGGTCATCTCCTCATTATATGTGTGAACTTGTCATCTGCATTATTCTGAGGCATTGTTGTGACAAGTGTTATGTGCATTGGAAAGAATGGGTACTTAAGAGGATGTACCATTTCGAGGGACGTATCGCGCGCCGCGATGGATACTATATTTCGAGGGACGTATCGCGCGCCGCGATGGATACTATATTTCGAGGGACGTATCGCGCGCCGCGATGGTTACTGTTATCGAGGGTCCGTGTCGTGCGCCGCGACAGATGCATGGACAGATATGTCCCCCATGGGTCCCGGACTGAGAGACAGCGGGTGTGTATCACTAGGTCAGACATGCATCATTATACTTGACATTGCATTCCATTACATTGCACATACTTATCATTAGTGAACTTGATATTGTGTTTTGCTGATCTAGTGATTGCCTTTTTGCGGAACTTGTGATTGTTGAATACTGAGCTTGTTATTGAGGATATATAATTTGTTGAAGTGTTTTTTTAAGGATATTTAATTTGTTGAAGTGTGTTATTGAGGATATGTAAATTTTTGGAAGTGTTGCTATTGAGGATATCTAATTTGTTTAAGTGTTGATGTTGAGGATATATAATTTGTTAAAGTGTTGTTGTGGAGGATATGTAACATGTTAAAGTGTTGTTGTGGAGGATATGTAATTTGTCTAAATGTTTTGTTGAGTTACGTTCTATGTAACTGTGAGTTGTTAGGTTGGGTTGATGTTTATGCAGGTTGTAGTTGTGGAGGTTCGGTTGGGGGTGGTAGGAGTACCCGTATTTCATCCCCTTAGCTTGTGTTTAGAGGTTTACTTGCTGAGTACCGTGTGGGTTTGGTACTCACCCCTTGCTTCTACAAATTTTTGTAGGTTACTAGCCCGGACTTTTATGATATATTCTCTTCTTTTCCGAGGCTTCCTGGAGATTTTGTGAGGTAGTTGTTGGTCATCTCAGCATCCCTCCTTACTCTTGTTTATGATTTTGTTCTACTCTAGAAACAATATCATATGAGACTTATATTTTCTTTTGATCCGATTGTAATACTTTAGAGGCTTGTACATGTGACAACCAGGTTTTGGGGTATAATGTAAGTTGATAGTAAATTTTCCGCATTGTTATTGTAATAGTTGAGTTTTAGGCTTACTTGTCTTGGTGGGATAAGACGAGTGCCATCACGTCCATTTTTGGGTCGTGACATATATATTATTTTGAACTTAAAATAAGACTAAACATGTTGTTGCTACAAGAGCTTAAAGAGCTTATCACGCATTACATGATCGCTATAATTATATATATAATTAATGTTAAAAAATTGTTTAAATTAATAATTAGAATGCCAATTCATTAGAATAAGGTGTAAAAAAGTCTTTCATGAATATTTTTGTACAAGAAATTAGGAGGATTTTTTAATATTAATTCTAAAATTAAATTTATATATCTTGAATTTTATGTGTCGTATTACCTAACATTAGTATGATTTTGTTTCCAAATCTTACAATATCATTAATCTCATATAAAATATAATATTAATATAAATATTGAAAAATTTGAGTTTGAATCAAACAAAATTTAAAAAGTTAGAAAAGGGTTATAGGAGAAAAAGATAATTAGGCTAACCTCTACGACCCGTTGTCTCTTTATCTTCTTTTGTAGTAGCATAACTCATAAATTCAATTATAAAACATATCAATATAAAGAGCAAACAAAAATAAAAAATCAAAACATAAATCATCGAAGTGATGCAGAAATTAAAAGAACGAGCAACAAGTGCGTGCAAAAATTAAATTATAAACCTTTTACATTATTTATTAAAAGAAGCAAAATAACTTTTTTCTCCTCTTCAGTAAGACGATCCATGAGTCTGACTAGTGTCTTCACCTCACAAAACCTCAATTGTTTCCTTGGAGGGACTTTGCTAGATGAAGTTGAAAATGGAGACTACAATTGCACGTTTGTTGAGTTATCGATGTTAGTTGCCATTTCAGAAAAAATCTTTTGAGAAATTGAATCGATAATAGAACTATATTATTATCCGTCTTGTCCCTCAGCTTTGTTATTTTTTTACTTCATTCTAAGGAGAGGAAGAATATATATAGGAAAAATTTTATGAGGTGGGGTTACTTAGAGACAACTTAATTTTTATTAGGGGATGTCTTAAAGTATTTTAAAATTTTGTTGAAAATTTTACTTCATTTATTTTTGTTATTGTACATTTATTTATTTTATCAATTAAGATAAATTAAGTAAATTAATCATAAATAAAATGGACTAAATTTCAATCTTCATCAGAACATTAATACATAAAGACCTCTTTGATTTGTGAATTTTATTCAACTTTTTTGAACTCTAAACTATTAATAGATATAGATATTTATTTAAGTTTGCTTTTTTGATAGTCTTAATTCATACATGATTTTGTCGCAATTGAGTGAGATTTACATACTTATTATATATATATTTTTTGTTCATGTGATATTCTTTAAATTTTATTTTACTTTTTATATTAATGTGACATACACGTGCATCGCGCGCACTATCAACTAGTTAAAAATTAAAAGAAGATTTTCAAATAGATAACTTGAGGAAAGGAATTATTGATTAACTTGATTTGATTGCTTTTTTTTTTTTTTGCCTTGTTTTTAGTTCCGTAAATGTCAATAAATAAATAAATATAAAACAATAAATAATCATTTATATTAGTACTAATAATCGATAACAATCTTAAAAATTATAACTATACAAATACAACTAACAAACAACACTATCATATGCTCTAATCATACATACATATTTTCAGACTTATCATTTGAATTTTCAATATTGATTTCGGACTTATCATTTGAATTTTCAATATTGATAGTTTTAATCATTGGTGCTACTTATAAATCTTTTTTGGATCATTATAGTTGTGCTCTTATTTTTTTTAGTAGGATCATATTTCTATTAATTATTAATTTAGTTGTGTTTCTTTTCTATTTCTTAACCGGAATGATATAAAGCCATGAAAGAAAAATTAAATTAGGGTGCCTCTACGCCCCCTTATCTCTTTATCTTCTTTTGTAGCGCTGTAACGCATAAATTCAATTGTAAAACATATCAATATAAAGAGCAAACAAAAATAAAAAATCAAAACATAAATCATCTAACTGACGAAGAAATTAAAAGATTGAGCAACAAGTGCGTGCAAAAATTAAATAAATAATATGATCTAAAAAAGCAAAGACATAAATCATTTATATTAATACTAATAATTTATAACAATCTTCAAAAATTATAACTAGACTAATTTTACATATAACCAAGAAACAACACTAGCTATCACTTGTTTTAGATACATATTTAAAAAATTATCATTTGAGTTGTCAATTTTGGTAGTTTTAATCATTGGTTCTACTTATCAATCTTTATTGGATCATTATGTACTTGCGCTTTTTTGCTTTATTTTTCCGTAGTACAACTATGTTTCTATTAATTATTTACTTAACTGCAATTATTTTTTTAATTTATTAGTCATAATGATATAAGACCATGAAAGAAGAATTAAACATACAAAATTGATTAGAAGTCGCATAAATTCTAAACTTAGAAATATAAATTTATCATCTCGATAATATCGGCATTTCAAATTTTCTTCTTTAACTTAACTGATAAACAAGACCAAAGATGTTGCTGGTACAAAAAGTTAAAAAGCTAACCACAGTGACTTGAACGCTATAATTATGTATATAATTAATGGTGAAAATATATTTAAATAAATAAATAGAATGACAAATCATTAGAGTAAGCTATAAAAAAAATAATCTTTAACGAGTGTTTTGGTACAAGAAATTAGGTGGAATATTCTAATATTAGTTTAGAAATTAAGTTTATATATCTTCAATTTTGTGTGAGATATTACCAAAAATTTGTATAATTTTTTTTCAAAATCTTATAGTATCACTTATCTCATTAGAAATATAAAATTAATATAAATATAATTTTGAATCAAATTAATCTAATGAAGTTAGAGGAGAAGTATAAGAGCAAAATTTAGAGTTGTCAAAAAGGTCGTCTTAGCCACATCCGATGTAAGCTTCATGGGTCAAGGAATCGATGCGCTGGGACGGGACAACCCTTCATTTAAAAGGGCCTGGAAATTCCCGATCCAACCTAACCCTAAAAGAGCCAAGAGTTAGGGCCGGCTGACCCTTCTTTTTTTCTTTTCAAGATTAAAATTTTATTACACGATGAAAATGAGAAGATTTTCAAATCTAATATGACATGTATCTAGAATATACGTGGATACATCTATCCGGTATGATGCATCCCAGATACGTATGCGAGATATGGGAGTGATGAACAAGATGAGAGGGAGGCAGGGTTCGAGACTTGTCTAAGTATCCCAGATTCGTGCAAATCCACATGGATAGAGTGTATCTAGAACAAATGAACCTAATTTTGGGTACATGTATCTGGACATACAAAAATCTGGTAAGATTCGTAAATTACAACATAGTTTGCATTTAGGGGATTAGTTCATATACTAGTGAGGTTATAAATTTACCATTAAATAAATAGTTTTGGCTCATGGGCCTATCTCGGCTCTTCCCTGGTCAAGCCTCAAAGGCCAAATGTCTATCTGGGTTGGGCTTATAAGCCCTAATTTTAAATGGGCTTTAAAAATCTTATTCCAACCCTACCCCAATAACAGGTAGTCTGGGCGGCCCTATGGGATAAACCTATTTTGACAGATCTAAATAAAATAAACGAAGTAGGCGACCTCTCCGCCCACTTTCTCTTTATATTCTTTTGTACCGCCGTCGTAACTCATGAACTCAACTGTAAAACATATATTAATATAAAGATCATACATAAATGGAAAAACAAAACATAATTCATCTAAGTGATGAAGGAATTAAAAGATCGAGCAACAAGTACATGCTGAAATTAAATAATAAACCTTTCACATTAATTATTATTATTATTATAAAGGAGCAAAATGACTCTTTTCTCCTCTTCAGTAAGACGACCCATGAGTCTGGCTAGAGTCTTCACATCACGAAGCCTTAGTTGTTGCCTTGGAGGGAGTCTGCTAGATGAAGCTGAAGTTGGAGGCTGCGACTGCACAATTGTTGAGTTTTCAATGTCAGTAACTGCTTCAGAAAAGCTCTTTTGGGGAATTGAAGCGATAGTAGAACCCTGTTGTTCTCCGCCTTGTTCCTCCATCTTTTTTTTTGTTCTTTATTCTAAGGAGAAGAAGAGTATATATATATAGGAAAAAAGTTATTAGGTAGGGTTGGAGTGGGGGACATTTAGAGTCAAATCAATGTTCATTGGGGGGGGGGGGGGGGGTTTAAAGTATAATAAATTTTTTTTTGACAATTTTAATTATTTTTGTCTTTGTACATTAAATTATCTTATCAATTATGATAACTTTAATTAAAAAATCATAAATGAAATTGACTAAATTTCAATCCTCATTAGAACATTATATGTTTGACAAAATACATAAAGACCTCTTTAATTTGTGATTTTATTCAATTTTTTCTAAACTCTAAACTATTAATAGATAAATTTGCTTATTTGATTGTCTTTATTTGTACATGATTTTATCACAATTGAGTAAGATAACATACTCTTTACATTTATTTTTTTTGTTCGTGTGCTATTATGTAACGACCTGTTTAGTCGTTTTGAGCAGCAGATTTTATTTCTGGAAAACTGGCTGAGACGACGGATCCCACGACGGACCGTCATAGGCACGACGGACCGTCGAGGGGGTCTCGTTCCAAAACACTTAGAATTCTGAAATTTGGGTACTGAAATGACTCTCTGAACTCCGTGACGACATGGCAGGACGGACCGTCGTGGGAACAGGGACCGTCACAGACTACTCAAGGAAATTGAGTCTCTGAACTTGTGACGGAAGCAGCAGGACGGACCGTCGCAGGCACGACGGGCCGTCACAAACTGCGTAATCCCAGGCTGGGTCGGATTTCTGTAAATATTTTAAGGGGCGTTTTGGACTATTCCTGCTTATAATTATAAATTTAGTGGTTTAATATTAATAACTCAATTACTTGGGGGTTAAAAGAGGTAACCTTGAGTTAATTAGTGGGTTACTATTGCCATCTTTTATACTTAATTATATGCTAATTAGGGTAAAAGAAAGAGGGTTTGAATAAGAAAAATAGAAAGAACAAGAGAGGGAAAAACGATTGATAGAGAGAGACAAACGAAGAGGAAAAACAAAGCTTTGGGGAATTTGTTTGCTTGATCATGAATCTTCGGTGGAGGTAGGTTATGGTTTTTATGCTATTCGTAATAAACTCTTAATAGCGAATGATATGTATTGGTAGTATTGTAAACCCTTCTATATGCTTAATTGTATGCTTGCATGAATGTGATTATATAATTGTGATAAAATAAGCATGATGAAGCTATTGAATCATAAATCTTGAAAAAACCCTAATCTCTTTGTTAATGATGATGCCTTGGTATAAGAGAAGGCTTGATGAAATAAAGTAATGAGATTGATGATGCCTTGGTTAGAGAAGGCTTGATGAACTAAAGTAATGAGATTGATGATGCCTTGGTATAAAAGAAGGATTGATGAATTAAGAGAATGAGATTAGTGGAGCGGGTGTCACGAACCGACACGTAGAATTAGGGGATCGGGTGTCACGAACCGACATGTAGAATTAGGGGATCGGGTGTCACGAACCGACACGTAGAATTAGGGGATCGGGTGTCACGAACCGACACGTAGAATTAGGGGATCGGGTGTCACGAACCGACACGTAGAATTAGGGGATCGGAGTGTCACGTTCCGACACATAGTAGTATGGGAGCGGAGTGTCACGTACCGACACAAGAGAAATAAAGATAATGAATCTTGAAAGCTGTTAATATACTCAATCTAATGAACCTAATTCCCAAATGAGTATGGTATTGAGGCTTGAGTCCTCATGGGTGAACTTGACGGTACTTATTTATGATTATAGTACTGTTGTGGCTACATGTTGAGTATTGTAGTTGATTTATGATATTATATGATATATACTGTTTTCTATTTGAGTTGGCCGATGATACCTACTCAGTACTTGTGTTTTGTACTGACCCCTACTTGTATGTTTCTTTCTTTGTTATATGTGGAGTGCAGCAAACGTACCGTCGTCTTCAACTCAACCGCAACTCTAGTCAGTCTTCATTACACCGGATTTCAGGGTGAGCTAATGCTTCTAGCTTGGACTGGATCTTCTTCTTCATGTCTTGATGCCATGAACTTCCGGCATGGACTAGCTTTTTATTTATTTAGCTTCTTAGAATACTCTTAGTTTAGTAATTTGAGAATAGACGTTCTTGTGATGATGACTTCCAGATTTTGGGGAATAATAGTTGTTGAATTTTAGAAGTTATTGAATTGATTTTTATTAATGAGTTAAGTCTTCCGCATTGTATTTTGTTCATTATGTTAAAATGTTGGGGTTAGATTGGTTGGTTCGCTCACATAGTAGGATAAGTGTGGGTGCCACTCGCGGCTCGATTTTGGATCGTGACATATTATTCAAATTTTATTTTACTTTTTAAACTTCAATAACCTTTTTGATTTTTTTTGGGTCAAATTTATAATAAATTTTGACTGAGCTTTTCTTTTCAGACAAAAAATAATTAGTTATTTGGCAAATATAATAAGATTTTAATAAATTGATTTTGTCTTTTACTTCACATTCACACTATTTTTTTTTTACTAACTCAATTGTAGTAAATTGCAGGTCCTAGAACTGTCAATCAACCCTTTCCAATAACAACATAAAGTCGGGACTAGAGAAAGTTTACCTAGATCTTATTTCTACCCAAGTAGAGAAGTCATTTTCGATAGAGTCTCAACTCAAGAGAAAAATAGTTCAAAGCAGTATAGATAAAGAGTAATGGAAATGAAAAAATTATGACAACACACCAACTTGACAAATCATTATACTAAATTAAATAATTTGAATAAATTTTTACTAGATAGGAAACATTACCCCTTTATCTTTTGAATCATAGTATATCATGTCATATAAAATTTGAAAGAATCTGGACTTTTGTTCCAAAAATAGTCAGTCCTGCTGCTGCTGAATTATTATCAGACTTCTAGAGACCAACAAAATCTTCTTTTTAGCCCTTCGGGTTGCTGCTACAATGATCAAATAAATTTCCAAAAAAGATTAGGTAAAACACGCAGTGTGATAACATAATTTTAATGAAATAAAGCTCTCCCAAAACAACAAGATGGAATCAGAAAGTTACTGAATTGCCAGGAAACATTAGATAAAGAGAAAAGATACACTAATCTGAACACTATAGTTAATGCCAAATTCATATCACATTGTGTAAACTACACCCACAAAGCGCTAACTAAGACACATACTATCAGAGTTTATATGATCAAATTATAATTTGAAACTAAATTTGTACATTAAGACTAGAAAAACAATCAAACAGGAAGTAAAACCAAGATAAAACGCCCAAGCTTTCAGCTATGATCACACATAAATTAAGAAAAAGAATTAAACGAGATGAAGAGGAGTGATAGCACATTCCAACAGCTAATAAAGAGACATCTCAATTTTATTTTAATTTCTTTGAGTAACAAGAAAACCAACTGAAGCAAACATACTACTCAAACAGGACACCGATATTTTAAATACACAGCAAGCTCGAAATTGTTAGCACAAAGAAATGGACATAGCAATAACGACTTAAGAATGAAAACTGAATCTTGCCCTTAACTTAGTGATCAAGAACATACATTAGCTATATATCCCAATAATTCGGTTCATTTGACAATCTTGAAATACATAAAACAGAGATTTCAACTTACATAAACACTTATTTAGAAGAGACTGGAATTGAAAATGAAGCCAAAACAAATTAAAGAAAATTCCAATAGATAAGTTCTCAAATATGCAGGCAGAACACAATTCATTATTAAATCTATCGGAGAATCAATTGACGGTATCCTCCTTTGATTCAACAGAGCTATAGCTACTCAATGCTCGTTAAACTAAGGGAAGAAGAAATAAGATTAACTTTTGCAGAGCAGCTAACAAGGACGACATTAACCTCAAATAACAACAAAATAATGAAGTTTCAGCTATCGAAACAAGAGCTCCCAAAAACTTTCGCAAGGTCCCATTTTTCAAGCCTTCAAAACCATCGATGATCAGTGAAAAAAAAGGGGTTTATATATAAACCCCAAAATCCGAAAAAACCTTAAAGAATTCAATGTGGACTCTTTTAGAAATTCTCAAATACTTTTAAAAAAATAAGGTTGAATACGTACGGATTTGTATCGAGCACCCCCTCACGCCACGAGGCACGACAAGTCCTCCCACCCCAAGCCATGAGGCACGGAGCGTGCCCCGAAGCCCATCTCTCTCCCTCGCAAGCCCCGAGAGGCGCTCTATGCCTCGCGTGCCCTGAGGACCATCTCCCTCCCCATCCCGCCTCGAGACACGCTCTATGCCTCGCATGCCCCGAGGCCTCTCTCCCTTCCACGCCCCGCCCCGAGTCCTCTCTCCCTCTCCTGCCCTACCCCGAGGCACGCTCCGTACCTCAAGCCCCCTCCCTTGCCACGCCCCGAGGTATGCTCTCCCCCCCCCCATCCCTGCCCCATGCCCTTAAGGCCTCGCCCCATCCCCTCCCCGAAGCATGCTCTGTGCCTCGAGCCCCCCCCTCACCCTGCCTCGAGGCACCCCCGTCCCGCGCCCCTCCTTGAGGCACCCCAAGGCCCATCTTTCCCTATTCCTGCCTCGAGGCACCTTGAGGCCCCCCTCACCCCATCCCTGCCTCGAGGCGCGTTTCGTACCTCGAATCCCCCCTCTTTCCCCTTACCTTCATCCCACCCAAGGCCCTCCTTCGCCTCCTCCCTCCCCGAAGAACACTCCATGCCTCGAGGCTCCACTCCCTCGCCCCGCCTCGAGGCACGATTCATATCCCGAGACCACTCTTCCCCCTCATTCCCGCCGAAGCATGCTTCGTACCTAGAGGCCCCGTTTCCCGCCCCGCCTCAAGTCACCCTTTCCCCATCCATGCCCTGAGGCACCCCCAGGCCCGCCTCATTCCATACCCACCCCGAGGCACACTCTGTGCCCTAAGGCCCCCTTCCCCAACCATGCCCTAAGGCACCCCCAGGCTCGCCTCATTCCATCCCCGCCCCGAGGCACACTCTGTGCCCTCAGGCCCCCTTGCCCCCCTCCTGAGGCACCCTCTGTGACCCATGGCCCCCTACCCCCATCCAACCCCGATATACGCTCTGGCCCGAGGCCTCTTCTTCCTTCCTGCCCCTAGGCATGCTTCGTGCCCCGAGACCCTCTCTCCTCCGCCCCGTCCCGAGGACCCCTTCCTTGCCCGCCCTGATGATCACTCTCCCCCCATCCCCACCTAGTGCCCTGAGGCCCCACCTCCCCGCATCTTTGCCCCGAAGCACGCCACGTGCCCCAAGGCCCCTTTCTCTTACCCCGTCTCGAGGCAACCTCGTCCTCCGCCTCGCCTCGAGTTACCCCGACGCCCCCCTCTCTCCCTATCCCCGTCCCAAGGAACCCTGAGTTCTCCTCCTCCCATCCCCGTCCAGAGACACGCCCTGTGCCCCGAGTCCCCCCTTTCCCCTTCCTCCTTTCCCGAGTCCCCCCTTTCCCCTTCCTCCCATTTCGTGCCCTGAGGCCCCTTTCCCCCTCCCCGCCAAAAGGCACACTCCGTGCCCTCAGGCCCCTCTCCCCGCATTAAGGCACGCTCCGTGCCTTGAAAGCCCCCTCCCTGTCCCGCCCTAAGGCATGCTTTATGCCTCATGACCCCCCCTCTCTCGCCTCACCCCGAGGCAAGCTCCATGCATCGAGGCCCCCCTTCCCTCGCCTCGCTCCTTTCCCCAAGCCCATTTTCCCTGCATCCCTTCCCCGAGGCACACACTGTACCCCTGCCTCCCCCATCCCCGCCCTAAGGCACACTCTATGCCCCGACGCCCCCTCCGTTCTCTCCAACCCGAAGCACACTTCGTATCCCGAGGCCTTCCTTTTCCCCATCCCCGCCCCGAGGCACCCCAAGGCCTTTCCTCCCCCGATTCTCGCCTCGAGGCACGCACGTGACCCATTTCTGCCCCAAGGCACGCTCCGTGCCCATACCTTCCTCGAGGCCTTGTTTTCCCATCCCCGCCTTGAGATACGCTTCGTGCCCCGAGGCGTCCCTCCCCAATCTCCACCTTGAAGCACGCTCCGTTCCCTTTGGCCCCCCCTCACCCCATCCCCGTCCTGAGGCACGCTCCGTGCCCCCAGGTCCCCCTCGTGCCTCTCCCTTCCTCCCCCCTCCCTTTGAAGCACGCTCTCCGCACGAAGGCCCCTTCCTTCACCCCGCCTGGAGGCACACTCTGTGCCGTAAAATACCTTCTCCTCCCATCCCCGCCTCAAGGCGCTACCTTTCCCCATCCCCGCCATGAAGGACACTCCGTGCCCCGACACCCCCATATCCGCCCCGAAGTACGCTCCGTGCCCGAGACCCCCTTTTCTCTCATCCCCGCCCCGAGGCTCCGCTTTCCCATCCCCCCGAGGTACGCTTCGTGCCTCAAGGCCTCCCTTCCCCATCCCCGCCTTGAGGCAAGCTGTGCCCTGAGACCCCCCTTCCCTCCTCCTTGAAGCACGCTCCATGCTCGAAGGCCCCCCACCCTCGCCCCGCCTTGAGGCACGCTTCGTGCCCCGACCCCTTCCCCTGCCCCGCCTTAAGGCACACCCCTCTTTGTTCGCGCTGCCTTCCCCTAAGGCATGCCTCTCTCTCATCCTCCCACCCCGCCCTTTTGCCTCTTCTCTTTGTCCAGACCCATCCCCGCCCCCCTCGCCCATCTCCTCTGCTCGCACTCCCCGCTTATCTTGTCCCCCTGACCTACTCCCTTCCTCTCCCCCTAGCACACTTTGTGCTTCGAGGCCCCTGCCTCGTCTTAAGGCACGCTTTATAGCAACAAAAAAGACAGAAGAAAACTAGAGTTGGGCAGAGAGTTATTCAAACCTTTTACAATGAACTGATCCAAGTGTCTTATTTATCCCATGAATCTTGATCCTCTGCATATACATGGATCTGCGTTGCTTCACAAATTATTCAAAAAAAAAAGAGATTAGAAAAGGAACACCTATAAAATCATGGTACCAGAGGAAGACATGCTTAAGACATTTCTCACATTTAAAATGGTTACTTTAAAAGGGATCTCTATAACCAATCTGGGCATGTTGAATAATCAAACTCAAAAAAATCATGTTTTCAAAATTGATGACTAAAAGGGATCAATGAATTAAAATGAAGACTATGCCTCTTTCTGGTTAGCTCATCCTTTTTATAGATTAGATCAAGTCTTCTTATATTTCATGAGAGCAGATTGTCAAGCTCACACCATGTGGTATGGTGCATAATTCTGCTCTGGCTTTCACCTTAGAGCAAGTAGGTAAAGATTCAAAAACTCTGAAGGTATTAATTTTTGTGTAGGACATGTATACAGGCGTAGAACTTGAGGTTAATGACGTTCCCTTTTAACTAGACTTTCTTTTTCTCCCGTATTCTATCCCCTTTTATAGCTTCCTCATTATATTTCGTTCTCCCCTTTTCTGGTTTTCCCATCAGTTTTGTTTGTGCTACCTAATATATTGTGTGTCTAAAGGAATAGCAATAATTGTATTTTACTGAAATATGACAAAATCTCTAGATTAAGGGGATGCTAGTGAAGTGTTGTCCCTGATTTTCTTTTTGTGATAAAGCTATTGTCATGTTCTGATGACCTTCACAAATTTATACATGTTAAGTTTCTGCATGAGCTAATACATAGACTTAGCAAGAAAAATCAAACTGGAGGCAACATAATTTTCATTTCTTCTTGTCACTTTGTCAGGAGTGTTATTTTCCGTTGATATGTTATTGTATTTTTCCCACTACTATCTGGTTTAGGCAGCAAGATAAATTCCTTGCAAAAGGAATCAACACGATGCTACGGAGCAAATAATCATTGCATGAAAGAAAATTACAGACTGATGACAATACTATTTAGGCTTTTCTGATTTCTTATGTGAAAATGAAGAGGGGACTAGTAAATGTTTTGGGCAACATGTGAATGTGTGGAGTAAGTAGCTATTAATAGGTTTACAAATAAGAATATTTTTGTGTTTGTTATATTTCTGCTTTTTCAGCTATTCCTCTGTAATTCTCTTCTCTATTTTCTTCAGCTTTTATTCTTCTGTTACATTGCCATTTACCTTTAATTTCTTATTTATGATGTAATTTACCAAAAAAAAATCTAATTTTTGAATGTAAATAACTCATATGGTGGAGACTAACTTTGTAGAAAAGTAAAAAATAACTATACTTATTGCTTTCAGCAACTGTTACAAGATATAAGATGCTTAAACTACAATTAAAGCCTGTTTGGCTCAGCTTAAAAGCTGGTCAAACTGACTTAAAAGCTGGTTTTTGACTTATTTAACTGTTTGGCAATACTCAAAATAGCTTATTTTAAGTTAAAAAAAACTTATTTTAAGCCAAAAGTTAAAAGTTGGGGTAGGGGTGCTTTTTTCTTTTTAGCTTATAAGTTGTTTTAAGTTGACCACATTTTTATGTTTTTTCCCTTAATATTTTTATACAATCTCCAAATTACCCATATAACCCTAACATCTCTTTCTTCTAGTTTCCCCTTTTCACGTTTGACATAACAACTTCAGCACTTTATCCAAACGCATAACTGCTTATTTTAAAAATAAGTTCCAGCACTTTCAAAAGTACTTTTTTAAAGCTGCTTTTATTAAGCCCATCCAAACGGGCCCTTATTATTACATGTGAATTGAAATATCCCACATGGGGTAATGGTGTTTTTATATCAATATTGTTTATCTTTATTTGGATTCTGTTTTTTCAAGATTTTCATCATCTGACTTTTAATGAATCTATTGGTTGGTTTTGGGGTTTGTCACCATTATTGTCTCATTTTAACTTCTAGGGATCATCAAAAATGGGGTTTTCAGTGGGAGGAAACTTGTTTTTTTGGTGGTTTGGTTTGAATATTGATGTGAGTTGATTGTTTTGTTTGGGGGAATCTTGATAAAGATTGCTTCTTTTGATGTTTTAGAGCTGAAATTTTCATCATCCCACCATATTCAAGGTTTGAATTTGTTGTTTTTTGAGCTCCAAGATTTCATCTTAGATTAGAGTTTCTGAGTTTTGGTTTGATTTTGGGTTTTCTTGGTAGTTAGAATCAAAAGTAAACTGGGTTGATGATGATGAAAAGTTTTAAGGTTTGTAGTTCTGTATGTTGCGGCAGAGAATGGCCATAGTTTGGTTGTTGTTAAAACATTTAGACCTTCAGACAATTCTATTCTGGCAAATAATGGTTTTGATACATTTCATATTGCCGCAAAGCAGGGTCATCTTGATGAGTCTTATGATGCATTCTTTCTTGTACATATCATGCTTATGGAGATAATGTCTATGTTTATTTTCATTCACATGTTATATTAGGAGCAATTTTCATCATTGATTTTAGCTTCTAAACCTTTACCTTAAGTTGTTGTAGTGCAGATTACCTATGGCTTCAGTTAGAATATGTTTTCAGCAGCCTAGATGTTGAAGACTTGTGATATAGATAATCTTCAACTTTGTAAATCTACAATTAGAGGAAAGGGAACGAGGAACAATCCTCACAACAGATTTTCCACACAGCGATCTCGGTGATAAACACCCACAGTGAGCAATTGCAAGCTATACTCTTGAAGCAAAGCAAAATTCTATGTTTCAAGCTAAATGATCCATAAACTGATAAACCAAATTTTCCATTCTAACGAGTTGATTTCGAGGTTTATTCAAATAATCAATCAACTAAGCCCCCCAACCCTAAGGTACCTGAATACGAGCAGTAACATCCGAACCAATGTATCTCCTCATTTGCCTCAAAACTACCTCCCTCTTGTCTCTCAGCAATTTTATTTTCGCCATCGTCATCTTTGTCATTGTCTGCTGCATACACACACACACAAAAAAAAAAAAAAAAAAAAACTTGATTTCGTTGATCCAAGAAAAAGTCAAATTGAGAGGGGAATTAAGAAATTCTACCATTTATGAGAAATTGAAGGTTTTGCAGAGAGAGAGAAAAGACTCATCTTCATCGCTTTGAGAAGAAATGATAGTGAAGAAGAGAACTCAACACAATTTTGTATATGTAACGGTCGATTCGGATGAAAACAAAAGAATTTTAAAAAATGGACTTCAAAAATTTTATTAGTTTATAGCTATAATTATTCAAATGTTTGCGTATATAATAACCCAGTAGATCCAAATTCCACTACTATTCCAATGCTAGGTCTTTAATAGTATTAATACTAACAATTACTTTGCTTTTGGAAAAAGGGTCAAAAATACTCTTAAACTATCTGAAATAGCTCAAATATATCTTTAAATTATATTTTGATTCAAAATTATCCTTCTCGTCAAACTATTGGGTCAAAAATATCCTTCTAATTAATGGAAATTGTTAAATGTCATGTGGATGCCATATGAATATCACATGGCACCCCAATAGATTTCCACCGTAAGATAGACTAAAAGGAAAAGGATCAAAAGTACCATTAAACTATCCGAAATAGCTCATATTTACCCAGAATATAACTTGAAGAGAAGATACGAACATAATTAAAATTATTAAAAACGTTAGGTATGAGAAAAAGAAAACACGAGAAAATGTTATATTTTCTTGAACGAATTCAAACACTTTCAGTAAAAACGTAAGAATTATATTATGAAAATAAAAGTAGTCTCATGATATAATATGGAAGCAAATTGTAGAAAAAGAAATGTTAGGGTAATGCGATAAACTACTATGGCTACAAAGTCACTTGATTTATTTAATTATTTTTCATTAAAATTGTACTGATATGAAATTTTATTTAAAATCAAAATTTTAAGAAATAAAAAAATAACTATTTAAACTATTTTAAAGACTTGACCAACAAAAAATTTAACATTTATTTCAGTTACTCAATTATGTTATTATATCAATTAATTATTATTTTAATTTTAAATTAGACAGTAAACCTCTTTATTCAATTAACATTATCCAAGAATTCATTGGTTTCCCTATAAACTATCTAACTAGTTTTGCTTACAATGAATAGGGAGATAATGATTAGTAAATTGGATAAGTGAATGATCGATAGATTAATAAAATAAAGATAGAATAATTGGTGAAATGAAGCTAGTGTTTGGCTATAGATTTTTAAATATTCTTGGCAAATATTATTTGGTTGAAAATTTGGGAGAAATTTTATATGTGTTTGGCGGTATTTGGAAAACATATTTCACTATTTAAGAAAAATATGATTTATACCCCTAAGTTTTAAAAACTATCAAAACAATCATAAGCATGTATTACAAGTCAATTAAATTGTCGTTGCAACAAATAACAAGTAGTGTCCATGACTCAGGAGCAACGTGGTCGTTTGGAGTGAGTGCAGAGCATCATTCCCTACATCGTGAAGTAGACATAACACATGACTTTGTTTCTATGAGCCGATTGTTCACATTTTCATCAACAACCATATCAACACTTTCATATTCACTGAATATTTCATCATTACTTTGGTGTTCACGTAAAAAATTATGCAATACAATGCAAACAACTACTATATAGGAAGTTTTTGTAAAGATAATAATTTCCTGTAAAATTTCAACTTTTAAAAGATTCCAAAAAATGAAATTTGACCCAAATACTAGAAAAAATTATTATTTGAGAATTGATATATTTGCCAAAAGTATTGTCAAATAATGACAAATTATATGGACAAAAACTATTGTCAAATTTCCCCCCAAATATTACTTGGAAAATCTATTGTCAAACGGGTCCGAATAGTTGGTGATTACATAAGCTACTAACAACTAATGATCATTTTCTTTCACAATTGATGAGAGCAAAGAGACACAAATGTAATGTCCACTAATAAACATAATGTGACATATGATATATTTTTAATAATATTAAAATATCACACTAATAGGTCTATTAGTTGGAGTCATGGTTTTTTGGGTAAGGATGATTTAACTTTAAAAAAAAAAAAAAAAAAAAGACAAATGCTAAAGTATACAGGATGGGTAATGACACCCAAAAATGTAATCGAGTGGTTAACAAATTGAGTCGAAAATTATAAAATTTTAGATTTTAATGTTAGCAGAGATAAAAATACTTAGTGTTTTTTTTATTTGTTACTTGAACTTTTTACCTATACCGATGGAAGTAGCATGTAGTGTTGGCAATTCAAGTCAACTTTTCACTGATCCGCCCAAATAGCTCATCAAATATGGATTGAAAGAGTGATTCTAAATAGAGCAACTTTCACATATAACAAACACAAAATTCATATTTGTATGTTATAGCAAAGTTTGCATAGTTGTGTTGCATAGTAAACATAAATATATATATTCGCTATATATATACAAAGAAACCAATTGTATAATTTGCTATACATATACAAAAGAAAGCAGTTGTATACAAATCAATTGTATAATTTATGTATGTATAAAATGAGAAAGAGAGAAAGACAAAAGAAAATTGGGCAGGAAAATATTTGTATTGTATAATTATAAGTGTATAAGACGAAGATATATGTATATACATGTGTATATACAATTTTCTCTCGCTTTATACAAACGGAAACACAATTTATACATTTCGTTTCCGTTTGTATAAGAGATAGAGGCGAGGGCGGCGAGTTAGATCTGGAAGAGTGACGAGCGAGATTTGGGAGAGGAGAGAGAGGGGAGAGACGGGAACAAAAGTATATGTATATATACAATTTTTTCTCTCTTATACAAATAGAAACACATTTTATACAGTTGTGTTTGTATTAAAGTGAGAGGGAGCGAGCGAGACATAGAGGGGCAAGTGAGAGTTTGAGGTAGAGAGGTGACTGACAAACAGTTTGATACATGGCACAATTAAATCAAAGTGTGGTTATAACATTTAATTTGAATTATTAGTTTGCCATTATATACAATTTTTCCTTTTAAATACAGTTAATATTTGGGGTTATACCCATATCTTATATCAATTAATATATGGATATATTATGGGTAAACTACGGGTCATACACGGGTATTGTAAATTTTCTCCAAGTTTTTAATAAATCTGTCGTTGCCAAGTTACTTTCATATATGGGTCTTTATTAATATTTCAACTCTCGACCCCCACCCCCACCCGTCCAAAAAGAAAAGTTTAAAGTTTATTTTTAAAAGAGAAAATGATCAAAAGCCCCCCCCCCCCCCCCTAAACCTATACCCGAAATTCCAATTACACACTCCAACTTCACGGGTGTCCCATTACCCACCTAAACAATATTTTTATCTGTTTTCTACCCAC
This sequence comes from Solanum corneliomulleri, assembly GCA_027704805.1. Classification (NCBI taxonomy): domain Eukaryota; kingdom Viridiplantae; phylum Streptophyta; class Magnoliopsida; order Solanales; family Solanaceae; genus Solanum; species Solanum corneliomulleri. Next base: position 62,469,045 of record JAKWIY010003058.1, read on the forward strand.
CTAAGTGTTGACCTGTCATGAGAGGTGTTGTCACTGCCTCTAGGCGCGTTAGAAGCAAAATTTGAAGAAATCCTACAGTCATCTTCCCCACTTTTAAAAACTCATTGCTTCTTCTTCCCCCACCACTAATCCTTGTTTTTTTAGTAAAAATTCACGAATTCCTCTCAAAATCAAGTAGGATTTAGTTGTTAATGTTCATTTGTACTTCAAATCTTGAATTTAGGGTTTGAAATCTGATCTAATTTCTTATTTTGGTTTCTAATTAGAAGTTTGAATTTTCTCGAAATTCATCAAAAATGGCAAATGAAAACTTGAATACGCTTTGTATGGATGAATCAGACCCAATGCTCAACGTTGTAGTGAGATGCAAACACGGAATTTTGCTGAATTTGCAAACTTCTTGATCGAAATTAAATCCGGAAAGAAGATTTTGGTGATATCACTTGATAATGCAGAATCGTTTGATGTAAATGCTCTTACTTTTGATGATGCAGAATTGTTTGATGATAACTAAAAGTGGAGTACGAGATTAAAAGAGGGTTTTTGGAATTTTCTTGTTTCCTTTGTTCTTCTTTCAGTTTAGGGAGAAATGGGGGGGGGGGGGGAAGCAAGAAAAGGGAGAAAAAGAAGAAACGGGAGTTTCTAGGTGTGGGTCCCAGCGCGTGGAATCACGCAGCTTGACTTATTTGATTTATGTGTTGAGGTCAGCACTTAGGTGGGTAGAAAATAAATAAAAATATAGTTTAGGTGGGTAGTGGGACCCCCGTGAAGTTGGAGTGTTTAGTTGGGATTTCGGATATAGGTTGGGGAGACTTTTGATCATTTTATCTTTTTAAAAAATATTTTGAACTACAAAAAATTCATTTTTTCACCCCTACCCTCGACCCCTACCCCCATACCAGTCCCCTCACCAACCCAACCCAACCCCCCCCCCTCAAAAAAAAATTAAGTTAGTTTTAAAAAAATGTTTTCAACTTCAAATTTTCATTTTATTCATCCCTACCATTGTCCTCCCATCAGCCCCCCCACCCCCACCAAAAAAAAATTAAGTTTGTTTTAAAAAATTATTTTCAACTTCAAATATTTATTTTTTCACCCTACTCTTTACCCCTCCCCGCCCCCCCCAACCATCGGCCCCCGTACCCCTACCCCCAACCAACCCACATCCTTCAAAAATATTAAGTTTGTTTTAAAAAAAATATTTTTAACTTCAAATACTTATATTTCCACTCTATCATGGACCCCCACTCCCTCGCTAGCGCCCATCACCCCACCCCACCCCCAAACCCCCCCAAAAAATTTAAGTTTTTTTTTTTACTTTTGTAATAAAATAAAACTAAATGAAGCAATTTCAACAGATTTCATCTAAAAAAATACTAAAATATTTTCTCCATATTGAATTCTTAAGTAAATAACTATTTCTTATGAAATATGGTTAAAATATGGGTGAACTGGTAATTTACCCAAATATATTACACAACCCATTATTACCCATTTTATGTTTACCCATTTTCAACCCGCCAACATTTGACCCAACCCGCTCATTTGTCACCACTAGTAGCACATATACTTCATGCCAATCGAGTGTTGGACAAAAGAAACGATACTCTATACATTTTTAGCGTAACAAGTTTATAATTATATACTGTCATTTTTATCCACCTAAAGATGTATAGTTTAACATTATTTATGAGTATATTTTCATTAGTAATAATTATTACGTTTGGAATAATTTTTATCTCACAAGATAGGGATTGGATAAAGTTTATGTACACTCTACCTTTAGTGTCCCTATCTTGTGTCAGGGTTATGCTAGATATGTCATTGTTATTGTTATCGAATAGTTTTTCACATATGTTTAGTGTTGGTAAGACATAAAGTGAAATAATGTCCCAATAACAATTGTATAAATTAAACCACGAATTGACATGTCGTGATGAGATAATTACAGTTTTCTTTATTCTTAATCGAGATTCTGGATTTGAGTCTTGCAAAATAATATCATATTGTTAAAGGAGCATTTATCTCACTAGCGCGAATCAAAATTAATTGGTTGAGTGAATTTCAGGTAACATATAATTCCTTTTATTTACATATATATTTATAAAAAAAGACTACTCATGTTGAAGAAATTAAAAAAATATTATAAAGTGAAGAATCCAATCATCATCAACAAAGTAAAAGTTAAGATAACCAACCAATCGAGCTATTAAATTCTCCATCGAGTTTTATCATGATCATAGAGTAGTTGCAAATAGGAACTGGATAGACTTAACATAATCTTCTTATCTTTAGAGAAATACATATTCATCCTATTGGTCTACAAGTTGCAATCTCTTTTGTATTGCCTTTTGACCATAATTTTTAATGAATGGTGGAATTATAATTGTGACCAAAACGATCGTAATGACGTTTCATTTTACTATATTAATTAGTCAAATTTGATGTAAACATGTTTCATGTTAATGGTGGTTGGATCAAAGATTATATTTGTTAATTAGAAGTGTTTAGCTATTGGGAGTACTGAAGATACACTTTATTGTTGTGTGATGTAATCTTCTTTTTTTCTCTTTTATTTTAGGCCATGCAAAGTGGATATACTTGAAAAATCAATAACTTTCTGAAATAGCTCTACTTAGAGTCCTAATTATTGATTATAGTAATAGTTTAACTAATTAACAAACATGACAATGCATTTAAAGGTGTGACATGACAATGAAGTACTGGTGAATTGAAAATTACGAAGTTTTTTATTCAAATTAAATCACTATACAAAATAAAGATATAAGGTGCTTTAATTTCTTATCAATTCACATATATTCTAATCGTGGTAGATATAGTGATTTATGATTATAGTGATGCTCGTTATTGATAGAGATTGCAAGGATATCCCATGAAATTATTTTACGTGTATAAAAATTAATGCAGACACTATAAAAAACCAAAAAAATAAAACTGATCAAACTATATATTGTCATTTTTTTTTTTAACTCTAGCTATTTTTTATAAGGAAAATTATAATAGCATATTATCAACACCACTTCCATGTCATGGCAAATTATTAGTCACATAATTTACTCTTTAATAATTGATGCAAAAGGAGTGGGTGACAATAAAGTGACTTGCCACATGTCATGATTCTACTTGTCCAATTAATCTTAGCTGTATAATTATAATTCTCACAAATTGAACATATTTATTTAGTTTGACAATAAATATGATTTTAGCTCATTTATCCGTTAAGAAATTCTATTTCATTTTTGTACTTAAGAAAAATTGCTTTTCGGAGTATTAATTTACTTATTGTAAATAATTGTCTATAATTATTTTTTTTATTAGGTAATATGTTAGTACTGAATTTTGATATATTAATATATGATCATTTAAGAATCGTTTTAGATCATAATATTTATTTTTATAAAAATAAATGTATTAATTCAAATATTGCCAGTTAAAATGGGATGAAAGAAATATTTGTTAACAACCTCCATTTGGTTAGGAATTGGACGAATGCGTCCTTTTCTCCTACTTTGAGTGTTTTGTTTCATTAACTTTGTAATTTATTTATTTATATATATTATTTTGTGATTCCAAATTACTTGGAGTAGAATAACTTTTGAATTTTCGAAAAGAATAAATAGATATAATTGTATTTGTGTTAAGTATTAAAAAGTTTTTTAAATTTTGTGAATTCTATAAATTGAAATGAGAAGGAGAAACGTGAGAGGACACTACAAGGCCAATGTTAAAAAATCAAATCAACCACGAAATCACAAAAACATATTTAAGAAAGATTTAGCTATTTTATAGTTTAAAAAATATAATAAACTTATAATTATAAATATTTTAAAATTTAAATTCTAATTTTTGCAATCGCAGAATACGACGGACGGATAGCAATCTGTCGAGAAAAACATAAATAGATGAAAAATGAAGTTACATGTTTACTCAATTTTGAAATATACTCCTGTTATCGTTGCGAAATGATACTTACTCATTTATTTTTAGAGTTAGAGATTTAATTTGAATATCAAAAAATCGAAGAAAAAAACTCGATAATGAATGATTGTAAACTTTCCAAATTCTCCGCCCGAAGAGGAGCCATGGAAACACAACAAGGATGTCGTGGACTGTTATAACGCATACGCGTGTCCTCATTTGCTTTGTCTATAACTTCAAAATATCTACCTATCAACTTCAACCAAACCTTTGTCTCCCAAAATAATCCAACCTGGCACTGCAGATGTGTATCGAAACGTAGAGTCAGATTCACGATTTAAATTTTATAAATTTAATTTTTAAAATATAATATTATGTAATTTGAAAATCATAAATTTGAGCATATTAGTATAATTTATTGTAATTCTAGTTGGGTTTTATATATATAAAAAAGAATTGTTATAAATATTACTTATCGTATGATATTTAATTTTAATTATATAATATTAAATTAATTTATTTTTAAAAATCGATAATACATCGTATAAATAGAGACGGAGCCAATAATCTAAAAGGGTTGGAATGCGTGCACTAGATAAAAGGGTGTTCCTAATCTAAATTCATTCCCTTTGACCCATAAAAATTCTATCTATATTTTCTTGTTCTAATATAGAAGCTATGAGACCTAGAAATAAAAATAATATTTAGCTTTAAATTTATTTTTATTATTAATCATAGTATTTTTCTCTTAAATTTATTATATTCAGAAAATGATATAAAATTCTCATTTTATTTATTATTTTGTCAAGTATGTGCCAATTTAATAATAAGTGGAGGGCGTAGAAAATAAAATAATATACTCGTGCAAATATCATTCGTGTCATCCTGTGCATTATACAAGAGGTAAGAAGGGAATTAAAAATAAATATATATCGGACCTTTCTTACAAGTTACAACCATAGTATATTATTTGTTCACATTATTAAAATTATATGTTTTAAATTATTTGTCAGTTTAATTAATTAATTTTTTCTAGTCTTCTCTAATTATTTTTTTGAAAGTATAAATATTGTAATGTGTAGCAACACATTTTCTAAGAAATATATTCATATCATACTTTGAAACTCAACAAAGATAACGAAATAAATATTAAAAACATCCTGAATTTGACATAAAATTAATAATTTTAGCTTTTATTTATTGTCGGTTTTAAAAACATATTTCTATTTGACTAGCTAAACTTAGATATATGCACCTCCGATCCGTCACCTGTCAAAGCAAGTAATCTTAAATTTAGGAGCATGATACTCTTAATAGAAAATCTAAAGAAATGCTGAAAATATCCTTGAGCTTGACAAGAATTCAAGAGTGCATGTAAATTCAGTTAATTATTGCAATATCAGAAGAAGTACTGAAAACACATTTAAATTTGTTAAAATGGAACTAATAATTTATATCGAATCTATAAAGTGATTAATTGATTTAATTTTCACGTCCTACATTTTTATTGGGGCCTACCCTAATAAATATATTTTATTTAAATAAAAAGAAAATAGAGAATGGTTGTATTTGTATTGCGGCGTACTTTTTGTGAGCCCATATGGTATATGGTCCCAATTACTCCTATATAAATAGCCTCCCAACTTCCTCCCAATTTCTCTAAACTACCATCCATTCAATTCAATTCAATTCCCCAAAATCCCCCATCCAAAAACAACATGAAGAAATCACTTCTCTTAGCAGCCTCTGTTTCTGCTGCCGCCACCGCCACCGTCTCTTCTGTATCCAAAGTTCGAGTTTCTCTTCACAAGGTAAACATTCAAGTTTTTTTTTAATGGATTTTGCTCTGTATTCTCTGTTTTATGTAGCTTTAATGTCGTTTCTGTGTAGAGAAAGTTATCTGTTTTTTTTGTTTTTTTCGAAGTTTTTTTCGAATGGATTTTGCTCTGTTCTCTATGTAGTTTTAATGTCGTTTGTGTGTAGAGTAAGTTATCTCCTCTTTTTTTTTGTTAAAATCAAATCAAATTTTGTTAAGTAATGAATTTTATGAATCAGAAGTGAGAACTCAGTTATCCGGTGCCGAGAGTTGGTAGATCTCGCTGGAATTAGCGTTGAGCAACTCAAATTCTGTTTGAAATTTGAATTTATGAGTTTTGACTTAAAAACACTTCAAAATAAGGCAATCCTATTATCATTTTGAATTCAGATGTTGAATTTCTTTCCTTTTGTTTCAGGACAGCAATTTGAAGAAAAATGATGAAGATTGTTCAAAATCGGTGAAAGCATCAACATCTACAGATAAATTTGCGCCCAGATTTGATGGATTGAGGTTTATAGAGACGTTGGTCACTGCTCACAGATAAGTTTACAAAAGAGGCTTTAAAAAAAAAAAAGTTTTGGATGGAAAAAATATAAGTGAAAAAAGGAGGAATATGATATTGTAATTTATATTTATACTAGAACTACATGATTGTTTCAAGGATATATCAAATTTCAAAAGAATTGTTCCCAGGAGTTTTTTTTTTTTAAATCAGATTTGTCTGAAGAACTTATGATGTTGCTGTTCAAATTTGTTTAGATTCTTGACAATATTTTATCTCTTTGTATTTCCAATAGGAGTTTTTAAGTTTGACGAAATTACAGCTTAAATTATATTTTATGTTCTTTTTAATTGGGGTTAATAACATGGATTTACTAGAAAAAGCGTGCGATTCAAATGTAGAAAGTTTACCGAATTTGAAATTGAGTAATGAGTCCAATCAAACTTACAACTTGGACAGCTAAAATGATCTAGTAGTTTCTTAAAATCAAAATTTTCATATCCCATCCAGATCCACACGCCGCTTTCAAATTTCAATAATACTCAAATGTGGAACAACAAAAAGATATAGAGACAGGCTAGTTTAACAACAAGAACATCAATCCAATGTCATCCAACTAGACATTGATTCATTATGACATGCACCTTTATGTTATTAAAAAAAAATCAATAATTGAACTCCCTTGACTTAAGTGATATCAGCAAGGATATAATTTATAAAATCTAAGAAATAATGTATGGCATTTTAAAAAAGTCTGTGCAACATGTGTTGAAAGTATGTACATAAAGACTCCAATGAAGAAGCAAAACTATAGAGAAAACCAAAACATTGTGTAAAAAGTTGGGAAAATTTAAAATTGTCCAAAATTATGTGGATCTATCTCGTACTTGTAATTCATATAATTCATATTACTTCTCTATGACAACATGTTAGTCTGATTGATGTTCTGCTGTATATATGTGGTCTTTGGCCTCACCATTTGTCTGTCAATAGTGAAATGTCTGTAAAGACGCGCTTTTACCTTAAAAAATGCTGATATTAATCTGCCAGAAAGGTGAAACAACCGCTGCCCTTGTTAAAAGATGTCATGATTGTGTCTTTCTTTACGGGTGATGGACCTGCCTATGCGAAGACGTCGAGTTGTGAGTGCTTCGAACAAAACCTCCACTGCATCTTCAAGTGCTTTGGCTTGATTATCCAATCCATGGGAAACAAAATTTGGAAGGTCATGCAGCTCATCGAGGAGGCCTATGGCTGCAGCTGCTGTACATGTACGATCCCATGATGGTTGGGGTCTGCATTTGGCCAAAACGTTAGATATGAAAAGCCAGAGAGAAAGTAAGAAAGATGAATGAGTCATTGCTGCAGATTTGGGATCATGTATCCTACCTGAGTTTATGCATCAAGGATGCTCCTGTGTTCAGCGTTATGCAAGGAATCTCCTCCTCCCCCCACATTACCTTGTACCGATCCTAATCATTAAACATATCAGATCAATTGTTTGTCTTTGAGAAATCGATTCACATTTTCCAAACTCATATAAATCCTAACATCAATGCAACTTTGGCTACACAGGTGAAACTAAAGAAATACAAAAACAGCATACACAGTGTAGTCCCACAAGTGTGGTCTAGGGAGGGTAGGATGTATACAAACCTTACCCCTCCCTACCTTTTTAGGGTAGAGAGCTGTTTCTAATAGACCCTCAGCTCAAAAGATCCAACTAAAAATCTTGTACTTCTTATACACGTGCCACTCTTTTGTACTTCTTATGAAATGGGAAGTACCTCCAAATAAGAGAATACAAATATGGAGCGAATAATAGCACTAGATGAATAACCTCTCCTACAACTGTACATGCAATTTAGTCATTCTGAGAGAGAAGAATGAAGGGATGGGAGGACTTCGACAAAACATTCAAATTATTTGCTTGGGAGGGGCGGTAGGATAAGATTGTGGTATCAGACTTTGGTTATACACCATTAAGGTCAGAGCTAACAGATATTTTCCATCTCCAGTGAGAAAAATGCAAGTGTGGCTAACGAAATTAGAGAGATGGTGTCCAGGGCATTTGAGGTATCCAGCTTCGAAGGCACATATGAGACTTGAGATTGTTCAAATGATAATAGATACTAACTTGCCTGCATCAAACAAAACGAGCAAGAAGACAGGTGGATTTGGAAAGGGAATGCTAGAAAGTTCACCATCAATCATATACATATTCTCTTAAGAGGGAAGAGCCATCTTTAAAAACTAAGGATGAATAGAATACATATTTGCTGCTGTTATTTTGTCCAAGCAAGTTGATGAAGATGTCAATCATTTGCTCATTCACTGGACTACCAACCAGTGGAATCTCCTTTTAGCGATTTCGGGTGCCCTTTAAAGTATAAGTTCCATATAAATTAAAGACACAAAAGTTCTGCCCTTTTGGCAGCTATACAAGTCAATTATCTTTATTATTTCTCCTATAGAGCTTCATTATTAAAATTAAGTGGTCCTAACATGCACAACTGCAATTGAAACAGTGCATATAACGTAATCAACTTTACAGCAACTAAAGTAATCATAACAGTAGAGAGAAACTTTTTCAAATGTCCATCAAAAATCCTTTTCAAAAGTCCTGTAATATAAGTACTACAATCTAATTGGTTCAACCTCAAGTTATTATATCACTCTTTTGCACCCAAGGTTTTCCAACCTTTTTATATAATATAACTAACTTTAAAGCAAGTGAAGTAATCACCACAGTTGAGGTGCGCGCAGCTGACTCAGACACCACGGTTACTAAAAAACAAATCCTATCATCATCCCCCACCCCCCGACAATGTTCATGGTAAAAAAATTTGTTAGTTAATGATCTTATTTGAATTTAAAAAATAAGAGTTACGTTGCGAGGTGAAATACCTTTAAACGGCTGAACATTGCACCCGAATTGCTCCACGTCCCATCAATTAGAATAAAATTCAAGGAATGGGCTCCATCTGCCTATATATTAGCAGCATAAAGAGTCAATATTCATACAATAGAAAATGAGAACATCACATGAACAAAAGTTCACATGAATGATCACCTCCATGTGGTTTGAGAAGCAAAACTACAAATCAAATTGCCATTATATGACACTAATATTGGCAAACACTTGTTCAAAAGAAACTGCATTGCACCATGAAGAACATTATCATCCTATATAAATAGGTACATTCCACGCAATTAAGTCTTTGTCATTGTACTTAATAGCATAGAGGTAAAAACCAAAAACCCCACACCTCCAACCATTAGGGAGGAAATTGATACGCAAAGGGATTTAGATGGGAAAGAACCCCTCTTGAGCTCCTAATTGTGTGTGTTTGTGGTGGGGCTTTGGGAGAGTGAAATTTACCATGGTTAACTCAAAGACTGGCACGAAAAACATAAAGACAGAATCTTTCATTTAAGGGAAGCCAAATAGTTGAGAAAAACAAGAAGCAAAATAGCTTATCCCTCTTTTTATTCTGAAGAAATAGAGAAGTAAACCAATTTACATATCTAAAATTTCCTCGTGGGTAACTCCATCATATTCTACTAAGGCCTAAGGTATTGGGATGTCTTTTCACTTTTCCCAGTCTCGAAATCATTACCTGAATTGCTTCCAGAGAAGAAAGAATGAGAAAACAACTTGCTCTTTTGTTTCTACTTTTACTTCCCCACAATCATCTTGTCAATGACAAACTTTAGCCATATTACCAAGTAAAAAGTTAGGATGGAGTACCATCTCAGGATGGTTTTCTACATTTGCAAAAGAAAGCCCGGCCATGCTATCCTTGACAGAATTTGTTGGCGCATTCTTGTTGGGATAAAGACACCAAACCTTGTCTTTTCCTGAAAATGATGTAAAATGCAAATCAAAAGGTAATCGCAGGTTCTGATAGAAAAGGTTGAACAGGATTCAATCAAGTAAAGCTTAACTTGTTTAAATAGATAAACAGGATACATAAAGCTAACTTGGCTCCACAAGCTATCTCCTCTTTTCATGCTACATAGATGGTGCCAATTATAACTGATGCATTATACAACATCCAAAAACTTGTGATCATGAAAACTGGATAGAATAGTGATCACGCTCCCGTTACCATGAATATTCAAACATGATATCTAAAGTTACATTTTTTCCATTACCTAATGTTCTTGAATGCATCATACATGATTATGCCGACAAGTCCATTAGTTTAATAAGATAGTTAATAACTGAATTGTCCTCTTTACTGTTGTCAAGATATTGTTAGGAAAAAACTGAGAAACATGTTAACAATTAGGAGGCAGGAAGCTAACAAAAGGTTGGCAACATTTTCTACTAACGCAGACATGTCAAAGACTCAGTGATCCAAGAATTTGACATTATCATGACTTGTGCAAAGGGCAGCCCGGTGCACAAACCATCCCGCATTCACGCAGGTTCTGGGGAAGGGCTGCACCCCGAGGGGTGTGATATAGACAGCACACCCTAATGCAAGCATTATTGGCTTTTTGCACGGCTTGAACTTGTGACCTATAGGTCACGCGAAGAAAACTTTACCGTTGTTCCAAGGTTCCCCTTCTATTAGTTTGGCAAGACACCTCAATTCTGCCTTTAACCCTAGCATGCGAAACACATGCTTACACAGTCCAATTTGGTTAATTACATATGTTGTTTTGTTACTTGTTAGATACATATTGTATGATATTTTTCTATTCATATTTATCATTGGCACGATATGTTCTGGGGTAGACAGAGTCACATGTACAAAGGACACAACCCCTCACCCTCTTGCCCCAATCAGATAACAATTTTGTATCATTTTACCAACCACTAAGCTGTGCACTCCAAGATTTTATAAACAAGCGGCCTTTTCACATAAAAGACAAGCATCTACTTTAGGAATCATGTGAAGGTTATTCGGGCGTCTTCAATATTCATGCTAGGACATACTCTACAGCTATTTCTTCATGGTAGAGTGTTAAATTGGTGAACAAATTTAAAAACAAATGAAAACCTGCAAGCTTGAGTGCATCCCACATCATATCCTCATGTTCAGTTATTCCATAAAGACACAAACTAGCAGCGTGGACACCAAATACTTGCCACAACAACTTCCCTGTGTTATTTTGTCGCAAAAAATCCTGCAAAGATGAAAAAAACAACAATTATGGATCATGTAGATTGAAAGAAGAAGTGAGTGTAAAACGTAAGGAAATGAAAGGTTTTAATGAAAAAAATGCAAAAGAAAAAAAAAAGAAGATGAAGACAGATGGTAAAATTTTGTACCTTTGGGTGCATGTACAACCAAAACCGCATCCGATTCCAAAGAGGACATGTTATGAGTTTTGAACACATACAATCGCCCGAGCAAAGCCAACACTTGAGAATTTAAAACAGAACCAAAACCAAATGCGATACCATCAAAACCTATTCGTATGTGAAAAGAAGTCAACTTTTCTAAGGGACAATCTGCAGATAACAGCAATATTTCATGCTTTAATGCAGAAAAGATCCCACAAACAAATAAAAAATGTGAAACAACCCTGATTTGATGAGCAAATGTTTACCTTCTGACAAAGGTAACCCCTACTTCCAAGCACGCGACATGCAATTTGGCGAGCTGAAAAGAACTGGAGTTTCTGTTCAGAATCACCTAAAGTTTGATATTTTGCTCTATGCTTTTTATCCTCTTGCACCTTGAAGTCACCCTAAAGATCAGATCACAGTTATGAGCTAATAAAGGGCAATTAGTTATTTTTTGATCAGTTAAAGCACGAGTAATTTTGAAAGAGGTTAACAAGCCTGAGGTAGAGATATAAAGTTCCTAATTAAGGATAGGTAATCGTTTTCAACTGAAATTACCGAAGTACATGTATTTACCATAACCTCCACTGCATTATATATTTGATCTCTCTTTTCTTTTGCTCAAGAGGATTGACAAGTAAACGTTCCCCAGTTAAGAAGTGACTAAAAGTTGGTGTGTCATTCAAAAGTAACAAACTTAACTCCAAATTTGTTTTATCGTGTAATTTAATAATCTTATTCATTTTAGTAAATTGTTTTTTCGTTTTCAACCATCAGTTTAATTTACAGATTATTGTAATTTTAATCAATCCAAGAGTAAAGTCAAAATATAAATACAAAGAGAATCTTTCTCTTCATAAATATAAAAAACAAGAGATATTCCAAGGAAATACAAAATACAACATATTAGTATGGACATTATGTTGTCAAATAAAATTTTTTATTGAATAATTGTTGTAAAACGTACAATTGATAAGGGAACGCTATGGGATGGAAAAGTATTCTTCTTTTTAATGATGTGGTGTTTGGGCCAGCTTATATACAACTTGACTATACCAATGGGGTACCTGCTACTTCCCACCGGCATAAGTATCATAGTTTTACCAAGGCTTAGACATATACTTTTTTGTTGTTGAGATGGAAAAAACTATCTAGTGATTTTTTCTCTACGGAATCTCGTCTCTTAAGTTTGCACCCACTTCATCGACCACTAGACCAAACCATCCAGTAGGGGATGAAAAAATACTTAATAAGGTGAGAGGCATGTTTTATAGGAAGACTGTGAAACTAACAATATTATATGGGAGTGAATGTAAGACTTTGGAATCCCAAATACAAAATATAAATGTTGTACCACTACGGATTATAAATGATCAAATCTGATAAGACAATTGAAATAGCAAGTAGAGAGGATAAAGTGAGAGAAGAAAGCCTCTTAATGTAGACCTCCCGATGAACCGGTTTTTAGGTATGAAATTACAATGATTGTTAGTAATAGAAATGGGTGTGGTAGAACAAAACTTACAAGAACAGAATTTGCCTAAAAAGATTTTAAAAAATACATAAGCAATGCAAACCTTATTAAGAACACAACATAACGAAAGCATAATATCTCTACAAGTGATACCAGTTTTAGTGAACAAATACACTAAACACTCGTATATCTCTAGAGGGATAAACTTAGTTAACCATGTAGTATAAGAGCGTGATTTAGACAAACTAACCGCCTTAAAGGGGAATATTTACTAGTGAAAACAAACAGACATGAATAGAGTCCAATACCCAGGATAAAAAAGACCTGAATAAAGCATAATGGATTTAGATGAATCATATAGCCGACTCCAATCGATTCAGAATTGAGGAGTAACTAGTTGGTGCTGATTAATATTGTTTTTCAAAATACGAGAACAGTCCTAGGATAAAGCATTAAAAAATCGTCTATATGAGTGGTAATCAAACCGACTCATCTACACCTCATCTTTGAAGCATGATAAGGAATCCCAAAAAAGATCGATTGAGACTCCCTCCACAGATTCCACAAAGATCTCTAAAAACTTGTCTAGGACAAGTGAGATCTTCAGTCTGCATGCTTGAGAGCTACTCAAACAAAAAAGAGTCTGGTTCAGTCCAAATTCAGGACCGTCACACCCAACTAGAAAGGCTAAAATAGAAGAGGGAGTAAGAGAAAACATCTAAAACTTATTATTTTGTATCAAACAGTATAACTACTACTAGGGAAGCAGTTCTACAAAAGCATATAACAGTAAGTCCATTAGTGACATTCAGTGTTCCCCTGTTTCCTGTTTAGCATTACAACAACAAATTACCCACTGAAATCCACAAGTGAAGTCTAGCGAAGGTAAAGTATACATAGACCTTATCCCTATCTCGTAAAGATTAGAGAAGCATTGATGAAAAAAAAATCATTGGCCCTAACTACTTGTTAAGAAGTAACCCATCAACAAATTCAACTTGTCTTCAAATTAAACAAGCCCTAAGCGTTTAAAAGTAGAATTACAGTTAATCTGAAACAAGAATGCAGAATGTACAAGGGAAACACAAATGGAAAAAAAAAGGAATCAAATCTTTTACCGAAAGTTTGCCATGATTTCCACCAAAGACCATTTGGGCATCAACGTTTTTCTCCAACATATTCAAATCCTCAACAACCTGAGTAACCATGGAAGGTACAGTTGATGTAGTCCCCCAACCCCTCCATTCTTCAAGGCCAATTGCAGCTTCTCCATTGCTTACAACTACTTTCTGGGGTTCTCTTGAAGAAGAATGATCTGCAGCCATTGTTGTGGAGAAGGGTTTTGAGGAGTCCATTGAAGTAACTGTGTTGTTGCAGAATTGTTGAAGAGGAAAATGGAAGGAGCTAATGAAGCTCAAGGGTCTTGTTGCAAAAATCAGCATTGTATTCTTCAATTTTCATCAAATCTAAGCCCAATTTTGTTATACATTCTCTCAAAAAATCTCATATGTATTCATTTTAAGCCCATTGGGCTAAATGGATATGCTAACAATTAGCCCAAAGGAAAATTGTAAAATTTTCATGGAAAATCTACCATATCAAACAAACATTCCTACCGTATTTACTAATTCTCCGTATAGTTTGAAATAGTTTCATATTATCTCACTAATTAATAATGAGAAAATTGAATGAAATTGTAAACTATTAATTCAAATTAAATTTTATAACTCTAGTTAATTTTATTTACAATTCGCAATAAACATCCCATTTTTTTGTCATATGATTGGGTATTCAATAAGCCATTTTCGGTATACAATTAGTCATTTATACATCTCAGTATGAAATGTGTTTGTGTAAAGCGAAAGAAAAGTGTACACATAAATACAAATACAGATATTCGTCATATACACTTATGATTATACAAATATAGATTTTACTATACAAATTACAGTGTATAAATGATTTTATGTAAAGCTGAACATTAGTATAAAATTAGATGTATCTAGCGAATTATACAAATCAAAAGCTCCATAGTAAATATTAAATTTGCTATGAAGCATAATTATGCAAACTATAGTTATAACTAGGAGTGGCAAACGAGCGAGTTGAGTCGATCAAAAAATGAGTTAAATAAAAATGTAAGTTACCCAACTCAACTCATATTTTAGATGGGTAAAAACGAGTTACCTAATGAATAATATGAGTAATCATATTTAACCATATTATATTAGAAATCTTGTTGAAAATTGTAAAACAAAAAATGATAATTTATCACTTCACTTCACCCTTACCAGCACCCCAACCCCCACTCCTCACCCCCTACCAGCCCCCCTCACCCTCCACACACCCCATCCAAAAAAAAGAACTAACGATTTTTTAAAAAAAAAAAATTAAAAAAGATTACCAACCCACCTCCTACCAGCCCCCTCCTCCCTACCAACCCCTATCCCAAATTATAAATGTAAAAAAAAGTTTAAAAAAAAAAAAAAAACTTTTTTACTACCCAAGATCACTTTTTTTGTTTGTTTGTTTTTACCCATTCATCCATTTAACTATCCATTTTTAAATGGTTAGTATTGATATTGCTCATTTTTTACCCATTTTTAAATGAGTTGGATACCCAATTCATTTAAAAGGGTAATATAAATGGATATCCATATTATTTACCCATTTTGTCACCCCTAGCTATAACATGCAAATATGATTTTTATGTTTGCTATGTGTGAAAGTTGCTACTTAATAATTATATACCCGATTTCAAGTCAAATACACCTACATACCTGTATTTTTGCTATTTGATACACTAAATTAGGTAGAGAGACGAGCAAGAGAGGAGAGTGGGGACTAATATAGAAGAGAGACGAGTAAGAGAGTTAGATACATGAGAATCTATTTGAATACAGTTTATTTTTTTACAAAAATTACATCTAATTTTGAATTACGTTACATAATATTATTAACTAATGTGAATATAAATAATTAATCCTAAATTAATTGAAATTATGTAAGTCATACAAATTCATCAAGGTCTTATTTGGTCACCCTCATTTATTATTTGGCAAATTATTATTGTTGCAAACTAAAGAAATAAATTGGGCTAAATCATATCCATCTAACAAGCCCAATGAGCTTCTAAGGCCCAAAATTATGGAGTATCTAAAATGAAATTTGATTTTTTAGACTTTAGATTCGATAAAGTTTCATATATCGTAAAAAAAAATCAAATTCAAATCGTCGCTTTTTCAAAATAACAATTCTTTAATTTTGAGGTATTCTCTTATTTAATTTGTTACATCATATATTAGACCACTTCTATAACATGCATTAAAATAAACTTTTGAAATAGGAGATAAAATGGATTTCATTTATAAACGAAAATCAATGTAGCGTTGAAACGATAATAAGGGGTGGAATATACTATGGTTAATGTACAAGAAAAATGTAATAAATGGAGTATAGAGTATAAACTTGGCTTGAGATGTTAAATGTTATAGAAAGTCAAATCTAATGATATAGCTTGATATTATTATAAAAAATGTTATATGCATAATTTTTACAAAACTAAAATTATCTCTTTTAAGTTTACGAATTCCTTCATATACCACAAACTTATCTAAATTTTTATATCCTAACAAAAAAGTTACATGTCATTTTATTTACTTTCAACGTAATCTATACATGTAAGACGAACTCTATCATAAATAAGATTTTATCCTATTAAAATATGAATAAAGTTTGTATATACCTTACTTTCTCTAAACTCGACATATAAAATACATCAAATATTTATTGTTGCAATTTAAAAGAGCTTTAATTATGATAATATAAAAACCATAATTAAGATTTTCTAGAACTATCGAGAAACCAAAAACTAAATTATTTGGCACATGATGTCATTTGCCATCGAATTCTAAATTGAAATTTAAATTATGACTTCCATGCCTAACATTTATGATGATAAGCCATAGAAAAAAAAGGTCTTTTCTCTTTAGTATGATTAAATAATCATCATTTATGGAATTAGCTTTGAAATTTAGTTAGATCCAAATTACTTTATTATCATGATGTCAAAGCACATCGATATCAATTTTCATTTTTTATATATTGAAATTTCTATATTATATTCTCCATGCATTAGATGTCCAATTATGTGTGTAAAAAAAGTGTGAAGAATCTTGCATCAATCTTTTGAGGAATTTGTGCAATCACTTTAATATGACTCGTCAAATTCTCACCTCTTAAGCTAACTTTTAAGATTGAATTAAACCTAAAATTTACTTCTTTATCAGATTATACATTTTTACAAATAAAAAAATAAACTACTTTATTTGAAATTTATGAAATGAAATTATAAAACAAGTTTTGAACACCTATCTAATATTGATATTCAACTCAAAGTTGAATTTTAAAATTTCATGACCAATACTGAGTTTGAAATTAAAAAATTATTTCATAAAAACACTTCCAATAGATTCTTCAAAAGTTTTTTTTTAAAATAATTCAAGACTTGGTTAATTAGCCATTGGTGATCAAAAGGGTTGAAGAACCAACAGGAGCACTACAAGTGGTCATTAAATGGCCAGAATCAACTGTCCATAAGTCAATAATCATTTAATTAATAGATTAATAATTATAATCAAACCAATTATAGTCAATGAAAAATATCCTATTTTCAAAAAAATAATTCCATGAAATATCAAATATTATCTTATTGTATAATGAATCATAATTTAATACAATAAATAATTCAAACAATAATATTTTCTCCCGTCGGTCAGATTACTTATTCCATCTCCTTGATCCTTTAATTAATTCACACAATTATATCTTATTTAATTTCAAAGTATTCTAGAGGATTTTATTTTATATTTTAAAAACAACAAGGAACTAAAGAATTATATACTTAACAATATATACAAAGTATGTCACTATCAAGCCAAGTTACAAATTTTGTACAAACCACTACTATATATAACATGTTAAATTGTACCTTACTAAATAAGTCCCTCTAGTCATAATAGCGGGTGTATATCACTCACTTTGCTATGTCAATTAGTGTCAAAATGACACTACGAAATTTGACATGAAATGTCTAAAATGAATAAAATCTAATTAAAGTGTCAAAATGAAAATTAATGTCAAATCTAAGAGCCACCGATAATTTAAGCCTATATAAAAAATAATAATATTTTATTATATAATGTTCATATTTTTCAAAAATAGACGAAGAGGTCAAGAACTTCAATACTAATTTGTGGTGAAGAATGATAATGTAAAAAGAAATTATGAAAAATTCAATTTCATTAATTCTTACACAAAAAACAGGAAAGTATAAATTTAATATTTCGAAAAAATTATTATCACTCATAAATAATAAATTATACTACTTATAAGATATATCTAGAAGGGCGTTACGTTAATTTTAGTGTAGTCTATTATTTTTAAAAAATTAAATAAAAGTAAGCCACGTATCTATAATAATTTTAAGAAACTTCTTACGTTTGTTGATTTTTCTTTCTTTATAATACGAACAATTTTTTACACGTCTGGTCCTTTTTTTCCATATTAATCAATTTTCGAAAATGTTGTCACATTACTGAAAATAAGCAAATATTCTTCTGTTTTGTGCGTAAGCTAAAGTATTTGATACTACTAAGAATAAATTTTCCATTTTTATCCCTTTGAACATTACCAAAAATCGAGGTTTGATGAGTTTTTCTTTTTCGAAATCTGCAGTCCCTACAATCTCTGTCACGGTTTCTGTCATTTTGGGTGAAAACTCTTTAGTGAGAACTCTGTGCACACTGAATAAATTGATAGTCTCATTTAAAAAAAAAAAGTAAAGATTTTTGAATAATTTTATCGTTAGGTAAATTTCAAACTGCTATTTATAAGTTAAAAATAACTTTTGTTACTATTCAAAATTATTTGTTTATTTTACCGAACTTTGATCAAACGCCTTTTATTTTATTTTCTTTATAACATAAGATCTTCGTTTAATTTTTTTTAAAAAATAATTCAAGAGTTTAGCTATACATGTTTAAAGCTATGATATATTAATTGACTTTGATTTTGACAGTACAAAAAAAATAACAATCACCTAATCTCTTTTTCCATATTTGTGTACTAAATATATTGTTTTTATACTAGTGACAATGATATTAGTATGTCATTATTGGTGCAAGTTCAAATAAGGTGAAATAGGAGAAATGTCAAAGGTGAAATCAATTAGCTCATTATGATATTAACTATCGATTATTTTTGAGGCTTGAATTTGAGATCTATAATTAAGGGTGAAATAGCTTTATTATGACTGCATCATAATCCGTATTGAAGGGCATAACAATTTCATTATAACTGCATCATACTCCGTATTGATTAGTACTTAAATATCTCGTATCGAAGGGCGAAATAATTTCATTATGACTGCATTATAATCTGTATTGATTAGTACTTAAATGTTAGTACGAACATGAATTATTTTGATGGTACGTGAATTGTTGAATTTCTTTAATGCATAAAAATTACAAAAGTCTAGTGAATTACTGGCAAAAAGGATTAAGAATTACTTTAATTATGTTACATATTTATATCATCAAGTATGGCAATCTATTCATATTATTTTTGATCCCCACCGCAACGGAAATAACTTTTAGCGATAATAAATATTGACATTAATAAAAAATATCAAAATCTTCTTCGATATTCGTAGAACTTATATCGCTAAAAACTTTAAAGAACATATACAAAGAGTGCTAATTGCTGCTAAAAATACAATCTTTAGCAGCATTGTCTCTAATGATTATTTTTGAGATAGTGATATGTGTGTTATAAAGTCAAAAAATCTAAATATGTAACACGACGTACGTTTTACACTAATGTTATTATTTAAACCTATTCCAGTCAATTCTATTCTATTGTATCTAATTATGACTTTTAATTAAGAAAATTTGTGATTTGTGGACTAATTGTTATGACAATTATACATGGGAATCTCCTGTCCCTAATAAGTTAATCTTGTTTCCATTTTAGCAGCCTATGAAAAGGCATGCATGGTTTGGTGGCCGCCACTGACAAATTCGAAAAATTAACTTGTAAATAATTATATAAGCTTATCAGTATAATTCAAGTATACACACTGTCTAACACATTGATGATATATGTGTATATTATTTAATATAAGTATACACTATATGCATCTTTTGTAGATTAGATAACCCAAAAACATTGTTGGTACATAATTTTTCCTTTGAAAAATTTGAACTCGACGGTTAGAAGTTCTATTCACACATTTTCATTTGATTTACTATTTTCAAAATCTCTTAATTATACTCTTTTACGTAGATTTTTTGACATATATCTAAGAATTTTGACGCTCTAAGCCTGTTTGCAAGATACACTTATATCTAATGGATATCGAATAAGTTTTAATATCAAATCGACGGTTGAAAACATATTTAAATATTTATTTATATATTAATTTGTCTTACACATTAGATCCACCAACTCTGCCTTGAATTAGTTGGTTTGATTCCCAAATTCACACAAACTTTTTTTGTCTCACAATTGACAAGCATGTTTAGGCTGACACATTGCAATGTATAGACATTTAGGAGAAAGCAGGAAGAATATTATCAGACAAAATATTATTAATAGAAGTATTAAATATTCTTAATCGGTGAAAATTTTGATTTCGTCAATGATTTGACATGAGAAGAAATTGTTTATCTGTTTTAAAGAAAAGATATAATAAATATATTTAAGGGTAACAATATTAATAGAACTCCTTTGTCTCACGAGAAATCTTTTTTTTTTTTAAGTATATCCGAAAAATTAATGTCACCTTATTATAATTTTATTAAAATAATTTATAATTATACAAAATCAGTTACACTTTTAAATGAATGAGAATATAAAATTAATGTGAGTTCCTAAAATCACGATAATTTAGTTAAATTCAATCTCTCTCAAATCTTAAAAGATTCAATCAAATCAAAATTCAAATTTTCTTATCTCAAATCTCTTCCAAATCCGCCCAGTCAATACAAAATTTATTTTTTCTTCTCTCAGTTCTCTTCCAAATCTGTCTAGATTCAAAAAATTTCAAATTTTCTTCTTTCAATTCTCACCCAAATCGTAATAGATTGAAAAAAGTCAAAAATAATAGCTGATTTTATTGGATGTGTATCTATAAATTTGGATAATTAATACATGGGTGAATCAACTAATTTTTGTTCATTATTAATTGTGCTCTCGTGTTATAGTATCCGGGCTCTCTTGAACGCTTGTGCAAAGATATCAAATTTCTCATATAATAGTGGCACAATATTTGAACGGAAAATATGAAAGAAATATTTTAAAATATGAATTTTGCAGTGGGAGAGGCACAAATCTCTTGATTCTGCCTACTTGTTGGACAACTGGGTTGGTTAAAAATATATGATATCTTCTTTTTGCAAATTTCCTTCGAGTAATAGCCCTGAGCAGTCCATATTGATGCTATGAAATTATTATGTGTATCTGTTACACATTGAAACAACATATAAAAAGGTTGAAGAGATACATAACTTTGATGGATACATATTTGTGTGGTTATTGCTATGTATCAGATATATTTAATATAAATTTAAATTGACGTATCATGTCTAAAAAATTAGTGTATGATTTATTACTATTTATGTATCTTATTTTATTTGATAAATATTGTATTTTATAAGAAGAAACATGATACATATAATTATTCTAGATAACATTTTTGTGTAGGATACATAAAACAGTAGTGATCACTTGATACATATAATGATATGTGTAATAAAGTTTGTAAAACTGTTGAATTTGGTAGATATTATTATCATGCACCTATCAATTAATTTGATACATGGTGCTTTGGCTACAAAACATTAAGGTTTTGTATCAACTGTATTTATTAAGATTGATACATTATTGTTTGGTAATTGTTATGTATCGGATACATTTAGTATGAATTTGATTTTACATATCATGCCTAAAAAATTAGTGCATGATATATTATTATCTATGTATCTTATTTTGTTTGAGAAAATACTATATTTTATTTTTTAAAAAAACATGTAATTGTTCTAAATAACGTATATTTTGGTGTGTGATACATAACACAAAGTTTATGCATCAAGTACCTTTGTATTGAACATGATAAACACTAATCAAAGATTCAACAACACTAGAGTTATATATCAAAACCTTAAATATGAAAATGATACGTTGTATAAAACAAAAGCAATTGTAGCAGTGATTTAGTAGACCAGCGATAACAATAAAAAAAAAAGTCTAATTTAAGAATCAAAATAAGCGAGACACATTGATAGTAAGCCCAAAAAACTAAAAGATCGAGCCAACATAATGAAGTGTATCAAGATCGCAATTAAAAATTTCTGAAATCATTTCGAATGCACTCCAAGATAAATTGTAAATTAACAAGGTTTTTCCACCTCTTTTCTGTAAATAGTCCGAGAGTAAAAGATTTAGTAATTTTTTTAAGATAAAAAATAAAAAATTGAAGTGGATGAAAGAATTCTAACTCTTGAATAACACTTGAAATCTTTTATTGGAAAGAGAAAAAAAATTAAAATTCAACAATAGATTAATTAAAGTAACTGTAGAGAGATTTGTGGAGTGAAAAAAGGAAATAATATCATGGTTAAGAAATTCAAATTAATGTATCTGAAAAAAGGAATGATTAGAGAAAAAAATAAACTGTTGATATTTATTGAAGTGATAGGAAAAATAAGAAAATATGTTAAGGAATGATGTGTAGTTAAATAATTTTTTCATTTTTTTTAGGTCATAAGTTCATATTATTTTCATATGTTAATATTTTATAATTAAATATAACTTTAGTTTTGGAAGAACTTATTTTTTAAGGATAAGTTCAATCGTTAAATAACTTTTTTTTATTTTTTTTACGACAAGGGAAATCCACAATCGCTACCCTGCCCTTTGGGTGCAGACAGGGTAAAACATCGCTCCTATGCAATATAACTTGCAAACCACATATGAAAGGTAACCCGCACTAGCAAATCTGGTGAGACGAGCTCGTCCCAGAAAGCAAATTCCTTACTTTTGCTGGCAACAATTTCAAACTTGAGACCTCCAACATGGAAGTCCTAAGCTCAAATAATTGGACTATCCAAAAAAATTCAATCGTTAAATAACTAAAATTAAAGATCATCCCATTCAAAAGAAAAAAGTACAATTTATAAATCTAAACTATAACTAAGCAAATTTTGACCTTTAGAAAAGTAATAATAATAACCCAAGAATTCTAATTTTTGGCTCTCACAAAAATATGGTGCATAATTAAGAGGATTTGCAACGTGTAACCATTTATATGTCCTTATTAGGTTGATTAACTAAAAAAAATTAAATATAATATCGTAAGAACACAATTTTTTTTTATCAAAATTAAATCATGGTACACGCCTCACACCACCTGCATTAACTAAAGGAAAAGTCAATATATATATATAAGGAGAAATATACAATTAAGGATGGGCATGATATGATATATATTGAATTATCAAATCATATTGAATTTTTTAACACCCTGCTTTTGGTATTATGATATTGATATAATATATGATATCCATTTAAGTTGTTTTTGATATTTGAACGGTATTTGATATTTAAAAATTATATAATGTCATATCGAAGTACTTAGTAACATAACATATACATATTATTAAACTACTGACAAATATCAAATCTAATATTAATATAATTAGAAGTTGAAACTTTGACTACTTTATTTTGTTTGGAATTTATTTTTTTTTTTAAAAAAACAAAGGATTTATTTGTACTTATTTTTAATATAAATTTCTACACATGTAACGTGGTGGTATGTTGCAATTGAAATCTTTTTTTTAATTATCGAAAATACAATACTCTATTATACAAGTACATATTAGTCGAAGTTGAACAAACTATAGTTATCAATTTACCACACTGTATAGTTCCAAAACAAATTTTAAAATACTTCCTATACCAAATTAAATTGATATGATAATTATATAATATTTGCGGAATCAAATTCCAAAAAAAAAATTGATACTAAAACTTTAAAATACCTTATTATATTATACCATACCATTTCCCCTATATACAATGTAATAATAATAATAATAATAATAATAATAATAATAATAATAATAATATTTGTTTGTGAAACAACTAAAACCAATATGTGATATAAGAAAACTTTTAAACAATTCATAAAGATACTGTATTATTATTATATCAAAATGGCAGCATTTTAACGTAACTGCTGTCAAGTGGTCATTAAAGGTACTCTATTTTGTTTAGTTGGATTTTCTGTTCGAAGTTTGGAATTCATATTAGAGTCTTGATAAGTTTGAATATATATTATATAATTTATTTGGTGTGATGCTTTCAATAAGTTTTTTTCCATACTCAGGGGTTGAACCACAGACCTCTAGTTAATAGTGAAGCAAAGTGAGTTGAAAATAATGAAATGCATGTGTTTGTAACTCGTGACTACACTGACTAAGTTTTTCTGCAATACTTCCTCTGTTTAAAAAATAATGATCTCATTTCTTTTTTAGTCTGTTTAAAAAAGAATGACTCCTTTTCTTTTTTTGGAACTTTAACTTTAATTTTCCACGTGGCATGTTTAAGACCACAAGATTAAAGGTGATTTTGGTATATTTGACATAACTTTAATTTAAAATCACAAGATCAAATCTTTTCTTAAACTTCGTTCAAAGCCAAACTATGTCATTCTTATTTAAACGAATGGAATATTATTTTGTGATAGTAATTATAACTTAAGTATTTATAATCAATATTTTATATAAATATCATTAAAAATATTAGCAACTCTAAATATAATGATATTATTTTAATTGCTGTTTAAAATTTAAAACCATTATATATATAGATAGATAGATAGATAGATGGGGTGGGGCTTTGATAAGATCATGAGACCACACCAATAATTAGTATGTGTATTATTAGTCCTTAAACTTTCACTAGTTTATTATTCTTTTTGTCTCTATTTAGTTGTTCACTTTAGAAGTGATACACATATTAAGGCATTATGTCACGACCCAAAACCGAGCCGCGAGTGGCACCCACACTTATCCTACTATGTGAGCGAACCAACCAATCTAAACCCCAACATTTCTATATAATAACAGAATATAATGCGGAAGACTTAAACTCATTAATGAAAACCAATTAAATAACTTCTAAAAACTCAACAACTATTATTATCCCCAAAATCTGGAAGTCATCATCACAAGAACATCTATCCTCAAATTTCTAAAATCTAAGAGTGTCTAGAAAGCTAGAATAAATAAAAAGCTAGTCCATGCCGGAACTTCAAGGCATCAAGACATGAGGAAGAAGATCCAGTCCAAGCTAGAAGCATTAGCTCACCCTGAAATTCGGTGTAATGGAGACTGGCTAGAGTTGCGGTTGAGTTGAAGACGACGGTACGTTTGCTGCACTCCACAAATAACAAAGAAAGAAACATACAAGTAGGGGTCAGTACAAAACACAAGTACTGAGTAGGTATCATCGGCCAACTCAAAATGGAAAACAGTATATATCAGATAATATCATAAAATCAACTACAATACTCAATCTGTAGCAATATCAAGTACTATAATCATCAATAAATAACGCCTAGTACACCCATGAGGACTCAAGCCTCAATACCATACTCATTTGGGAAATAGGTTCATTAAATTGAGTATATTAACATCTTTCAAGATTCATTATGTTTATTCCTCTCGTGTCGGTACGTGACACTCCGCTCCATATACTATCCTGGTGTCGGAACGTGACACTCCGATCCTCATATACTATCCTGGTGTCGGAACGTGACACCCGATCCATATTCTATCCTGGTGCCGGAACGTGGCACTCCGATCCTCATTCTATCCTGGTACCGGAACGTGGCACCCGATCCATATATTATCCTGGTGCCGGAACGTGGCACTCCGATCCTCATTATATCCTGGTACCGGAACGTGGCACCCGATCCATATACTATCCTGGTGTCGGAACGTGACACTCCGATCCTCATATACTATCCTGGTACCGGAACGTGGCACCCGATCCTCTATTACTATCCTGGTACCGGAACGTGGCACCCGATCCTCTATTACTATCCTGGTACCGGAACGTGGCACCCGATCCCCTAATCTCACTACTTTCGTTCATCAAGCCTTCTTTTATACCAAGGCATCATCATTAACAAAGTAGATTAGGGTTTTTCAAGATTTAGGATTCAATAGCTTCATCATGCTTATTTTATCACAATTATATAATCACATTCATGCAAGCATACAATTAAGCATATAGAAGGGTTTACAATACTACCCAATACATATCATTCGCTATTAAGAGTTTACTACGAATAGCATAAACCATAACCTACCTCCACCGAAGAATTGTGATCAAGCAATCTACTTCCCAAGCCTTTTGCTCTCCTTGCGTTCTTCCCTTTCTCTCTCGATCGATCCTCTCTCTCTCTTTGTTCTTTCTATTTTTCTTATTCAAATCCTCTTTCTTTTACCCTAATTAGCATATAATTAAGTATAAAAGATGATGAATTAACCCATTAATTAATTCAAGGTTATCTCTTTTAACCCCCAAGAAATTGACTTATTAATATTAACCCACTAAATTTGTAATTATAGCAGGAATAGTCCAAAACGCCCCTTAAAATATGTAACAGAAATCCGACCCAGTCTGGGTTTACGCAACCTGTGACGGTCCGTCATGGCTGTGACGGTCCGTCCTGCAGGTCCGTCACAAAGTTCAGAGACTTAATTTCTGTGGAAGATGTGTGACGGTCCGTCGTACCCACGACGGTCCGTCCTGCCATTCCGTCGCGAAGTTCAGAGAGTCGATTTCAGTACCCAAATTTCAGAATTTTAAGTGCTTTGGAACGAGACACCCTCGACGGTCCGTCGTGCCCATGACGGTCCGTCGTGGGATCCGTCGTCTCAGCCAGTTTTTCCAGAATTAAAATCTGCTGCTCAAAACGACTAAACAGGTCGTTACACATTATTTTTTATCATAGGTTAGCTATAATTATACCCTTAACTTAAAAAATTATGCAACTCCCTCAGTATAATAAATACATTTTTCTGATTCCAAAAAACACACATTACAACTTAATAGCACTAGATTTCTAGAATTAAATAAGGGCATCTTAGAAAAAAAATTATTATCCTTTTTTAATTTATTAAATTGAACAAGTAAATAGAAATAGAATTAAAAAGAAATATTGAAAAATAAAAAGGGATAGAGGGAGTATATTTAGTGGTAGATCATGTTAGGACTTAGGAGGTGTGCTTATCCAAATTATTTTGTCTTAATCTGCATTTATTTAATAGCACATGAGAAGAGGCACAAGAAGAAACACACATACATCTCACTTTTTAATTTATAGTACTAAGTTATATATATGACTTTAGTAAGCGTTGAATATTTTAATTGAATTTTTTTTGTTTCATATTTTTGTGCAAGTCATGAAGTTTCCGAGTTCTTGTTTCAAGAATTAGTGATATTTTCTTACATAACATAACATTAATTCTAATTTGAAATACAAACTTAATTTCTACTTTTTGAGAAAATGGAAATTTTAAATTACGATGAAATTATAGTTGATGCTTTGTTTTTACAAGCGATTTTTAAATTAAAATCGTAAATTTCATCCTCATATTCTGTCGCCAAACGCTTATTTATTTTTTTTAAAAGCAAAGAGATTGAGTATGTGACGAATTAAGTATATTAGTTTTGATTAAGAGTCGTATAATGTGTACTAAGAAGTTGTCAATTTCATCATTAAGTTTGAAAATGAAAGGAAAAATTTGGCCAATCAAAAAGAAATTAAACAAGTAATCTGGTTGGAATTGGATTATGAAATTAAAACGTATGCTTTAATTATTTGTTTTAACATAGCAAGATGGTGCTGACAGTTGGTGAAATAATGGTTGTACAAAATTGACATTTCTCTAATAAAGCCCATGCATATGGGGCCTTGGGACTCAAATATTACAACAAATAAAAGAAGTTTGTGATAATAAAATAATGACAACCTTCACGTATAGCAAATAAAAAATCTATATTTGTATGCTATAACAAAGTTTTCATAACTGCGCTCCATAGCAAACATAAAATTGTATAATTCGCTATATATATACAATTGTATAATTCGCTGGCCTAAGTTGTATAATTCGCTGGCCTATTTCGCTGTAATTGTATAATTCGCTAACCTATTTCACTGCAATTGTATAATGCACAATTGTATAATTCACTGCCTATTTCGCTGCAATATTTTATAAAATTTGCTTTGCATACAATTGAATCGAATTAAAATGTATGTATATTGCATAATTATAAGTGTATAGCAAGAAGATATATGTTTTTCTCTCGCTTTATACAAAAACAGAAACACAATATATACACTTCTGTTGTATAAAGCTAGAGAAAATTGTATTTCACTGCAATTGTATAATTCGCAATTGTATAATTCGTTGACCTTTTTCTCTCCAATATTTGTATAAAATTTGCATTTGTCTACAATTGAATTGAAGTAAAATGTTTGTAAATTGTATAATTAAGTGTATAACACGAAAATATATGTTTTTGCATGTGTATATACAATTTTCTCTCGCTTTATACAAAACAGTAACAGAAATTATACACTTCTGTGTATAAAGCGAGAGAGGCGAGATGAGAGAGTGGCGAGCGAGACTTTTGGGTGAGAGGCGCCTGGCAAATTTTGACTAACATTTGCTATGGAGCACAATTAAATCAAACCCTAGCTACTCCATTTATTTTAGGTTATTAGTTTGCTATTATATACAATTTTCCCTAAAATAATTATTGTTATATTATATTTAGCTATAATAATATAATTATTTATAATTAATATTTTATTTAAAATCGCCAAAGACTTTAGTAGTAATTATAAAATACAATGATATTATCATTATTAAAAAAAATATATTATCATTAAAATAATTTTTATCATCATACCATGATAGTTTACTTTAACTAACTTTCAAGCTAAAAGTGGACAAAATGTTAAAATGATAATATTGTAAGATTAAGTTAGACATCTTATCTCCCAGTCACAAGCTCAATCGACTACTTTAGTAAATGATTGGTGAAGTTTTTAATTATAATTAAGAAGACAATTTAATAAATTAAAATATAATATTTTTCCTTTTTAATCATTTAATGGGAAAGTTAAAATTCTTACGTCGAGTATATTTCGGAGAAAATGTACCCTATAAATTATCTTGAAAGTCATTTAACGTATTTTAATAGTGTTATATTTAAATTTTATTCGTTAATAATATAATAGTATCTTGATACTAATTACTAATATCGATGCCCCAGAGAGGAACGTGCCCACGAGGGCACCATCAGATATTGTAGATAAACCTACTAAAGAAGAAGTTGAGTATATCATAGCTGACCGCACCATGGGCTAGCCCATACATCCACTGCACGAGTGGAATACTAATGATTAAATAAAAAATAAGATAATATTATTATTTTTATATCATGATTGTTTATATTATCTAAAATATCAAACGATCCGAAAAATCATAAAATGTGAAGTTATGAACTGAAGATTAAGAAAATATCGATACACTTAATAGTTCGTAAATAAAGGAAATGAAAGTATGTGTCTTTAGTTTTATCGTACAGTTTGGGGGAACTAATTTATAATAGATGGTACAACATTGACATTTTCTAATAAATCCAATGTATATGGGGCCTTGCTTATAGGTCAATTTAACTAAATTTGTCGATCTTATATTGGACAAAAAGTTGAAAGGATAAATGTTATAAGCTTGAAATTAAGTTAGATATTTTGGATTTGTTTTACGATTTTTTTCTTCTCAAATAAAGTAAATAAGTGAGTTTTTTTATGAGATAATATTTCATGTACACACTCAGCTTATTATAATTCATTTAGAAAGTCACTCAAATTATATAAAAATCATTGGTATTTTACCTAAAAATCCACTTGATCATTTTGAATGTTTTTTTCATTAGATTTTGTTGATATGAAGATTTTATTTTAAACTAGAGTTTTTAAGAAATAATAATATTCTTTTTATTCCAACAAAATAAAAAAACAAGTCAATTTAATAAGTAATTTAGATAAATAACTTTACAACCCAATTAATTTAGAATCTCATTAGAATGTTATTTTTTTTTAAAAATGCATTGTGGATAAGTATTCATTGAAATAAATAAATATTCAAGATGCTTTTCTTTTCTTACTAAAAAGAATTAATCATCTGCAACTACATTCAATTATCAAGATAAAAAGGAAATTTAGGTAAGACATTTTTGAAATTGAATTAAAATATGATTACACATTTAAAGTAAAGTGACATCCACTAAAACGTAATTTATTTAGGTAATTAAAATGACATTTCAACGGTTGCTTTCTTTTTATTTCCTTAATGCATTTTTAAGTAGAAGCACCTATGGAACTGTAAATGCACCATATTTCTTTACAAAATAGTGATTTTTATTAAGTATCAAACACATCACTATAGTTCGGGGCGGAGCGGGCGAACCGTTTTGATAATTTTTAAGGTTAATTATATAGTTAGGTATAATTATTTGGACCGTTTTGGTAATTTTTAAGGTTAATTATATAGTTAGGTATAATTATTCGATACAGATAAATGTTACTATCCATAGGTCTTTGTCTTATATATCACTATTTCGTGTTCTAAACTCAAATTTGATGAGTACGTGACTTAACATGCCATTTATTGTATACAAATAACACATTTAACATTTTTTGGGGGGCGGAAGGGAGGGAAGGGATGCAGTATCGTCTCAACAAATTTGGGGATCTAAAGCCAAACGCCATAAAGAGGCTCTATTTTTTAGTTGGCAAATATAGATTGAATAATTATATCATACTCAGTGTAATCATACAAATGAGGTCTAGAGAGGCACGATATATGCTAGACATTATGAAGTAAGAATACAAATAATGTAAATTATTTTCAATAAATTTATATAATATAAAGCTTAGAATAAGACATGACTTAATTCTTTTAAAAATATGATGATATTAAAATAGTGTTGTGATGAATTTGATAAGTAGATATAATAATATCAAAATTGTGTTGATTAGTTTTGGTGCTTGAAATTTGAATAAGACACAAAAAATAAATTTGTACTTTTTATAAACACACAACAATAGATTTTACATAATGTAGAAGGTTTGAACGTTTGAGAGACTTTAGAATATTCATTAATGAAAGAATAAAAAATATCGAAAGGAGAATAAAGAAAAGTAACTAGAAAACACAATACGGTTATTTCATGATAATCATCACGATATAAATGAGCTAGATAACAAAAGAAATAGCCACATGTGAAACTATAAAGGATACTACAATTAATTAGTCACACAAAAATCTAAAAAAGATAATACAATCAACTAAACAATATTTTCTTTAAAAAAAAGATCTTTTAATATTTATTAGTACATGAAATTTTTTAACTATATTTCTCTATCTCTCTCTATATTTATGAGAGAATGAAGTCCCAAAAAAGTTGAAACCCAAGCGATTATTTTAGTGATCTTATGATCAAAATGGCGGGAAAACACGTTTAGTTGAGGGACCAAACTCATATCAAGTTCAAGTTTAATATTGTTTGGCAAGAAAAATTAATTAGTATACGACTAACTTAAAAGAAAAATTATAAATTCAATTATTGTGTATACATGCAACGCAACCAAATATATATATATATAATATATATATATATATATATATATATATATATATATTATATATATATATATATATATAATATATATATATAATATATATATATATCCAGGGGAAATGCATAATGGGCTTGTAATAAATTCATATGATGATAATCAAATGTTAGAACAATAATTAGTTTCAACCGGTATATATATATATATATTATATATATATATATATATATTATATATATATTATATATATAATATATATATCCAGGGGAAATGCATAATGGGCTTGTAATAAATTCATATGATGATAATCAAATGTTAGAACAATAATTAATTTCAACCCCGATTATTATCGTGGAGATATATATTTACTTTTTAATTAGAAATTTTAAATTTGAGTTTTCTCAACTCGAAGTTTCATTTGTTAGGAATTTCTTAATGCAAATATTGAAGTCCGATGAAAAATAAAAAAGTAATAGCAAATTAAAGCATGGAGAGGGCCGACGTGGCTGCAATCCAAATGGGCGCGGTGTGACTTGACATATTTTTTATGTTTTAATTTATGTAATATACTTTTGTTTTTAATTAGTTTGAAAAAAAAAGAAAGACAATTTTTTTATCTGATTAATATTTAATGACATCAATATTTTTTTAAATATTGGATCTTACTTAAAAAAAAAAATCCACAAAATATACTCTTTTATTTAAAATATTACTTATTTTCAGGATAATTTTAGAACTTATCAATTTTTTTTTTATATTTCTTAAATTTCGTATTTTGTTAAACTTTATCAATAAATTAAAACAAAATGAAAATACTACATTGTTTATCCAACGAGAAAAGAAGTTCCAATTAGGGTGTGTTTATAAAATGTATTTTCTTGAAAAATAAATTGATTTTTTACGTATATATTATCAAACAATTTGTCAAATGATAATTTGAAAAAATCTGATTATATAAATGCAACAACCTCAACAAGTTTATTGGTATAAATCATCTTAATAAATTATGTGAAGTTTAATCAGGAGAGTAAAATGTTTTTTTTTTTTTGTACTATTTGTTTCTTAAATTATTTTTTATCTCATTAGATTTTTCTCTTTTAGCGTTTTTAACGATTCAAAGCAAGGTATATGTACTTTTTTTTTCTTTTACTAAGTTTTTTGTCATTAATTTTTTTAAAGTAATATTTTAACAAGACATATTATTTATTAATTAACATATATGGACCTTATACATATACTAATATAAATGTTCATTTAGCCAAATATTTTCCTAGATAAAACTTACAACTACAAAAGTATTATACGAGTAGCCCATCTCACAAGCAATTTCATGAAAAGCTAACCTTAAAAGCAATGCTCGTTTGGATCAACTTATTTTAAGTATTTTTAAGTTAAAATAATTTTAAAGTTGTTTTGAAGTATTCTGGTAAAGTTAAAAAGTGCTTATAAATATTTATTTTAAAGTCAAAATAATAAAAATAAGTCAAAAGCCATAAGTTAAAAATCCTAACGTATGACTTTGGCTGTATAAGTCATAAGTCAAAAATCAATTCAAAATAGACTTTAATTTTAGGTGTTTTTAAGTCAAAATAACTTTTAACCAATTTTAACATATTTGAGTAAAATTAAAAAATACTTATAAACACTTATTTTAAAGTTAAAATAACAAAATAAATCAAGTATAAATTAAAAATCCTAATTAATAACTTTTTAAAGCAAAAAGTCAATCTAAACCGACCGTGAAACATCAGCACCTTCTTAGAAACATCATAACAACTTCTTCTTTTTTCTATAAATAAAAAAGTGAAGTCATTTAGTTATCAAAACAAAGTGAAGTGAGTTAACTTGTGCTCTCCTCCGTCAATATTAATTATTCATCTTATGATAAATAACTATCCTAAATTATCTAGTAATTTACTAATCACAACAATGTTTTTTCTACCATTATTATTTTTATAAACCTAAACAAGTTTATGTAAAAGTTTTTCTTTTTTCAAATCTGTGGTTAAAAAGTAAATTAATTTACTAAAACTATTCATTTTATTTCTAATTTTAAAATAATGAAAATTGTAAAAAAATCCAAAGAGAGAAAACGGAGTTACTCAAACGGCGTACGCAAACCTCCCCGTAACTGCCACGTCCGTGAAATGACAAAAGTGGGCCCCACTTTGTTTTCCTATTATGTTCTTATCATCAGAAGCAAGTAACAATTAGTAATTAGTTAATTTAATTAAGTAATTAACAAATAAGTACATTTATTTATACTTCTAATTATCCTATACATACAGACCCCTTATATGTATAGGCGAGTCTTGTTAAAGCTGTGTGTATATATATAGAACCAAAAACATTCATCTAATTCATCATCCAATCTACTCTATTATTCAAAACCTCTGTTTTCACCTTTTATTTTTGCTTCTAAAACACAAAGGATTCTTAGCTTTCTCCGTATAAAGACTCAATCTTTTGCTTGTGTATTAGTTCAGAAACGTTCTTGATACAAATTTACTATTTGGGTATGTTTCATTTTTTCATTATTTTTAAGTTTTATTCATGTGAGTGTAGATAAAGATAGCCCCTTTTCTGTTTTTGAGAAGATTTTGATGAATAAGTTTGGATTTTTATTGTAGAGAATGGATTAGAAAGTTCAGATCTCTATGTTTTGATGTAGTCTGTTCTTGAAGTATCTTGTTTCTGCATTTTTGTTAATGGGGTTTGTAGTTTTTCTTATCTTTGTTGTTTGTGTGGTGGTGGGGTTGGGGGTTGATTGTTGTGTATGGTCTTTCTTATATGTACTTGAGCAATGCTGTGATTGAGCTAGTTTTTGTGATTGAGTTAGTCTCAGGTGTCATATCTTTACAGGTTCCGTCTTACTTTATTGGGATTGTTAAATTCTTGAAGATATTAGTAAAAGTTATAGGGAATGATAAGATTGGTTATGTAAGACTAATGAAGATTATAGTTTCTTATCATCAACCTGTAAAAGTGGCTGGTTTTGGATATAGTTTAACTCTCTTTTGAAGTTGTAGGGACAAAAGGTTTTTCCTTTCTGGTTTGGGTAGCAAGGACTAAAAAAGTCATCAGAATACTGTTTCTATCATGATCTTGATTATCTTTCTTCAAGTCTGCAGCTCAGGGGTTTTTTCTTGAAAATTACCTAAAACATATGCTTTTGACTATTCAACAGTGTCGCCGCATCCGTTTCAGATCCTTAACAGTAAATTACTTTTGGAGGATCCGACAAATCATAGAACTAGTCTCTCTTATACTTCTTGTAAGTTATGGATCCTCAATTGATCCAATTTTTGGGATTCTTGCATAGGAGGCAGGGCACTTACTATTGGGATTGTTGAAGGAGAGATTGAAAAATCAGATAGGCCTTACAATTGAGATTTTTGAAGGAGAGACGAAAATCGATTACGAGAACTTGATTGTTATAATGAAATGTGGTTATTAAGAGGTCTAACTGTAGTTTTCATTTCCGATAGCATAGATCAGGTTAACCTTATTTTGGGTACCTTTGGACGACAAAAGATATATCTTTTATGACTCAATTCTGTGGTTTTCCATAGTTAATGCTGTACCACTTTGCTCTCATGACTTATTGGTGTACTTACTTTGATATTGAAGCCTTATCTTAAGGTGGTTTACCTATTAAATATGAATTGACTTGTGAGTTGGATAGGATGATCAGAGACACATATTTTTATTAAATGCCTTAGGTTTATCCATTTATTTACCATCTAGGCTTCAATTTCAAATAGTTGTTCTTATCCTTGGAGAAACTGATTTGTACTTGTATAATGTTAGATTTTTGTGATAGCTGTTGGATATTGGCTTTTGGGAAAACCAATAGGTAGTTTCTCTTTGTACTCAACTTGTGCCTACATTTCATTGACCTTGTTTTTTTTCTTCATCTAAAACTAGATCCAAATAATGGGGCATTCTCTTGTAATTGATTAGTACGTTTAGTATTGCGTGGCGTCTTTTGTTTTATCGTTGCCCCTTTGAGTGTAGTGTACCATGAGGAGAAGATCAATAACATTTCCTTAAGGTTCACATGTTCAATGTTTATCGTAGTTCTGTATAGTGTTTATGAATTTCAAGTCTTTGTTCTTTTGGTTCTGAGATCCTTGAATTTGTATTTTTACAGGCATTAGAAGCCAACTTTGTTACATCAACAAGCAGGATATGGCCTTAGAACAGCTGGACACTACCTTTAACAAACACGATACTCCATTAGGGAAATGGAAGACGATTAACGATGAAGTTGAAGAGAATATTTCCGGTGGTTTTGAATGTAACATATGCCTGGATCTCGTCCACGACCCTGTGGTAACTTTATGTGGTCACCTCTACTGTTGGCCTTGCATCTACAAATGGATTCATTTCCAGAGTGTTCCCTCAGAAAATTTGGATCAGCAGCAACCACAGTGCCCTGTTGCAAGGCTGAAGTTTCAGAAAGAACTTTGATTCCACTCTATGGACGCGGTGGCCAATCTACCAAACCATCCGAAGGAAAGGCTCCGAATCTTGGTATAGTGATCCCACAAAGACCTCCTAGTCCAAGATGCGGCGGTCACTTGCTGATACCAACTACCTATTCAAGTCCATCCCATCTACTTCAACGACGAAATCATCAACAACAGTCTCAAACAAGTCAATCGCCTTATCAACAAAGCGCCTCACCAGGCACCACAGTTAATATGTTTCAACCCTCCATGATTGGACAAGTGGCCTATGCAAGAATCTTTGGTAACTCATCAACAACTCTGTATGCATACCCAAACTCTTACAATCTAGCCATCAGCAGTAGTCCAAGAATGAGAAGGCAATTATCACAGGCTGATAGATCACTTGGGAGAATATGTTTTTTCCTATTTTGTTGCTTTGTGACATGTCTAATCTTGTTTTGAACACTTTGTCTGTTGCTTCTACTTTGTAAAAAAGAAGATATTATGTTGTAGTAGATAAGAAAATGTACAGCCTCAGCTAAATGTGTAAAAAATCAAAGAAGCATTTGCTTTCTTTGATTGTTGATAAAACACACTTGGAATTTGAGTGCCTGTAGATTGAACCCTTTTTTGATGTATTAATCTAAGAAATGAGGTTGGTAATTCTATCCATTATTGTGCATAGAGATGAGTTTTACTACTAATTCTTGCGTAATTAATTTCTACGATATTAATCTTTGTACTATGTTTGGCGGGACGACAACATTTTCCAAAAATATATATCTCAATTTTCATGGTTTGAGAAATATTATCTTTTAAGCAAGACTTTTAGCTTAATGTAACGATAAATTTAATAAGAAGATACAAGAAAAATAAAGTAACAATTAAGATAAATATTATATTTAAACAGCGATAGCGATGGAATACTATATAATAATAATATCCCATCCTGTTGTATTAATTTACATTATGTATAAATGTTAATGTACAATATTTTACTTAACTTCCCATACACTCGAAATTAAAAGAAAATGATATGTTATTTTTTTTATAATCCTACCGAACACACCCTAAAAGGAGGCTAATTTTGTGTACCTTATTTTTTCTTATCAAGAAACAAGATAACCAAAATTGAATTGGTATATTTTCTCTGTCAACTTATTAGTTGGTGGACCTTATTTAATTCCTTTTTTTAAAAAAAAAAGACCAATTCTGATTGGTTCTTTTCTTATTCTTTCTTTAGGATATAATATTGTTATTATTATTTTATTAGGATAAAAGTGGTGTATCAAGTTATTCCACATAGCAAAGTTACTAGCTTTCACATTGTAATGGACATTTTTAATATTATTTTCGTGATAACGACGATCAGATAGTTCGTATATCTTTCAATTAATTTAAAATAGTTAATATTTTTTTTTATCAATATACGTGTATTGAAAAACGCAACTCACTAATATTTAGATAAAAAAAATAAATCAAATATCTTTTTTTGATCTATTAAAATTTAAATTCTGAATTTCTATAATTTAAATTCTTAGATTTTATATAATATGATTAATTCATCAAATAGGCATTTGATTATAAACCGTGTCACAATCAAGGCATCAACATCAGAAAGCGAAATTATATTCCTCTCATTTGCTCGTTCTTATCTATACAGAATCATTCGTTTGATTCAAAATCAAGTTATTCGAAAATTATAATTTTAATAAAGATTATAAATAGCATATATAATAATAATGTATATTTTGAAATTAAATATATTATGAAAATCCTACATGTATGATATATATCTTCTATAACATTATTCAATTTTTTCTAAAATATTTAAACCTTTTATCTAAAGAAAATCCTAAAACTTCATCAAACTAATAAGTATGTTTAAGATAATTCTAAAACAGAAGGATTAATTATAAAAAAAGAAGATAATTGTTTAGATAATATCTTAATAATAAATTAATAAAGTTTACAAATATCCTACATTATTAAAATACAGAAAAGTTATTAAGTACTAATATCCAACATTTTCACTTTATCACATTTATAATACATATTATCTAAAATAATTTATAAAACAATATAATACAAATTTTATTGATAAATAATATATTCATCGCACATCTTAATATAACATGTCAAATTTCTTAACAAATAAGTATAATATATTTTAAAATAATTATAATACATATATATATATATAGCATACATAATTCTCTTTTAATAGATTTATCATAATATTTCTATAAATAGTAATAATAAAAAGTATGTTAAAATCAGTAATAATTTATTAAAACATAATCATTCAAATAATTTCTCCATAAATATTTAATCCTTCTTTTTTTATGTTCTCCCCCAGTATAATATCAGATATCTACATTGAAGTCCAACTAAATTTGAATTTATATCTTAAAATTATATCATAAAATTTATATCAACAGATAAAACGTTTTTTAACAAAAATAACTCCGTACCCAAAGAGTCCGGAGAAATAAGGATCCATCCTTATTATGAAATGGCCACTTATTATTATTTAAAGGTGACACCATTTCGTGCGTGGTGGGCGCCGGCGGCAACGGTAAGCAGCCATGCTGACGGCGTCTGTGCACAGTGATGGAGATAATATATTTTTATTTTTTTTAATTTTTAGTGATTCACAATTTACAGCTCAGCCAAAAGAAATGTCCAAAAGAATCCCATACCTAAATCACAATTTTCACTTGATTGCTTTTTTTTTTTTCTTATACTTTGTTCCAACTTGCTTTTTGTACTCATTTTTCTTGCAATTATACGCAATGGTGCTCATTTCCGGCCATATGCAACTATCCCGGTCTAATCATAGTTGTTCGTTATACTAAAAATAATCATTCAATAATATTTATTTAATTTAAAAAATAAAAAATAATTTATTTTTTATGTCTGAGTAAAAATATCTTAATTACTCAAGTATGTGAAGTTATTTTAAAAAGTCACTAAACTTTATTTTGTATCAATAAAGTCATTCAACTTATCAATTTTCTTTTATAAAATCACTCAACTTGAACTATTTTTCTAAAAAATAATTATAACCAAAAAATAAATAGATAATTACACAAACCACCCTTAAAGTTTAGTATTGCAATACTTATTTTAATTGTAGTTTAATAATATTATGCTTTTAACTCTCTTATTTTATTTATTACTTCAACAAATATTTTTTTACCTAATTATTATTAACATAAGAATTTATGATTTAATTAAATTTCTATTTCATCCATTTATTTAATTTTTTGTGAATGATATAATTTCTTCCTTCCATTAATATATATATTGTCAATTATTTGTATATGATTACAGACGTGCATTCATAATGATTAAATGGATAAATTTGATGCTGAATTCGGCTTCATTAAGTTGATCTATACGTTCTTTTCATAACTTATGCATTTCGTTTAAGAATTCTTTAACTTTTTTTTTCTTAAGAAACTGCATGTATGTTGATCAATTTAATAAATGCGTGATAAATGAAAATTTAATTAAATCATAAATTTTTATGTTTATAATAATTATAAGGTTAAGAAAATATTTGTTAAAGAAAATAAAATAAGAGAGTTTAACGTAATATTATAAACTGTAATGAAAATAAGTATTACAAATCTAAACTTGAAGTGTTGTTGTGTAATTAGTTTTTTTATTTTTTGATTATAATGATTTCCTAGAAGAATGTACAAGTCGAGTGACTTTATTGATACAAAACAAAGTTGAGTGACTTTTTGAAATAATTTCCGATACTTTTTCTTTTAAGATATTTACTCCTATTTTATTCTTACTATTAAATACTCCATTATTTATCATTTAACATATTTTTCAAAGCATTATTAATATAGTAGGAATACTTTATTAATTATTGTTTCTTAAGAGGTGTGTCAAGTCAATAGTGGACATCTATTACTGGACACAAAGAGTATATTTTTTTGTTTCAATATATGTAATGGTATTTAATTGAACACGAAATTTAAGAAGGAAATTTTTTAATTTTTTTTTATAATTTAATTACTCACTATTAAGAACAAAATGGGGAGAAAATAATTAAACTTATCTTGAACTTTTATAATGGATTATTGAGAAACCATTAATGGACATAATTTAAACCAAAATTTCTGCTATTACCCTTTCTAAAATTATAAATAATTTCGCAAGTAGTGCAATTTATTATCTCCTAGTAAATAAAACTGCAATAAATGAAAGTATAAATATGAAAAAAAATCATCTTAAACTTTAAACAATTAAATTATTTAGAACAATAAAAAAATCTAAAAAAATCACTTAATATGAAACAGAGGAGTATATGGGAAAATATATTAAGAATTTACATATTGAACCCATTTAATTTTGAATTTAAAATTTCGTCTCTAATTATTTCCTTGAGTTAATGGCTAATAATTGCTCTTACAATACATTTTATCTTTATAGATTTGTCCCCTAAAGATCTTCAGCTACACCATATCTCATAACTAAGCAGAAAAAAGAAGACAACAAAGAGATAATATATATTATTATATCTCTGCAGAAAATTAATTTATTTTATTTTATATTGCATAGAAATGAAAGAAAGAAATTATCATTCCCCTTTTTCTCCTTTTTCTGGTGTCACTTGTCAACCAAAAAAAAAAAATTACAGCTTGTAAAAGTAACGAAGGGAACTTGTAAAATAACCACTATCGCGGAGTTTCAAATTCTATAAGTGAATGAAGTTTTACCTGTGAAAATTTGAACTCCATGAATCACGACACTGTCTATTTTTCGAAAAATAGGACAGAGAAGTGATCACTGAACGCTACTTCTACCTGCCAAGTCTGCAACTATAGAACAGAGGCAGAGATCATTCTTTTAGATGCAGCAATTAAAAACCCCAATTAATAAAAGGGAGTAGAAAATTTTGATTAGTGATCATGATAAAAATTTAGAGAATCGTATAATCCGGCATCCAGTGTCAACAAGTCTCCTCAAGGTCTGTTTCATTAAGTGCCTCGGACTTGCGATTTCCAATTTCAATATACTTATCTAAACCCCCCTCAAATTCTTTCGAGCAGAGACCTCGCACCCTAAGTAAATCTTTAAGCTCTTCTTCTCCTTGAGTATCTCCTTTTGATTGCAAGTACTTCACACAGGAAGCCAAACTGTGGAAGTGTGGCTTCCACCCTGGCTTACTAGCCAAGATTGCTTTCTTCATCGTCTCCACTGCCTTGTCCATTTCATTTTGTACACAATAACCGAGTGCTAGACGATTCCATGAGCTCCCATTGGGATGCTTCCCACTTGCCTCAAGTTGCTCTATGAGTGATATTGCTTTTTCCATATGACCCTTCTTGCAGTAAGCACTTATGAGCAAGTTTGGAATTCGAATGTCAAAGTGTACCCTGTTTGTTTCCCACTCAGCAAATATCTTCTCCGCACCGTCAAGATCATCCAACTTTTCTAGTCCACGTATCATACAATGATAACTTGAATTGTGACGCTTAACTTTTTGCTTGTATTTATTCCATATACGATAGACATCATCTTTGTTTCCCATACTAGTATAGAGAGTAATTAGCATGTCAATACCAAGCTTTTCTCTTTTCCCCTTGAGTCTATACTCACATTTCTTCAATGACTCATTAGCCTTTTCTATATCACCAGCTTTCAAGTATCCCTTGGCAACAACTGTGTAAGGACTCCAATTGATCAGCAGAGGATCAGCTTCCATCTTCATCAGAACCTTCTCCATCTCCCTAACATCGGGAACAGATGCATAAGCATTTAAGAGGATACTGTAGGAAATCATATCACCAGAAACTCCCTTGTCTTCCATCTCTAGCATAAGTGACTGTAGCTTATCAAGATATCCCAATTTAGCATAAAGGGTCATCATAACATTGTATGCTACTGTGCCAGCATAGGCCAACTCCTTCAACTTTTGCATGTATCTTCTGCTTTTTTTATGACCATTGCATTAGCATAGCAGTTCAAAAGAGCGCCATATACCTGGTAGGTTCTTAAATCATCTGGAATGCTAGAGAAATATGTCTCTGCGGCTTCCAGACCATGGGCTTTTGATACTAAATCCAGTTCGACTGCAAAATCTCTAGGCGATATATCAAAATCTTTGGACTTCTTAATCCACTCAAAAACCTGTGATTGTATAAGAAGCAGAAATTGCTATTTTGTAAACTGAACCAATACATAAGTTAGGAAAAGAAAAGTTAAGTACGCAACCTAGTCTTTTTTCCTTGGTTCCCCAAAGGCTAGTATTTTGAACGAAAATATGACTGATTAATACGAACTTCATGATGTGGACGAATTTATGGATTGCTCTTGTTGAATCAACATTAAACTGATTCAGTTGAAAATATATGTAGAACATGCAAGTTTACATGGTATCTGTTACAAAGTCGAGTTGTACAGAGGAATTAATCAGAAACAGTGTTACCAAAATCGCTTAAAGCAAGGCTCAAAACATGTTGAGCGCTTCGCCTCGCTTAATGTGCACTTCAGTGTAGTCATCAAAGTTCTAAGACAAACTTATCCACATAAATGAGCATTTCTGAAGAGGTGACACTAAACAATTCATGTTTGTTACTAGTCTTTAATTAAACATGTATATTTTGTATTTTTTCTCATTGTGCCTTTTTACATTGAAGTCCACACTTTATTTGAACTTCGCGCTTAAGCCCTGATGAAAAACAAAGGTCATGTTGGATGAAGGATAATAATTTGGTTCATGTATAGTTTAAAGATCCACTTCAGGACCTGGTTGACTAATCAAATGAAGCTCTTGTTTCTATGGGAAGAATAATAAGAGAAAAAGCAGTAAGGAGAGGACTATTTTAGGAATAGTGTTATCAAAGGTGCGCTTAAGGCCTGAAGCGAGGCTCAAAACGTGTTGAGGGCTTCGCCTTGCTTCATGTGCGCTTCAGTGTTGTCATCAAGGTTCTAAAGCAAACATTTCCTTGCCAATGAGACTCTTGTGAAGAAGTGAAACTCAATAATTGATATTTCACTTTATCATAAACTTTTTTCAATTTCTTTGGTCATATATTTGTCATTCATGTTTATAATTATTAGTCTTGGACTAAACATATATATTTGTATTCTCTTCTCCCTTTGCGCCTTTTTTCATCAAAGCCCACGTAAAGTCCCCATAGACCTAGAGTGTTTTTGCGCTTTTTTCCTTTGATAACACTTTTTAGGAACGACTCTTAGAATACTCAAAAGTCCAAAATCAGACAAGCCCAAAAACTCTACAAAAGCTAATCACTCTTCTTAGCTTAAACTTTTGAATTGATTACAATGTGTTTGTATTTATTCGAACAAAGAAAATATTTGCAATATATAGTTTTAACAGTAACAGAAATAGCATAGACTGATAGATAGTTCTTCGGCTAAAGTGCTTCTAAGAATATAGATCGCTCTAATCTTAGGCGTTAATCTTAATTCCTCACTATAACAAATTTATTAGCAAATTACATATGAAAGCAACACTTTCCCACCCCACCCGCCCCTCCTAAATTTATATCCTCAAAGAGAAGGCTAAAAGGAGTCTTAGAACTCTAGGCATTATCCTAAAGAAAGGTAAACAAGAGAAGTCTTTAAATCCTCACATCCAATTAATGGCCAAACAGAGTAACATTAACAAATTAATGGTTGAGCAAATTGTTGCAGTACAAAAAACTTAAACTAAGTAAGATCCACTTTGAAGCATCTTCAGTCTTAAGCCTGGTATTAAGGAATAAGGCTGATGAAGGTTGACAAACAACATGATGATAGTCAAACTATTCTATGGATTCATGGATATTTTGGGATTGAAGCTAATTGATAAATATTGCAGTCCAACACGGGTTAACCAGAACATTCACTTGTAGTGCTGAATCGTAAATAAGGATGGTTCAGTCCATATACCATCCCTCCCATTACCATAATAGGATATGCGATTATCCTTAGCGCTTTTTGTGCTGAACAGACTAAACAAAACTTAGCCTCTTAAAATAATGAGGAATTTGTACATGAAGCTGAAGCAATACGTAGCCTCTTTGAATCCCTAAAAGATTAAAAGGGATTCCTTATTGGAATTGTGGCATACTAGAAAAAATAAGATTAGAAATGAAGATATTCGGAACTGGATCTGAGTGGCCTCTGTGGAAGACAAGATACATGAGGCAAAACTGAGATGATTTGGCCATGTGAAGAGAATACACGAATGCCTAGTGTGGAGGTATGAGGTATTGATAGAGGTTGGACAAAGAAACTAATGGAGAGGTGATTGTGAAAAGGTGATAGAGAGGACATGACACAACTTCAACTTATCAAACACATGATCTTGGATAGGAGCTTATGGAAGATACCAATTAGGGTCAATGGTCAATAAGTAGTTGAGTGTTGTCTCACTTATCTTTCCATATTCATAGTCGTACTATTATTCTTGTAGTTTCTAATTCTACGTTGCTCGGACTATTCAAAAATGCCACGGGTGCTTGTTGGATTCGCCAAAAGTAGTGTATTTTTGGAGAATCCGAGAGGGGTGCGGCATGAAAAGTAGAGAGTCCGCGCAACTAAGAGTTTCTTGTTTCTTCGACTTCTATCACACTTATTGTTTCTTGTACTTCGATTCTCGTATTATTTCAATATTGTCATGCCTTGTTTACTTCTTTTCCTGAGCTGAGGATCTATTT
Source organism: Solanum corneliomulleri (assembly GCA_027704805.1). NCBI lineage: Eukaryota > Viridiplantae > Streptophyta > Magnoliopsida > Solanales > Solanaceae > Solanum > Solanum corneliomulleri. The sequence goes on from JAKWIY010003058.1 coordinate 62,514,012, forward strand.
GAACCAACCACTCTAGGTCAAGGTAAGGTCTACATACACACTATCCTCCCCACAGGCCACTTGCGGCGCTCTCCTTCAATAAATTCTACCAGATGAACTTGAACAACAGACCAAATTCAAAAACTCCCCCACCCCCACCCCCAAAATGAAGTTCGTTTCAATTAGTATGAGCTTCGCAAATTAATTATGTAAAGGAAATAATCCAAATTGCAGAAGTAAAAAAGCAATACAAAAGACAGAGACCTGAAGGGCATGATTGTATCGACGGTAAGCTCGAAACTGTCTGACGATGATCTGTAGGTCTTCATACTTAATGGGATTTTGTTCAGTAACCCATTTGTCGAGTACAGATATGACGGAGTCCTTCGAGCGTGTCAAATAGAGTAGCCTACTGTTCAGAGCATTCTTTGGAGACGCTTGTTCATCTTTATCAGGCAAAAATAAGGAGGCTAGGGTTTCAGTATTTGTAGAATATGAAGAAGAAGAAACCCTAAAAAAACAAGTACGCAATTTCCACCATGACTGTTGAACAAGTTTCACCATTTTTACCAGAAATGCAGAGTATGCCTCACTGTTTCACAACATTGTAAGTGTAACCCTTCTTGCAATAAAAAAAATTATTTGAAAATAATATTTTAGTTTCACTTGAACAAAAGAATTTTAAAAAGGCCATTTGTTATACTTAAGATTTAAAACAAATGATGGATATTTATTTATTGTGATTATAAATTATTTTAAAATTTAAATTATTATTTAATATAAAAAATGTGTCATTCGTTTCTAACAAGAAATTGAGTAGTATAAATTGGAACAAAGAGATAAGTACTTTGTTTAAATAAGTGTATCTTTAATTTATTTGGCAACTTTCACATATAGCAAACATACAATTCATATTTATATGCTATAACAAAGTTTGCATAATTGCACCCCATATCAAATATATAAATGTATAATTCGTTATACATATACAATTGAAGCGAATTGTATAAAACGAGAAAGTGAAAGAGACTTGGGGCAGAGAATTGTATAAAACGAAGTGCATAAAGCGAATTGTATGATAAGTGTATAGCATGATTGTATACAATTTGAATTTGTATAAAATGAGAAAGAGAAAAGGACAAAAGAGACTTGGGAAGGGAATATATAATTGAATCGAATTATATAAAACGAGAAAGAGAGAAATTATATACAATTTGAATTTGTATAAAACGAGAAAGAGAGAAAGCCAAAAGAAATTAGGCAGGGGTGTATTTTTATTGTATAATTATAAATGTATAGGACGAAAATATATGTATTTGCATTTGCATATACAATTTTTCTTGCTTTATACAAACACAATTGCAATTTATACATTTCGTTTCTGTTTGTATAAGCGAGAGAGGCGAAAGAGATTAGGGAGAGTGGCGAGCGAGATCTAGGAGAGGGGAAGAAAAATATATGTATTTATACAATTTTCTCTCGCTTTATACAAATAAAAACATATTTTATACACTTATATTTGTATAAAAGTGAGAGGAAGCGAGCAAGAGAGGAGAGTGGCGAGTTAGAGTTTGAGGGAGAGAGGTGACTGACAAACAGTTTGCTACCAGACACAATTAAATCAAAGGGTGATCATAGCAATTAGTTTAGTTTATTGGTTTGCCATTATATATGATTTTCACTTATTTATTTAGTCGATTTTTATTTTCTTAAAAAAGAATATTTTAAAAAATATTTTGATCAATTAAATATTTGAAGCATTTTCTCAATTAAATACTTTAAAACTTAAAAGTGTTGGCTGTCAATTTTGCCGGGTGAGTTTTACTTGTCTATTTTTGAGTGGCAATAAAAAAATAAGTAATAAATATTTACTTGTTTATAATTTATCTTACTAGGGATAACAAAAAAAATTAAATTAAATTGTTCGTCTCAAAATAGTTATGGTATGTTTAATTTTTATGTGTTCTTTAGAAAACATTAATTAGGAGGGGTGTTCTCATTGTCTGTTTCATTAAGAGCCTCAGACTTGCGATATCCGATTTCAATATACTTATCTAAACTCCTCTCGAATTCTTTCGAGCAGAGACCTCGTACTCTAAGTAAATCTTTAAGCTCTTCTTCTCCTTGAGTATCTCCTTTTGATTGCAAATACTTTACACAGAAAGCCAGACTCTGAAAGTGAGGCTTCCACCCTGGCTGACTAGCCAAGATTGCTTTCTTCATCGTATCCACTGCCTTGTCCATGTCATTTTGTACACAATAGCCGAGTGCTAGACGATTCCATGTGCTCCCATTGGGATACTTCCCACTCTCCTCGAGTTGCTCTATGATTGATATAGCCTTTTCCATATGACCCTTCTTGCAGTAAGCACTTACGAGCAAGTTTGGAATTCGAATGTCAAACTGTACCCTGTTTGTTTCCCACTCAGCAAATATCTCCTCTGCTCCATCAAGATCATCCAACTTTTCCAGTCCACGTATCATGCAATGATAACTTGAATTGTGACGCTTAACTTTTTGCTTGTATGTATTCCATATACGATAGACATCATCTTTGTTTCCCATACTAGTATAGAGAGTAATGAGCATGTCAATACCAAGCTTTTCCCTTTTCCCCATGAGTCTATGCTCGCATTTCGTCAATGACTCGTTAGCCTTTTCTCTATTACCAGCTTTCAGGTACCCCTTTGCAGCAATTGCGTAAGAACTCCAATCAATCAGCAGAGGAACAGCTTCCAATTTCATCAGAACCTTCTCCATCTCCGAAACATTGGGAATAGATGCATATACATTTAAGAGGATATTGTAGGAAACCAAATCACCAAAAATTCCATTGTCTTCCATCTCTAGCACAAGTGATTGTAGCTTCTCAAGATATCCCAATTTAGCATAAAGGGTCGTCATAACATTGTACGCCAGTGTGCCAGCATAGCCCAACTCCTTCAGCTTTTGCATGGTATCTTCTGCTTTTTTAAAGACATTTGCATCAGCATAGCAATTCAAGAGAGCACCATATACCTGGTAGGTTCTTGAATCATCTGGAATGCTAGTGAAATATGTCTCTGCAGCTTCCAGACCATGGGCTTTTGATACTAAATCCAGTTCGACTGCAAAATCTCTAGGCGATATATCAAAATTCTTGGACTTCTTCATCCACTCAAAAATCTGTGATTGTATAAGAAGCAGAAATTGCTATTTTGTAAACTTAACCAATACATAAGTGAGGAAAGAAAAGTAAGTACGCAACCTTGTCTTTTTTCCTTGGTTCCACAAAGGCTAGTATCACAAACAAAAATAGGACTGATTAATACAGACTTCATGATCCGGGCGAATTTAGGGATTGCTCTTGTTAAATCAACATTAAACTGATACAGTTGAAATATTTGTAGAACATGCAAGTTACAAGGTATCTGTCACAAAGTCAAGTTGTACAGAGGAGTTAATCAGAAATAGTGTTAACAAAGGCACACTTAAGTCCTGAAGTAAGGCTTGAAACATCTTAATGTGCTTCAGTGTTGTCATCAACGCTCCAAGACAAACTTATCCATACAAATGAGTGTTTCCTGAAGAGGTGACACTAAGCAATTGATGTTTCACTAAACAATTCATTCTTATTATTATTAATCTTGGACTAAGCATGTATATCTGTATTATTTCTCCATTGCACCTTTTTACATTAAAGCCCACGTTTTACTTGAGCTTACCACAAGGCTCAAAAGTCAAACATATGGAGGATAATAATCTGGTTCATGTATAGTCGTTTTTGTGCTGAAGAGGCTGAAGTAATACTTAGCCTCTTAAAATATTGAGGAATATGTACATGAACCTGAAACAATACTTAGCGTCTTCAAATTCCTAAAAGATTACAAGGGATTTCGTAATGAATGTGTGGGCATACTATAAAAGATAAGGTGGGGAGTGGCCTCTGTGGAGGACAAGATACAGTAGGCGAGACTGAGATATTCTGGACATGTGAAGAGGACATACATGGATGTCCCAATGTGGAGAGGTATGAGAGGTTGACTATGGATGGTTCAGGAGAGGTAGAGGTAGACCATAAAAGCTTATGGAGATGTGATTGTGGTGAGGCGATTAGACAGAACGTGTTGCAGCTTCAACTTATGGATGATATGGATTAGGGTAGACTGTTAGTACATAGTTGAGTGTTGTCTCAGTCTGTCCATACTAGTAGTCGTAGTATTAGACTTTCTAGTTTCCTCTTTATTCGACTTCTTTTATTATTATTTATCATTCCTTGTACTATGACTATCATATAACTTCACTCCTATTATTTTCTTGAGCTCAGAGTTTATAAAAAACAGTCTCTCCTACACACTAAGCCACTTATTCTCCATTTCCCTATTAACATTCTCCTTCAATACCAGAAAAAAGACCAGGTCAATTAATATAGTTCTAGCAAATCAACCATGGACATTATCTAAAGGAAATAATCAAAATTGCAGAGGTAAAAAAGAAAGAAACCTGAAGGGCCTGCTTGTATCGACGGTAAGATCTAAATTGTTTGACGATAATCAGTAGTTCTTCATACTTAATGGGATTTTGTTCAGTATGCCATTTCTCCAGTACTGATATGACGGATTCCTTAGAGCGATTCAAATAGAGTAGCCTATTGTACAGAGCATCCGAGGTTAACGGTTTACAAATTTGTTCATCTTTATTAGTCAAATCTAAGGAGGCTATAATATCAGCTATTGTAGAATATGAAGAAGAAGAAACCCTAACAAAACAAGTTCTCAATTTCCACCATGATTGTTGAACAAGTTTCACCATTCTTACCAGAAATGCAGAGTATGTCTCACTCTTTCACTCTTCATTTACCCTTGTAACCCTCATATTTTTGTGAGATATTAATGTTTCTGTGTAAAAAACTAGAGTAGATGGGAATATAATACTCGCTCTGTTCGATATTGTTTGTCGTAACTTTATTTTTAAAATTAAATTATAAAAATTTTGATTAACATTTTAAGATATATTTTTTCATCATATTAATATACAAAAAGTTGTAATTTATTGTACTTTTCATATAGTTTTAGAATATCTATTTTTTTAATTTAAAATATCAAATTAATGTGATGTAATTTACCTTTAAAAATTAGTCAATTAACTTTCAATGACAAACAATTTCGGATGGAGAGAATATTTATTTTTTTCCTTTTTTTTATTTAATAAGAAAAAAGAATATATTTGAAAATGAGTTAAATCAGATTCAGAAAAATAACTTAGCCTTTTTTAATTATTTAGTCTGTATTTATAAATTTTGCCGTGTAAATTTGAGTTGCTACTTTTTGACTGAGAAAAAAACTGATAATATTTTGTTCTAGATTTGTTAACTAACAACAACACAAACCTGAAGAAAATTGACAACAAAGATTGTCCATTTCCTGAAAATCTTCCTAGTTTAATAATCCTTCCGTCCATTTTTACTTGTTCATATAGATTTGACACACTCGTTAAAAAATAATATATAAAATGATATATCAAATTTTTTTGTGAATTCTATGTATTTTTAATTTAATATTACAAGATTCAGAAATTATTTTAATTTTTTAAATTTTGTGACAAGTCAAAATCAGACAAATGAAACCAGAGTGTAATGCAAAACGTGCCAATTAAGAAGACTATTAAACTAATTCATGTCCCAAGAAGTCATCTAATCATGGCCAAATAATAGAGACAATATTTTAGTCTATGCTCTTACTGTCTATATTCACACGTTAGTTGTTACAGATGATAACATAATAATCTAATTCACAGAGCAGGTATGCAGTTGTTAGATTTTCAGATTTTTCATTTGATCTTTGTCTGTACTTTGATCAATATTCTGAAGATGAGTGTATCTAAAAAATTCATTCAACAGCTTATTGTGTTTGACATATTTGTCGCGCTGTCAGTTACCAGTGGTGTTGTGTTCAGTTCAGGAGTTGCTGATGGGAATATCAAGTGCCTTCAAACGGAATTAGAAGCTCTTCTCAGTTTCAAACGGGAGTTGTTAGATGTCCGTGGACGTCTGTTTTCATGGGGAAATGAAGGATTTAATCAAGATTGTTGCACATGGAGAGGTGTCCAGTGTGACAATCAAACCAGTAATGTCATTAGACTCGACCTTCGTGGTCCTTCTGGTCCTAATGCATCTGCTTCCATTGCGCCGTTGATAGGTAAGATAAGTCCTGCCTTACAAGACTTGAAGCAGTTAAAGTATTTGGATCTTAGTTACAATCGAATTTCAGGAGGTATACCGGACTTTGTTGGTACTCTGAGTAAATTGGAATACCTCAACTTATCTTGTATTGGTGATGATTTTACGACAGTTCCTAAACTTGGCGATCTTTCTAGCTTAAACACCCTTGATTTGAGCTATAATGATTTCCTATCTGTGAATAACCTTGAGTGGATTTCGAGTCTTCATCAATTGAGATACCTTGCCATACGTTACGTTAATAATCTGAATAATTCTGTATATACCTGGCTGTTTAAGTTGAGCAATCTGACTCACCTTGATCTCTCTGGTAATACTTTATCTGGTCAAATTCCTGATTCTTTTTGTAATATGAAATCCTTAAAACGCCTTGATCTGTCTCGGAATACGCTTGGAGGTGGCTTCCCTAGATGTCTTGGTAACAGTAGTGATTTGAAGTTGTTGCAACTGTCTTCCAACAATCTAGACGGGCAGCTACCTGAGATGATGAATAACTTGTCATGCGTGTCACATTCTCTCGAGTACCTGAACCTAGAAGAGAATCACATTGGTGGTTCACTAACTGATATTGTAGCAAAGTTTGCATCTTTGAGAGAACTGAGGCTCGGACATAATAAGTTGAATGAATCCATCCCGGGAGCTGTGGGAGAACTACCAAGTCTTGTTCTTCTGGATTTATCTTGGAACAGAATAACAGGATCAGTCCCTGATCTTTTTCTGTTATCGTCGTTGAGGGAATTGTATCTTTCTCATAATCAGTTAACTGGTGTAACGGAGAGTATTGGACGTCTTTCCAAACTTGAGAAGTTGTACCTTGACTTCAATCAGCTTGAAGGCACAATATCTGAAGCTCATTTGTTCAAGCTCTCACAATTACGTGAGCTAGACCTCTCTTATAACACTAAACTACATATTCGAGTCAGTTCAGATTGGCTCCCGCCTTTTCAGCTGGATCTCATTCGTTTTACCCACTGCAAATTGGGTCCTCAATTCCCAAACTGGCTGAGGAATCAAAACAACATTTCCGAGCTTGATTTCTCAGGTTCTGGACTTTCGAGAGACGTTCCTAGTTGGTTCTGGGAGCAGTTGCCTGGATTGACCTTCTTAAACCTTTCTTACAATGATATAGGAGGAAATGTACCCGATCTCTCAAAGAAGATGAGTGATCTTCTTTGCATAGATTTAGCTACAAACAAATTCACCGGTCCAATACCACGATTTCCTACCAGTGTTATAACAGTTGATCTCTCCAACAACATGTTTTCCGGTACCATCTCCTTCATTTGTGACAATTTTGATTACTTGGGATATCTTGATCTCTCAGACAACAGGTTGTCCGGAGAGCTTCCTCACTGCTGGACGCTTAGAAGTATCGTGCACCTCAACTTAGGGACTAATAACTTCTTCGGGGGGATACCTGATTCGATAGGCTCATTGCAGACAATGGGAATGCTGCATCTTCAAAACAATCATTTGACAGGAGAACTACCTCAGTCCCTGGCAAATTGCAAAAAGTTGAGGGTTATAGACGTTCGGTCTAATAACTTGTCTGGTGAAATTCCAGAATGGATTGGGAACAACATACCTGACATCATTATTGTTATCTTAAAATCCAACAGGTTTAGTGGAAGCATACCTTCAACCATATGCCAGCTAAAAGAACTTCAAATCTTGGACTTATCTGAAAATAAGATATCCGGGATCATACCAAAATGTATCAACAACCTCACTGCAATGACCGAAGAAGAGAGCACAATGCAACAAATCAAGAGTTGGTATTTTCAAGTAGATGATGAAGGTAATGTCAAAATAAATGCCTCATACGACGAGACAACAGTTCTGATGTGGAAGGGACGACAATTTGAATACAGCAGCATACTTGGTATGGTAAAGAGCCTTGATCTTTCAAGCAACAACATGGTGGGAGAAATCCCTATTGAAATTACATCTCTTGTAGGTTTGCACGGTTTGAACCTGTCGAGCAACAACTTAACCAGCAGCATCCCTCTGAGGATTGGTGAAATGAAGGCACTGAATTTCCTAGACTTAAGTACAAATGATCTTACAGGGGAAATTCCTGCTAGCCTTTCACAGTTAAGTCACTTGGGAGTCTTGAACTTGTCTTACAACAACTTGTCTGGTCGAATCCCTTTAGGCGAACAGTTACTAACTTTCAACAACAGATCCTACATTGGTAATCATGGTCTTTGCGGCTATCCACTAACAGAAGCTTGCTCTCTGGATGAACTTCCTCGAGTTTCAACGTTGAGTGATGAGGACGAGTTTATAACTCCAGAATTTTATATTAGTATGGGAATCAGCTTTATTTCTGCATTTTTGGGAGTCTCAGCTCTGATGTTGAATAGAAGGTATACTAGGAAATCAATAATGTAACATCACACAGTTAAATGTAGGTTTACTTACATACCATGATAAGTAGCTATATAATCTCGAGTTGTTGAAACTTTGCATTTGCCTGAATTTTTATTCGATGTGCATTGTACACCACATGAATCAGCTAATCCTCGAATATTTATACTGTACGAGTTGTTTTTATTTAACCTTTATGTCGTTTTCTCAGCAAAATCATTCATTTTAAGGAGCACCATTGATCATTTGAGTGCAAGCAAGAGCAAACCTCATCCTCTGCCTCCCATTGTTAGAAGAGAGTAATGCAGTAAAATCATGGCATCTACAATGGACTTTTGCTACTAATATTTCATATGGAGAGCTTATTTTGTTATCGAGAAATTAAATTTAAATCTCGATAATCTTAAAATTACCATTTATTGGTGGAAGGTATTAGGTATTCGGCGAAATTAGTTGAAACGTGTATGTTGCCCCAAACACCACAATTATCAAACAAATACTTACAACTTGGTAATGCCTACCGTATAGGATGGAATTCAATATTGGTAGCTTGAATTACTGATTACATGGAATAATTATAAGATGTATACTTTTTAAATTTTTTCTTTTTATTTCTATTTTAAATTTTTGTTATAATTTTATTTGTTTCTATTATTTTAAATTCTTTTTATTTTTATTTTTCATTATTTATTATTTATTATTATATTTCATTTTCTTGTCATTCTCATTCTATATTTTTACTTCTTGTGATTTATGCTATTTTTCGTGTTATCTATTTCATTTATTTATTCCGTCTTTGTTTTTTCATTAACATAATTTTGTTAATATTTTAATTATTAGATTGAAGTAGAGCTTATTGTTGAATAAGATTGTAGATTTATGTTTTTTTTTCTTTTAAATCATATATATATATAGGTTATGTTGAAATTTGACTAAGAGTATTACGTTAGAATTTTTATTTTGAATTTTAAACTTTTGTTATATTTTCAATCTCATTTGTTTTAGTAGATTTGACTTGATATTTCACAATGTAATTCATTTATTTTTTTTAGTTAGACTTAATAAGTGTATCAATTCAAAAGTGAATAAGTAATTAGAGACAATGAAAATAGCTGATTAAAAAAAAGATTCCTCCGATTTGAGATTCATCAAGTTGAAAGAAAGAACCGAGTAAAGAGTTAGCTGAGTTATCACAAGATCATAAAGATAAAAGGGAAAAAGTCTTGATATATTCCTCAATTTTATCATTTAGAACTGTATACCCTGCTATAAAAGTTGGTATTAAAAATGATTCATATATACTCATACTATTATACAAATAACGATATTTATATAACATTTCTAATATTTTGAAAGTTTAATTATCATTTCTCGCATTTAAGTATGAAAGTAAAAAAATAAGAACCTCTGTCATCGTTTTGTAAATTTTATACCAAAAATGTCTCAAACTAAAATTTAGTCTATATAGTTTATCCATGTAATTTAAAGCATAATCCATAAATATGCTTTTTAACTTGGCTTCAAATTATATGTATGTCATTCAAAATTGAATGTACATAAGTACACACTTAAACTTGTATAAAGTTGAACAAATAGACACATATGTCCTACATGTAATTTTTTGTTCTATGTGGTGTCTTACATGTATTATTCCATGTAGAACTCATATATTTATTTAAAATTTGGATAGTTAAAATATGCGTATTATAAAAGTTAGAGATCAAAGTTAAAATTTAAAACCAATAGTAGCATTATTATGCCTAATTTTAATAAGTCACCCTTGTTTCTAGCCACCAAAACATAAGGAAACTCTAACCAGATGCAGAAGGCTAAGCACAGAAAGTTGAAAAGAACAACAAACCTTACAACTTTTTTTTCCCCATTTGGCAATGGCTTCTTCCGGAGCTTGGACGTATCGAGATCGAACTTCCGAGTTCGCGTCTTTGTCCAAAACATTGAAGAAAATCGCAGGAACTACCGGATCAGATCATGAATCACAGCAGAATTCTGCTTCTTCTACCACAAAGCTACTACAAATTCCAGATCGATCTGAATTCAACAAGAAGGCTTCGAGAATCGGATTGACAATCCATCAAACCTTTCAGAAAATCGATAGGCTAGCTAAATTGGCAAAGCGATCTTCAATTTTCGACGATCCAAGCAAGGAAATTCAGGAATTGACAACTTTCATAAAAAATGATATCACATCACTCAATGTTGGAGTTTCTGATTTACAAGCCCTTCAAGACATGGATGTAGCTGATGGAACTCATTCGAAAGATACAATTGTTCATTGTACTGCGATCTGTGATGATCTGAAGACGAGACTTATGGCTGCTACAAAATCATTCCAGGAGGCACTCACAATAAGAACGAAGAATATGAAAGCTCACGAAGATCGAAAACAGATATTCTCAACAAATCTCTCTAGAGAAAATCCTTTGAAACAACCTATAGCAGAGCCACCTCCTTGGTCAACTTCTCAATCATTAACGGCAATAGATGCTCAGGGAAGCAACCAATTAAGACGGAGATTGGCTTCAGACAATCCTCCGTCTAACGAATTGGAAATGTCAATGTTACAAGATCAGGTTCCGAGACAAGAAAGTTACTCTCAGAGTAGAGCAACTGCTCTTCAAAATGTTGAATCGACTATTTCAGAATTGGGCGGAATATTCACACATCTAGCTACCATGGTTGCACAACAAGGTGAGCTTGCTATAAGAATCGACGATAACGTCGATGAGTCATTAACAAATGTTGAAGGTGCACAAGGTGCTTTGTTAAAGTACTTGAATCGAATATCATCAAACAGGTACCTCATGATCAAAATTTTTGTTGTTGTGATCCTTTTTCTCTGTGTATTTATATTTTTTCTGGCGTGATATCGGTCAGGAGAGATGGATCTTCACTGTAATTGTTACATGTTGTGAGCTTATTAGTAATCAAAAATCATTTTTTCTCAATAGCTTGCTCTGAGATGTGTACTTTGGACAATGAATAGTTGAAACAATGCTGAGAGAGAAAGCAATCTCAGATTATTCATATATTGAGCAACTTGTTCAGAATGAATACAATGCTAAGCTATATATATACACACTACACACTTCTAGATCCTAACAATATTTGTAACTAACTCTAACAGATTGAATAACTAACTTCAACAATAATATAACTAACTTCATACATTATGTAATTTAAGTCTCAATACCCCCCTCAAGTTGGAAGTGAGGGAGCAGCCACAGACAACTTGGACAGAACATTGGAGTGTTTGATTCCTGGAAGAGCTTTAGTTAGGATGTCAGCCAACTGTTGATCAATATGTACATAGTGGAGAGTGATGAGCCCTTCTTGAAGTTTAGTCCTGACGAAATGGCAATCAATTTCAATGTGCTTAGTACGCTCATGGAAAACTGGATTTCGAGCAATGTGTAATGCAGACTGGCTATCACAAAACACTGAAAAAGGACCTGTATGAGGGACGGTTAACTCATTGAACAACCTCTGTAACCAAACTAATTCACCAACAAGCTTCCTAAGAGATATGTATTCAGCCTCAGCAGAAGATAAGGAGATGGTTTCTTGCTTCTTAGACTTCCAACTCACAGGACAATCACCAAGTAAAACTAGATATCCTGTAACAGATTTTCTAGAATCTGGACATGAAGCCCAATCAGAGTCGCAAAAGGAACGAACAGTATAATCAGCTGAATTAGACGTGAAGATTCCCAATGTAGGATCTTGTTTAAGATACCTCAACAGATGAAATGCAACTTTCAAATGTGGCTCGCGAGGTGCATGCATAAATTGGCTAAGATGTTGAACACCATAAGCAATGTCAAGCCTTGTGTTTGTGAGAAAATTCAGCTTTCCAACAAGTTTTCGATAATATGCAGGGTCTGAGAGTAAAGAACCATCATCAGCTCTTAATTTGATTAGGGGATCAAGAGGTGAAGATAAGGGAGTAAACTGAGCACAATTATACTCCTTAAGTAGATCGAGTGCAAACTTTCGCTGAGATATAAAAATACCATCATGTGTATACAGAACCTCCAAGCCAAGGAAATACTGCAGCTTTCCTAGGTCTTTAATTTTGAATGTATAATGAATAAAAGACTTTAAGTCATTAATTTCGACTAAGTCAGTCCTAGTGAGCAATACATCATCCACATAAACAGCCACAAATACAATGGAGGTTCCTGATTTCTTGTAGAACAAAGAGTAATCATTCATAGAGTGAGTATAACCTCTAGAGTTGAGAGCATCAGTCTGTTTTGCATACCATTGTCTGCTAGCTTGTTTAAGTCCATACAAGGATTTATTCAACTTGCAAACAAGCCTAGATTGACCAGTTCCTATACCTTCAGTAATACCCAAACCTTGGGGAATGTCCATATAAACTTCTTCATGTAAGTCTCCATGAAGAAATGCATTATTAACATCCAATTGAAAAATATCCCAATGTTTCTCTGCTGGCAGTGGCAAGTAAAGTTCTCACTGTTGTCATCTTTACAACTGGGGAAAATGTTTCATTATAATCAACTCCTGCATGTTGTGTATAGCCCTTCACTACCAGCCTTGCTTTTAGCCTCTCTACACTACCATCTGCTCTATGTTTTATCTTGTACACCCACTTATATCCAATGGGTTTCTTGCCGGCGGGTAAAGGTACCAGATCCCATGTATGATTGTCATGCAGTGCTAAGAACTCATTTGTCATAGCTGTTTGCCAGCCAGGATTCATTGTTGCTTCTTCATAAGATGAGGGCTCACAATCACAAGATATATTCATTACAAAAGACTGACTATTAGGCAATAAATCCTTAGGAGCAACATGACTAGTGTGCTGAGAAGGGACACAAAGAGAACTGGATGATGGTGTATAATGAATAAAATATTTCAAGGATGATGGTGTTTTGTGAACTCTAGAGGATTTCCTGAGAACAGGTTGTGTATTTGTGGGTGGTGATGTAGAAGTATGCACAGGAGATGTAGATCAGACATAGAATTGTTATCATGATTAGTAGAACATGAAGGAATTGTAGAAGAGTTATCAGGAATGATAGTTGGAGCAGTTTCTTGTTGAGAATCATCAGGAATGTTGGAATAATAGAAAGGAGATGAAGGAAATGAAGCAGTATCAGTTGTCAAGGTAAAAGGAAAGACTGTCTCATGAAACACTACATCCCTTGATATATGGATTTTCTTAGTGGCTAAATTCAACACTTTATACCCTTTGGTATTAGGTGGATATCCAACAAAGACATGAGGACTTGTCTTTGGATCAAATTTGGTTATATGGACCTTTGGTGTGGTAGGATAGCATAAACAACCAAAGCTTCTTAAGTGAGAATAAGAAGGTACTACTTGATGTAACACTTCAATAGAAGATTTATTGCGAAGAATTGGTGAAGGAAGTCTGTTAATTATATAAGTTGCTGTTAGGATACACTCACCCCAATACTTGATTGGTAGTTTGGATTGAAATAACAAGGCTCTAGCAGTTTCAAGAAGGTATTTATGCTTCCTTTCTACAACACCATTTTGTTGTGGTGTGTGTGGACAAGACTTTTGATGTATAATTCCTTTTGACTGAAAGAATGAATTTGCCTCATTGTTGGAGAATTCCAGACCATTGTCTGATCTAATGATCTTGATTGTAGTGTGAAATTGGGTTTCAATCATGAGTACAAAAGCTTGGATTACACTAAGGGCATTACTTTTGCAACTTAACAGATGTGTCCAGGTTGCTCTACTGTGATCATCAACCAAGGTAAGAAAATATTTGTAGTTATCATGTGTTTTGATACATATGGTCCCCAGAGATCTATATGCATCAGATCAAAACAATTTGGTGAAGTAGTGGTGCTATTGGAAAATGGTAGCCTAGATTGCCTAGCCATAGGGCAAATTGGACAAAGGAAAGGTTGCTTTGGTGAGAATTTTTACAGGTATAGAGGTTAATTTCTTCATTTTTACGAAAGGAACATGTCCTAATCTATAATGCCATAACAGGTCTGTAGCATCTTCATGAGACATAAAAGGATTAACAACAGAATTAGCATGAGACACAGAAGAGTTGGAAATGTTATTTCTATTATCTTCAAACAACTTTGTTACATCAGAAGTGCAAGAATGGGAATGAGAACAAAGGTTTTTATTTTCTGCAAAGAAACAAGAAATAGAAGAATTTTTCTTTTGCAGACATTGAGAACATAGTAGATACAAACCATCATGTATTCTACCAATTTCCAGAGGCCTCCTCAGTGAAGGGGCCTGCAGTAGACATGAAGAATTAGTAAAGAATGCAGTACATTTGAGTGGTGACTGTCAAAGCACTGATAGAGATAAGATTGTAATGAAAGGTATGTATGAAAAGTACATTGCTGAGTGTGATCCCAGAAGTCAATATTGTTTCTCTACTTGTGTTACCTTAACTTTGTATCCATTAGGTAAGTTTACAAGTATAGGATATGGTATTGTGATGAGTTTGGAGAGGTAACTCTTATCAAAAGTAATATGATGTGGCTCCAGAATCTAGTATCCACAAGTTAGTTTTTGTTTTGAAACAACCACATGAGTGTTTGCCATGATCAATTGAAGAATTACAAGCAATTATACCTGCAAAGTTGGCAGCAGCTCCATTTTTGAGATGTTGATGCAGATGTAGTGAAAGGATCCTTCATATTTCCTCCTCCTCCTTGGAAAATTTGCAGCAAGTTGATCAAGTGAGTGTATTGTTCTGTTGACAAGGTATTTAGAGATCCATTTTGAGAAGAAATATCTTCTCTTTCACTCGAGCATTCTCCATGAACATTTGTTGCAGTTCCTTTTCCCTTATACTTTCTGTAACTTGGAGTAAAGTTTGAGTTGGAGGTACCAGATCCTGGACTAGAAGATGGCTTCTCAGGGTAACCATGTAACTTGTAACACTTATCTTTTAGATGCTGGAGTAGCAAATTTCCTCCAGATAAACAGACAAATTATACTAATACATATCATAAAAACCAATTTGTGCAAAGCATAACAGGAAAAACTCTTTAATTTTTTTATTTATTTTTTTAAATATTATTAGTTAAATCTGATTATATTTTAAATAATTTATAATAGAAATATTTTGTTAAAGATGGTGGCACATACACACCTCAAAAATTAATAATAATTTCTTTTTATATTTTCGTATTTAAAATAATCGATTAGTTAAATAAAATGAAAAATTCAAGGGTATAATAGAAAAAAAAAATTCTAAAGTCTTAAATCAAACATAAAAGGGCAACTTTCACATATAGCAAACAAAAAATTTATATTTGTATGTTATAGCAAAGTTTGCATAATAGCAAAGTTTGCATAATTGTGCTCCATAGCAAACATAAAACTGCATAATTCGCTATACATATACAATTATATAATTCACTGGCTTAAATTATATAATTAGCTGGCCTAAATTGAATAATTCGCTGGCCTATTTCGCTGCAATTGTATAATTTGCTTTGCATACAGTTGAATCAAATTTAAATGTATGTATATTGCATAATTATAAGTGTATAGTAACAAGAACATATATGTTTTTCTCGCTTTATACAATAACAGAAACACAGTATATACACTTCTGTTGTATAAAGCTAGAGAAAATTGTATTTCACTGCAATTGTACAATTGTATAATTCGTTGGCCTTTTTCTCTGCAATATTTGAAGTAAAATGTTTGTAAATTGTATAATTAAGTGTATAACACGAAGATATATATTTTTGCATGTGTATATACAATTTTTTCTCTCATTTTATACAAAACAGAAACAGAATTATACACAGAAGTGTATAAAGCGAAAGAGGCGAGCGATATCTCTGGGAGAGAGATGCTGACAAATTTTAGCTAACGTTTGCTATGAAGCACAATTAAATCAAACTCTAGCTATTCCATTTATTTTAGGTTATTAGTTTGCTATTATATACAATTTTCCCAACATAAAATTAGGTGAAAAATAATGAACTAAACACTTGATAAAATCGACCTCTGCATTACTAGACCCTACATTATTATTAATTCATGTGTTAATAATCTGAGTGTTCGAGTTTAAATTTATACTCCCTCTACTATGCAAGATAAAATAAAATTATTAAATTCACTACAATCTTAACCGGCATGTCCCACTGTTTTACCAAACTAAACTTAAATTATTGTGCCTATGTTTTCATCTTTCGAGCTCAATTTTAATAGGGATTAGAATTAAATAATTTAAAGAACCAAAGACACAAATTTTAATAAACTAGACCTAAATTATTATGTCTGTGTTTTTATCGATGTAATTCCTTTATATAGGAGTCATGATTATCGGATTTTCATCGTATATAAGATAAAAATTATCTCATCGCTTAAATAAAAATAATAAAATAAATAATTTAATAATTATCTAATACCTCCAAATTAAATATAAAATAAATTAATACACAATTTATCTTGAAATTATTATAGCAAATGACCACAGGAATAAATAAATTAATACAAAGGTAGCGCTTCCAATATCACAAATTCAAACAATTACAAACCCTACCAAAAAAAAAATAATACAAAAGAGAAATGTTTACAATTCAACACCCAAATTAGCTACAAATCTCAAATATAGTAACCAACTCTATCCAAATTCCCAAACCCAAATTCCAAAACCCCTCAAAAATCACAAAATTATAAGAAAAGAAGAAAAAAAAACAAAGAATAAATCTTTTTCATCTAAATTTTCAAAAAAATAAAAATAAAAATCAACTCCTCATGTGTCTGACCTTGTGCCAACCCTTCTTGCAAGATTCTCCAACAATTTTCACTCCCTTTTTGAAAAATGTCTTCAACTCTTTTGCTCTTTCCTTAACTTGTTTCTCAAATCCACCCATTTTTTCACTATCAAAGTTTTTTTTGAACGAGAGGATGAAAAAAAAAATCAAAATTTTCAAGAATATATGTTGAACTTGTATTGGTCTCAAAAAAAAATGTGAAAGCTAAGGTTTATATAAAAAAAAGATTAAAAAAAAAAGTTAGACTTAGTGGAATCCAACGCATCAAATAGATATACACGTTGCGCTGTTCCAGAGGGACCTGGATTCTTCTTATTATTCGGAACGTCCATATTTATTTGTCTACTATATTAAAAATAATTATTGAATAATATTTATATAATTTAAAAAATTAAAAAATAATTCATCAATTTAGATTCATAAATATATTTTTAAAGTATTAAATTTAATAACTAACATAATAATTATTATTTTTTGAAATGTGTGTCAAATCAATAACGAACTATTAAACAAGAGGAGTAGTTAGTGAATAACAGCTCTAATTATTAAATTGCACGTTTAAACACTTTGAGTTATCTTGATAAATATTCGATGCAAATAAATATTTAACGATGATCACTTTGTTGATGTTGTTACTTGTCATATTTAAATAGGTTTAGCGGAAATTGTGGTCATTGAGCGCTGTGTGGACCACCTATGAATAAAAATTGAACAAATAGTCTTTAGACAGAGAAAAGCTTTTTCATGACAGCATAAAACCAACGACTAGCAAGACATGTTGTTTACATTTGAACCAGCTAAACATGAATGTCTGTCAATCTCTATACAACTTGCACATATTTATGAGAAAATGAAATTTCTTTTGACATAATGATAATCATTTAATTTTATTGAGTGGTATTAGAGATAAAATTATAAATTTAATTTTAAAAAGCGATATGTTTCATATGAGCTACCTGTTGGAGGAGGGATTTCTGGGTAATGTCAACGTCGGCCTATGGTAAGGCTCATGAGGGGGTAAGATGGTCTCTATTATCGAATTACATGACATCAAACTGAAAATTGTAATACGAACTAGTCGGTTTTAAAAAAATTGATATTTAGTTCAGTTTGGTTTGATTTTTGGTTATACTAAAAAAGTTATAAAAATAATTAAATCGAACTGATAAATTAGATGTATAAATTTTATAATTATTTATATATTATCTATAAATAAAATATAACTATTTTGTTAAATTTTAATTAACTTAAGTCTTTAAGTTTACAAATTTCTCAAGCCTAACTATAACAATCTTAAGTCGAGTCCATCCAAATCATTTTAGTCTTTAACTAACGTACTTCACATTTCTTAATTGAAACATTTTATTCATGTAATGATAACTCTAATATTGCTTAATTGTTTAATAAAACCGATAATACTGTTTTTGGATTGTTCATGTACTAGATGTTTGTGTTATTCGACGTAAGTCCTCAAAAAATAACTATTACTTTCAAACCGAATAAAAGAGAAAAATTGAACCAAACCGACGGTTATTTTTCGTTTAATTTGATTTGATTTTAGAAATTTAAAAAATTGACTAGATTGATTTGGTTTTGATTTTAATCAATAACCGATCTAAACTGAATCACGAACACCCCTAATGAACTCAGTTTAAGAAATGAAATTTAATTCTTTTTTTATTAATTATATTTTTGGATATAATGATAAACGTTTGATCCTAACACGTATTTTTGGACTTTTTTTTTTCTTTAAAAAGTAATGTTTCTTGAAGCAACGGGTGGGAAGTGGGCCTTCTGCTATATTCCATTGACAGCTTCAACGCATTAAAAGTGAAAGACAAATTTCTTCAAAAGATTTTAAACTTTTAAAGAGTAATGATTCCTTTTGAATCAAATCTCACCTGGCAAATGCTCAATAACAACTATACTTCCCTTTAACATAATCATATTTCCATGTTCTCCCAAGTTATACAGAATTTTGAGATAATGAATGCACTATTACGAAAAAATAACACTCGAAGAAGAGAAATTCATTATCACCAACTCATGATGTATATGTTATTAGTAAGGTTAAAGCATTGTATAATGAATGAATTACAATACA
Organism: Solanum corneliomulleri; assembly: GCA_027704805.1. NCBI lineage: Eukaryota > Viridiplantae > Streptophyta > Magnoliopsida > Solanales > Solanaceae > Solanum > Solanum corneliomulleri. Next base: position 62,533,468 of record JAKWIY010003058.1, read on the forward strand.
AGACTTTAAGTTTCCACTCCAGCAATAAGAGCATCCAAGGATTAAACCTATGATGAATAATTGTATGAAATTTTCAGCAGACAAATGAGCTGCACTAAAAACTACTGAGCTAACAATCACTGCTTCTTGCCATTTCATTGTGGAGGAAAGCGCGGTTAAGAAGACACCTCTGTAGACGATTTCTTCTAGCAAAGGGGTGATGATACAGTAGACTAGAATGCATGATGTTGTCGATATTGGACCACTCGAAAGAATTTCATTCAAGATTGGATTGTTAACTTCCTGCAAAGTTCATGAAATAATATTCACTTTCTCACACCATACAGCGAGACTAGGATGAAGATAGACGAGAAAATGCATCTGTAAATGCACATTTACTTTATCTCCCACGATACTTCTAGATTGAACAAGTTTTAAAATGCAAATAACTCGATCAATAACATACACACTCAAAATCTACCAACTTGTCTGGTGCTTTAGTTTTGCATGCTTCTAAGCTAAAACATATGTTTCAGCTACAAATGTAAACATTTCAACAATCAAATTGATATTGCAGCTGAAAAAGGAAATGGGAACAGCTTACCTTAGTACCAACCAACGTGTCAGCGATAATTGATGTTATGAAAACTAAAACAACCAAGAACACAAAGCCAAGAGCTGACGCAAGTAACCAGTTCCTTTCTCTGGTTGATTGCTTCTCTTGAAAGAAATCATGAAGCTTGTATTGGGGATTACCCGTACATCTTAAAAGAAGCAGAACCACAATAAGCTCTAACATCTGAAGTACAACTAAGGATAATGCCTGTGGTGAAAAACAAGCAACGGTACCATCAAATTGATTAAAATCATAAGTTAGCGGACTATTTTCTAGTTGAGAATTTAGACGTTTCAAATGCTACTACCCGAGTGCGATATGTTTCCCTTCTGAGTTCAACAAAATTGATTCGATGGAATTAATTTATAAGAGTGAAAACTTCTGTGCCCAACAAGGAAACGAAAGACGCGTGATTATTTTACTTTGAGCCGGCCAGTCACAAGAAGCAACAAACACGAGAAATTATGTGTATTAAGTTGATCACAATTCATTAAACTAGCTCACAGCAGTAGAATAATAACAGTTTATAATGTTACATAGAAATCTTACTCACCTCGGTCTGTGGATCAAGAACTGAACGATGCAGTATGCTGGTAATAGCAGACAAGCCACCAAAACTTAAAGGAACATGCACACTGAATAGGTAGAAAGCCATGCTGCTCCACAAACTTCCCCTATCACAAGGAGTATCTGATTTAAGGACCGAGAATCCCTATTAAGTTGAAAAATGTACACTTATATTGCTGAATGAAAATACTGCACAAATTTTGGAATAGAAACTTAGTACAAGCTCTGCTTATTACCAACCATTTCGTGACTATCCATTTCCATGTTGATTAATCAGTGGAAATAGTTTAATCTTATGGAAATAGTTTAATCTTATAAATACAAGTACCTATTTTCAAGAAAGTTCGACTGGGTTTTGAACCACGTTACCCACACATTGGTGCTTCCTTTTTCAACTTGATTCAATTTATTAGTCACACAACAGAATCTATTAGTACACTGAATGACTGAAAAGCTCACAACATCCTATGTCCACATCATGGAGTTAAGTCTCTCGAACAATTGATATGGATGGTTCCTGGATTATTTTGCTCATGCCTCAATTAACCACCTGGCAGACTATCCAGCCAACAAGCATAGGCCTTCCAGGGTGATCCCCTCCACCAAAGAGAGAAAATGGATTGATATCAAGTGTTGTAACTAGGATTAACATCTGAGACCTCTTTTCTCCCGTACCTCAAACACTAGCCCATTCCTTTTGGCTTAAGACTTTAACTACCTCCTCTTCTCATATCACTGCTGCTCATTCCCTTTAGGACGAAGTGTTTGATACAAATTCTCCATAGGAAGTTAGAACCCCCAAGTAGCCCGCTTTTATGTAGGAATAGAGTTTGGTCCAGCCCTTTAATCAACAATAACTTGTCAAATGTTCAAGTTTTGGGCAGCTACATTAAACTTGCCAATAAAGGTAGAATGGTCTTAAAACAAGTTTTGCTCCAAACTAACTAGTAACCACCTTTTTCATCTCCCCGTTGAGGCAGATTTAGCCCGTTTTCGATGGATTCAACTGAACCTATTGCTTTCAGCTTAGACCATATAAACACGTGCAAAAAGAATGTATATCTTTTTTAAGAAAAAAAAAGTAACACCACTCTGAAACCAGACTCTAAATCCTCGATTCGCCTCTACTCCACTAGTTTTCACTACTATTTCATCTAAAATTTCAAATTCAACACCCTACACACCAATTTAGCTTTAAAATTAGTCAAATTAACTCACATAATCAAATGGCATTGGACCGTAGAGTGCAGAGTATTATACTGAAATTCAGAACATACTACCAAAAAAAACGTTATCTGGTTATACCAATCATTCATTTCAATCAATTTTCTTTTACACCATGCCAAAATACAGGGGAAAGGGGAGTTACCTCGGGGACAATTTGTGTGTCCTTATTTTTTATGCAATTGCATTTGGGATAAGGTGTTGATCGGAAGAACTTGGAAGGGTAGAAATGATTGTGAAAATGTTGAGTAAATTTCAGCGATGAAAGACAAATTGCAGGTCCACGGAGAAGTAACCCATTCATATTTTGCTTAATTTGACTTCCGGCAACACTTTGAGCTCAGTGTGAGGGTAGAGATTTGGCGGTGTTTGGATTAGGCCGGAGAATGAGTGTCAAATGCTTGTCGGTGTCGGGTAGCCCACCAAATTCATCTTCATATTTGAACAAAACTATGCAATATCCCAATAATATCACAGAAAACTAGTTTTTAACTCAAAAAAATAAAAAATTAAATTGAAATGATTTTAACTAAAAAAAATAAAAAAATTAAAGAATCCAGGGGTCTACTTTTGGTTTTTGAATTATTTTAAGTTATTTTTGACCTTATCAAATATTTTTTAACTTATTTTATAAAAAGAAATTTTTTGGATTGTAAGTTTTTTTTTGTTTAAATATTCACAAGTCAAAAATTGATCTAAAAATAAGTTTGATCAATTTTTAATCAATTTAAATATGTTCTTGAAGCGACGAGATACATGTGTTTATATCATAAGCGCATTATTATATTTAGTTTTATAAAAATCTATAAATGCACATTTAAAATGAGAAAGCATAAAATATCGTATGAAATCAAGTTGAGTTTTTTTAGATACGGAGTCGAAAGAAAAAAAAAACACACTTTGAAGGTCCAATAGAAAAGTGTTCACTTGTTATTATGGAGTTTAGGCATGGTGAGTTGAAATTGAAATAAAATCTTCAATAGAAAAGTGTTTACTTGTAATTATCGAGTTAGGCATGACGAGTGAAATTGCAATAATAAAAAAGAAATAATGTTGCTGCCCAGGATCGAACTGGGGACCTTTAGTGTGTAAGACTAACGTGATAACCACTACACCACAGCAACCTCTTGTTAGATGCAATCATTTTAAAAATTTAGAACCAAAGTTCAAGAGAAAAAAAGAGCAGAAATAAGTTCCTTGATGGAATTTTATGAACCAAAGAGAACTTCATCATTAACAAACTATGACCATTCCATTACGTTGCTTTTCCTGCAAAAAATATTTTGGACATTGCTAGCGAGACTTAATGGTAAGTTTTATAAAGTGATTTTTAGATTAATTATATTGTATAAGACAGAGTGTTGGTAAGTTAAGAACTCACACGTTTAGAAGATGAAAGTAACAGAAATAAGGATGCTTAATGAATGTGTTGATATACCAAGAAAGATAAGACAAGAAACAAAGATATATATAGAGAGAGAGAGCACGGTGGAGTGGCTTACCACCTACGCAGACAAGATACGAGAAGTGAGAGTGAAATAATTTGGGTATATATAGAAGAAGCACGAGAGTTCGTTGGAAGTGTTAGGTCTAAGAAGAGGTAGAGAAACAAATTTTGGGAGATGTGATTAGCTAAGACACGATTTATCTTTAAGTCATCAATACACAATTTTAGATATTAAAGAATTAGGGTAGAAGGTGAATTAGTAGGTAACCAAATGGTTTCTCCTTTCTTTACGGGAGAACATGATTCTAGTTTAGAGTAACTTCTATATTCCCTCTTCTCAGTATGAGTATCATTATTAGAAGAGAGAAGTATCAAATACACTTCTAAACTTGACGCAAATTATTAGTTTCATCCTTGAACTATTCACAGTATCATTACTTGATTAACTGAAGCTAAATACACTTCCGATCTTGCAATATCAGTGAAATACACTTCTAAATTCTCGTCAAGTTTAAAAGTGTATTCTACACTTCTCTCATTTTTTAATAAAAACTTCATGCTCGTACTAAAGTTTGAGATCACTTATCATATCATGTGGCATATCGAGAATACATGGAAATGTATATTTCATTTTTACTTTCAAACTTTATTACTATTGTTGTTCTTTAATTTTTTACTATTGTGTTTAGTAGTATTTTTGGTTGCCAATAATTTTAGTTTCTTTGGCATTTTAATCATAATTTGAACTTTTTTTTTAACTGTCAAATATGTTTTGAGAAAGACCTTTCTTGAAGTATTTGAAAAAAATATATGTATTTTAAATACATTTTATATTGTACAAATTATCTATTAAAAAAAATCTCAAAAAAGGTTATTTAAATACAACCTTCCTAATCAATGATCAATACAACTTTGAAATGAAAGGATCCATCACATACAATTATTCAACCATATTATATATATTTAAAATATATCAAAAGACTGACCACACCATTAAAAAAACAATTTATAAATTAATTTACTCAATCATACAATTAAGCTAATTGAAACTGAATAATGTAAGTATTTTCCATTTTTTCTTCTACAAACGCCAACTGTCACAGCTAATTGCGTCTAATACGGTAACGACGTCAGCTCAATCGGTAATCGGCGACAAATTCAATCACTAAATTCTTTCAAATTTCTCCGACTCCGTCGTCGTCTCCGATTCCAACAACCCTAATCCCCTTAAGAACAAAATAAATTAGGATCAATTAAGGGTTAGGGTTTTCAGGAATTATATTCAGTTGAATTGTTAATTTCCGATCGATTTTTCGTTGAAAAAAGGGGGAAAAGCAAAATATGACGAGGATGGCGAGGAGTTGTATGCAGTCATTGTTGAAATTAGTGAATTCGGTTATTGGAATGGTAGGAATTGCGATGATTATGTATGCTCTTTGGATGTTTAGGGTTTGGCATAAGCAAATGGGTCCTTATCCTCCTCCTTTCTTTGGACCTGATGTCCCTGCACCATGGTAAAATGTTGTTTCACTTTCTTACAGTATGTACCCGAGCTTTAGCATATAAATGGGTCCGAAAATTTTGATGAAAGTTAGTCACTTTACGTGATAGTGGGACAATCTTTGTTGCTTTAACAAAAGCTAGGACTTTTTTAAAAAAAAATTGGGTATTGGAGTTCTTTTTGCTTCTTTACTTTGCTCTTTTGTGTGTGTTTTCTGCTTGTTGGATGCTGTAGGATACAAAGGGGTGGGGATGTTAATTTGCTTTTGCTTTATTGAAGTTCATTTCCGGGAGTCATGTTCAATTAACTATACCCCAGCTATCTGAGTCCTCTGTATCCCAGTACTCAATAGGATCCATTACGGTGAGACCTTATAGAGCAGACTTCGGGTCACACACCTCGCACTATGGCACAAACTACACGATTCTAATAAGAGCTTGCATCGTCCCACTAGCATAGGTACCAATAACAGGCCACACCAATGGTTATACTTGGACTATCTTTAGAAGGATCTAGGACCAACTGTGATTTGAATCATTTTATTACCTTAAAACGAATAGATATGAGGATATCGATATCATGCATCATGAATGGAATGCTTGATGGAAGTAGTTATAATAAGAAATTGACTGCCTATGGAAGTAGATGTAGAAACCACCCAGACCTTCTCTTTTTAGTTTTGTTCAGTAAAAAATAGGATGGTGTTTCTTTATTTGATAGTAGAATTTCACACGCATACAAATGTGTTGAGAATGATAGTTTTCAAGATTTTGATATTCTTATGTTTCATAAAATGTCAGATGTTTGCTCTATTTTTTTGAAATTTGGATATTTGTATTGTAAATTTAGTGACACAACTTTGGTCTAATGTAGGTTCATTTACGCAACACTTGGTCTTGGAATAACTTTGTCTATAGTCACTTGCTCTGGTCACATTGCTGCAGAAACTGCTAATGGCTGTTGCTTATATATTGTATCCTTTCAATTATTTAACTTTAAATTGATTTATGCTGAATGATATTCGTCTTTTCAGCTGCCTTTAGTTTGTTGTTTTCTTTGTAGAGGGGTTGTGGGAGTCAGGGTGGAGATGAGTTCGTTTTGAGAATGTTGCCTACAAGCTTCATTCTACTCTGTAGTAATCAGCTAGAAGTTGAGCAGACCAATGGATTCTTTTTACCGTCTTCACCTTCTAGAGGGAAATTCTGTTGATTCTATATCTAGATTGGACTGCAGAACTTCTGCTCTACTAATGAGAATAAACGATGCTCTTGTTTACTGCTTCTGTCAATGCTACTTGCATTTGACTTAAGTTCTGTTTATTGATATAATTTTCAATATAAGAACAATTATCACTTTCTTTGTGATTACTGTTTCTATTTCGTTTTGTGGTTTGACGTAATCTCTACACCTGTGATTGAATACAGGACAAAGGAGAGGGACTCTTTTGCAATTGACCATGTGCGAGAAATTAGAATTAAATGTCATTTTTCATGCTATGCTCTTTCACCAAGCAAGCTTTCTTCTTCGCTTTCTTGATTTGATGCTTAACTGTCCTTGTTCCCGCTACCTTTTTAGCATATATCATTATTTGATACTAGTCCTTTTGCTCTGCGGAAGCTTGAGAACTTGGACCTGCTTCTAAGACTTTTATATGGGAGATTGGAATGGTTTCTAATTCGAAACTATTAGGATTAAGATGAATGCCCTTATTCAACTTGGCAGTGGTAAATCAGAAGTGGTCTTTTTTCTTTAAGATTCTTCAGTTAAGTTACTTAATATGTACATCTCTGGGTTTTGTGCAAGGCTATTTAAATTAAAATCCTGCAGCATTAAGTGGCTATTCCATTAACACTGTGATGTCTCTCCTTAAGTGGTATAGTACATGGTTTTTGTCTTCCTACTTCTCATGATCGAAGCAGCTGTGACGGTAGATGTATTCCTTAACAGAAACTGGCAAGAGGTACTGCAATTAAACACACACCACATGTTGTGATCTTAGATAATAAGCTTTTAATAAACTTTTGGATATTGATTTGTATTTGATTTGACCTGATCAGGACTTTCCCGAGGACACGACGGGGAATTTCGATGAGCTCAAACACTTTGTAAAAGATAACTTTGACATCTGTAAATGGATTGGCTTGTCCGTAGTGACTGTGCAGGTCTGTCTCTTTCCACTCCCATATACTACTATACTATGATAAATTGTTTTCCTTCTTTTTATTTGGCAATATAAATACTCAAATTAACTTCTTTATATGATTTATCATTAGTACACGGCGCTGTCTGAAATGAGTGAGATAAACCTGTTCCAAGTGATTATTACACTTAACGAGTTGTTCTTTTAATTCATTCTCCATCACTCCAGTTTTCTGCCTTCTTTACTGTAACTTATATTTTGAGGCTGTTGATTAGAAGGGAGGGGTTAGTTGATGCTTTTCAGCCATTTCCATGTATTTGTCTGAATAATATTGTGGGTTCATGTGGCTGGAATTTGTTACTCGACCAGAATGTGTATCTGTTGCATTTTCTTTGTTATAGGTCCTAGTACGACAGTGGTGGTTGTCAAATCACAGGTTGAAGTCCTTTCAGGTTTCCCCCGCTCATATTCTTGCTTCTTTGACCATTTGCCTATATCTTTCCATGTGCAGGGGCTAACCATATTATTTGCAATGATCCTGAAAGCTCTAGGGCCACATCAGGAAAGGTGTTATTATGAGAGCGATGATGATTATATTCCCGACAGAGTCCCACTGTTGAAGAGTTATGTTCCTTCATCTTCTTATGTTGTCGGTGACCCTATGTATGGACCTAAGAATGATGCTTGGAATATCAGAATTAACAGCAAGGTAGGCAGGCATTCTCTGCAGATAGATCCATAGGGAAGAATTCATTTATGTGCTCTTTTCAATAGACATTTGGGTTGATGATATATGATCTTACTGGTTTGTATTTAATAAATATGCAGGTAGCCAGATGAGCTCCAAGTTCAGTTAATCAATCAGCAAGAACCAAATTCGCGATACAATCGTTTGCATTGTGAAGAATGTGTTTAAAGTTGAAGGTGGAATTAACCTTTGGTAGAATTCATATAAACATATGCAGTGCTTGTATATTCCCGATTCCATACACTCGTTACACTTGTTGGACTAGGTGAAAATTTAGCTGTCAAGCGTCGAAAAATGCCTAGTTTAATCGCTTTATGTTTATATTTTATATATGGTAATGTAATAGTAGAATCATGAAGTTTACTAGTACAAAAAAGAAGAAGAAATCTCATCGTTGAATCCTTTTGCTGTATTTACTTATTTGTTTGTCCCTCTTGTTGAGTAACAAAATCAATCATACTTGTGTTATTATAAGTAAAAGTGGAGACAATTTAGATCTTCTCAAGTACTTCTTATCGTTGGTGTTTCCTTTTTGTTATGATTATAAGTCTATTAAAGATACATTTCACTCAAATGTAGTCTGTTTATCACACTTCAACAACAAACAAAAAAGTAACTTCGAAAAATATTATGTATATTACATACTTTGAGGAATGGATATATATTTAATTGTGCACCCTTACGTGATCAGTCGGACAAAATATTATCTCTCAAGTTAATTAATTTTGTGATCACACTTCTTCAATCTATATGATTTGAGTGACAATTTCCGATATATATTTTTAATTTAAAAGCCACTCACTATATAAGAAACTCCTAATAATTCTACGAAGAACAGTAGTGATGTCTGCTGAATGGAAATCAAATATCTATCACTTAATAATTAATTATGTATTCACAATAATGGTGCTTTTCCACTTTAACTAACTCAAAATTATTAGTTTAGCAGACATTATGACAAAAGAATCTTTAAATTACTTTTAATAGCTTTTTCAATTTAGCTGCCTGTTTAATTGTGGTTCGTCGTTTTAGTTAAACAATTAATCTGAGAATCTAAATTCAATCTTTTGAAAAAAGTGGAAACTCTACGTAATTAGCGCAATACAATTAATTAGATAAATTATGTCATCTTTAACTTTACGACTTAATTAATTAATATTCTAATTTTTTTTTGCTTTATCAGTATATACCAGTGCTCTCTACCAATGTGATTAGAAGAGTGAAACTTATATTGAAAAGTAAAAAAAAAATTGTGACAAATAAAAAAAAAATTGTTTTTAAAGGATTTGGGGATTGGATACTCTGTAACAACATCTAAGTTTGTAATAATAATATATAATCTCATTTGTTGTATTCATAAATTACACGATTTTTTTAAAAAAAAGTTCATCAGAAACAGTACTATTATTTGTTTATATTCCTCTTTTTAATAGATAAAACACTATTAGCCTATGTATTTAAGAAAAAATTACATTTTGCAAATCGCTGCAGTAGTAGCGATTTTGTTTTTCGAGTGGACTAAATCGCTGTTATTCTAGCGATTTTGCCGTTTTGGTTAATCTAAAATTTTATATACCGTTTTAAAATTTTTGTTAATATTTTATACCTTTTAGGCTCCGAACTCGATAAAACACTATTAGCCTATGTATTTTTACCTAAATAAAAGAAATTAAGTAAGTGTTCACTTATTAGGATAGAAAAGGAAAGAACGTGAAACATATCACTAAGTAAATATTAAATTTTTTATTCTTCAAAATAAATTGATTTTTGTTTTTTGTTTTTACAAATGGGCAAATCTTTAAAAAAAAATTCTTAACCATCAAACTATGCCTAATAGAGAATAAATTCTATAAAAACGCGAAATATAACACATAAAATATAAATTTATACCTTAGGAAAAAAAATATTTACCTTAATGGACAAAAAGTACCAATATTATTGCCTCAATGACCCACAAATCACCAATGTGTCCAAATTTTAAGACTTTTTTTACAAAGATATTTAATTTTCTTTCTTAATGATATTAACTTTTTTTTTTGTTGAAGAAAGAAAAAAATGTCCTATATTTTGACAATAAATTTGCATTTGAACTTCCAACCACCATTCATGCCACAAATTATGCAGTGAGACATCTTTTTAATTCTATATATATTTATTATATAAATAGACACTACCTTTTCTACTACTAAAAAATTCAAGGTGTGATAAAAAGGGAAATAGAGTCATGTTTCCATTGTTTTTGAATATAAAAATTGTAATCATTATATCTCTCTTTCAAATGACTTTTAAACTTGGTAGGTTGTGGAAGTTATGAGCATTGTACTACACCTAGTTATTAACTTATATAGACCAATAATTTATTACTTTATAGATTCTATAATAATTTTCACAATCCAATTCTCGAGAGTTAACTTGATTAATTTTAAAAATTAAATTTGATAGATGAAGTAAATTTTAAATTAAAATTAGATATACTATTAAGTGCAATTTTTCCATATCAATATGAGTTGTGGAGTGAGATTGACCGAATAGACTTCCATAGCTGGGTACAAATAAGTCAGTTAAAGACGAATAGACAAGGCGTTAGCTAGTCTAGTGCCAGAGGGGGTACATAAACAAGGACAAATCACATGGTTTTATGCTGGATAGTTTTGAGTTGTTTGATGATTGCTCTATCTCTTAAGAAATGACGTGAGGGGAAACTGTTTTGCAATAAAAGGGATATTCCCTTCTCTGATGCGCGTTATAATTATGTTGTTCGACTCTAAAAATATTGTGACATAGTATTTGGAGATACGGGGAATAGTTTTTACACTCATAATAGTTAATTGTGTCTTATATTGCTAGTTTAACATGACCCGTCTTGACATATATCATATAAATTGATCAATTATGAACCATTGCATGATATGTTAATTTATGATTTTCTAAGTCTATGACACACATATATATAGGGAGACAAAATGATGTTAACAAAGCTATAATGAAAAGATGAATCTTAAAAGAATATGCAGATCTTATTGACTAGGACTTTATTCAGTCATGCCTTGTAAATAATTTGAAAATTAAGATGAAGACATAAAACTTGGTGAGTAATAATATAATTCATTTGTATTTTTCATTCAATATCCAACAACTTTAGAGGTAGAAAAAATCTCTAATTAATTAATTAATTAAGAAAAAAAAAGTTGTCGGCATCTAATATTTCCAAGTAGTAATATAGTCAGGGACAAACAGAAACATAATTTATGGTGTAATTCAACTTTCTTGCAATTAAGGCGTAAGTATTATTGCATTACATTTCGTTGGTTTAAAAACTTCACTCTTGAGTTTTGATGCTCTCATTTTTTAAAGTTTAGCGTGATGATCTACACAAATAGTGAGTCAAATAGGATTGACAGAGTTTTAGATTAACAAACTATTGAAAACGAGGAGAACAGACATTTTAGATAAATTCTCATAAAAATGAGAGAGGAAAGCAAAGAAGTTTACAATGCACAATATTTTACATGATACACGTTTCAAAAGTTGAAACACAAATTTGTGATAGCCTAGTCCAAAGCAAACTATATGTGCCATTGACTTGGATAGAGACAAACTAAATATGGTATCATAGCATGCATTCTCTTAGTACGATTTGGACAAATTTCATTGAGAACGTTGAGTTCCTAAGAGGGGGGGGGGGAGGGGGGAGGTTTGTTACGCCTCTTGATGGAGGACAAGTTGACGAGAGTGAGTCAAGTATGACTAATAAACTTCTAAAGATACATGAAATCTAAATTTCATATCGAAATGAAAATAAAAAGTGAAAAAAATTTATATAATAACACTCAACATGATACACGGATTCTTAAAGGATTCAAATATAACATAGTCCAAAAAATAAATTTATATAAACTTTGATATAAAATAAATAATATGTGTCATAGACTTAGATCTTGATCTAATCCTTTCTGCATCAATTTTTTCTTATTAATAATAATAATCCACCACATTTATTTTTTTTTAATAAAAATGATTAACTCAATGGTAAAATTCTAGTCAGCAAAAGCTGCCAAACTCATTCACACCAAACTACAAGTCCACATATATATTTGAGAACAAAGACCCAAATTTTCCCAAAACCCAATATAACAAACAATAGTAACGGCAGAATCATCTATTCTTTTATTTTATAAATCTTAGCAAATTGACCATTATACCCTTTTGCACTGACAGTTGATTTTCTAAAAAGACGAGAAGAAGCTTGCTGAATTAACGCCTTAACCGTCGGTGGGGCCACTCTAAATAAAGTGTGGCACTATCGTTAATAAAATAACAAACGATGGGTCACATGGACAATAAAGGGTGTGCTTGACTGGTTGGTGTGAAATATTTTTAGCAATAAATAATATTAGTTCCCTTAAACTTAATCCATAAATGTACACAAATTATTCTATTCCGTCCGTCTCATTATACGTGACATAATTTTTTTTAATCAGTCCTAAAAAAAAATGTCATATTTTCTTACATGATAAATATTTAAATGTATAAAATTCCTCTTTTACCCTTGTTGATTTCACTTAAATATTTTAATATATTTATAAGGAGAAAAAACTTTAATATATTTCCTTATATTGATAAGTAGAATTAAACTCATAAAATCTTAGGAATGTTTCAATTAATTATAAGAAAATATATATTTAATACGATTAATTTGTCAATATAATGAATACTTGTGACTATGGAAGTTTTCCAAAATAAGAAAAAACATATTTAATATGATTAATTTGTCAATATAATGAAGTCTTTGTGAATATGAAAGTTTTCCAAATTAAGAGCAAAAAAATATTTAAAGTAGACATATTATCATAAATTCAGATATTCAATTAGAAATCATAATTTGAGTGTTTAAATAAATGTACATATAAAATTAAAGAATTGTTCGTGTATCCAATTTCAATGTTCTTTTCTATTGAAATAAATCAATAAAAGTAGGAAATTAAGTTTTCCATGTTGATTTTCTTTATTGCACTTCCTTAGTAGCGGTAAAAGAATTTATGTCCCTACTTAATTTTGATAATTTTTCCCCATTCTAATCTACATAAATTTCATGAATCTCTTGGTAGATAAGTTTGACGACTCATTAACAACGTAAAATCTAGTTTTCTTGTCTTATGGATTTAATCTAGTAATAGTTAGGGGATAATCATAGTAAAAAATTCGAAGAAAGAAGACAAATAAAAGTATATAACCAACCTATCCTTCTACATAATATATTTACATTCAAACCCAACTAAATTTAATTACGTATCAAAAAGTTTCATATTCAATATAAAAAATATACTCTCCAAATAATTTTATAATACGTAAAGCTCGAATATGAAACGTTTAGCTTCCCACCAAACACACCCAAAAAGTTACATTAACCTTTTAGCATTTTCCCTCTTTATAAAAATCCAATTCCCCCTAAAACAACACTACCCAAAAGTGCTCACACTATACCCACAGCCAAAAACAACACACTGTCGGCAGACACACCTCCCTCTTTCCCTGTTTCGTTGCTCTGTTTTTTTTTTTTTTCCTTCTGTTTACACACAGCACTCCCTCGGTTTCTCCGCTAGCCGGAAACTGAGGATTTATACTTCTTCTAGTTTTTTATAATTCTACTGGTGACCCACATTTTACTTTCATTATGGAAACTCACTCCCCAAATTTCAGTTTCACTAAGCTTTACTCTATGGTAGCTGTAATTGTGTTTTTTTGGCCGTTCATGGCTTCCGCCGGCCCTCTCCGTCGTGTAGTAGACACACATTGGTATCCTGCTACTGCCACGTGGTATGGTAGCCCAGAAGGCGACGGTAGTACTGGTACGTAAATTCCCAATTTTAGGGTTAAAATTGATTGTTTAGATGTTATAAAATGTAGGTTCTGCGCTCTATCAACTGAGCTATTTAAAATTGTTGGGTTTTTTTTGTTTTGGGTAAAGTAGAGCTGATTTTGTGTTTTTAAATGGTGGAATTTATGTTCAGGTGGGGCATGTGGGTATGGGTCAATGGTGGATGTGAAACCGTTCAGGGCCAGAGTAGGGGCAGTGAGTCCGATTTTGTTCAAAAATGGTGAAGGATGTGGGGCTTGCTATAAAGTGAAGTGTTTAGACCGTTCCGTTTGTTCGAGAAGAGCTGCGACGGTGATTATTACCGACGAATGTCCCGGCGGGATCTGCTCCGGCGGAAGAGTTCACTTCGATCTTAGTGGCGCCGCCTTTGGCCATATGGCTGTTTCAGGGTACGGCGGAAGCCTCCGTGACCGGGGTGTAATCTCCATCCTCTACCGCCGGTGAGTCATTGAACTGAAGAAAAAAAAATTGTCGTTTTTTATTCTTGTTATAACGGTCTTGTTTTATTTTTTCTATTTTGTCCATTAGTGTTTAGTGGTTTGTGTTTTATTACTCGTATCTCAAAATATTAATTATATCTTATTTTATTAAGTTTATTGACTCAAGATAAATGAATTTAATTTTAAGATTGAAATATTTTTGTATTTGAGTCTCGGAAAATAAATTGCGATAACTATATTGAGACGGAAGAAGTATGTCATCAAGTTTTTGACATGGCAGTGTGCTATTTTTGTTGACAATGACACCCTTTATTCAGTGACACTGTTGGGGTTATTTCTGTCAATTTTTTTGTCATTTACATTTTAGTATGATAAAAAATTCTTTTAATAATTTGCCCATATTCACAGTTTCACACACAGGAAATAGTAAATTGTTTTCTGTTTTCTGGTGTGTTGTTTCTACTTATTTTTATCCTTTTTGGTCAAAAATTCACTGCTCTTTTCTTGGTTTGCATAAATTTAAGTCTGACTGCTGACCCCACTTTTCCTCTGACCATATTTATTTCTATTTTTGTGGTGTCCGACTAGCTTGCTCGTATCACGATGTAAAAAAATAAAAAGTCTATTATTTCTCACCCGTATACATATTGGATTATTTTGTTCATTAAAGTTCGAACAGAAGGAAAGATTGTTAGATGTTTTTTTAAAATTGAATTTATGATTCTCAATTACGTTATTGACTATTAGATTACACTCGTAATACAATTTTGTGGTTTAATTTGTAGAACTCTATGTAAGTACCCTGGAAAGAACATAGCCTTCCATGTAAATGAAGGCTCAACACCTTACTGGCTCTCTCTTCTTGTTGAATTTGAAGATGGAGATGGAGATGTTGGATCCATGCATATCAGAGAGGTAAAAATATCTATCATTACTAACCTTTTGTTTATTGATCATTTTTTACACTGTTATGTCAAGATTAATGTGATATCTCAGACATGTTGCTTGAATCCTTCAAAAATGTTGTCCTACCGTTGTCAATATCCTTCAGCAATGCATAACTTTTGGAGAATCTGACACACGCGGACGGACGGAGTAATATCTTTAAAAATTCTAAGCAACACAGTATACAACTAAACTTTTTATTTGAACAGTCAAACTGAAAAATGAAAGCTTGTTAGATTCATAATGATTTTTGTGAATATTTGCACTTTAAGTCAAAAGAAGCTTTCAAGTATTACTATTATAAAGGATTGGAAAACATGTTATGGTCACTCTACACTTTCACTATTATCAAAAAAATGCTTTTTTTAAGATTAAAAAGCTCTGTTTTAGAAGAGTCTTTACAATTTACAAGAAATAAAACTACTTAAGAGTATTATTAAAACAAATCCGAATATCTTGGAGGCTTTAAGAATCACATGGTGCCAACAGACAAAAGCTAAATCTTTGTTTGACATTTATGAAAGATTCATTTGGCCTACTTTGACACTCTCTCTCTCTCTGCCACAATCACACACCATTGTTTTACCAAAGAATATATGAAGCATCTTCTTCTTTTTTTGAGTATTAAAAGTTTATCTCCATCTTGGTTTGTTTGTCCAAAGTAATATTATGCACTTTATATCACTTTTTTTTTTACATGCTTTTCCTTTTTATCACTGTTGTTCAATAGTGCAAAAAGTTGCCTTAAAAAAGTACAATGCAAAAAGTGTCCTTTTTTCCTCATTTTTTTTATTGAGGGTGTGGTTGATAAGGAATCTTTTGTATGTTTGGTTGGTCAAAACGTCTTGGACGACATGGAAAAACAAGTTCCTTAAAAATCAAGAATAGTTTTTCCGGTGGGCGTAGGAAAATCTAGTTCCATAAATAGCATTTCAAGCTCATTGTCTCCTCCCCATCCCAACGCGCTACCCCTATAGAGTTTTTCTAGATTTCATATATGTTACTGAGACGATATCTTCTTGCTTACTTGCCAAACACCAGAAGTATCTGACAAGCAAAGAATTATTGTAGAGATTATTAACAATTGCGAAATATTTCAGGCAAGGTCAAATCAATGGATAGAGATGTCACATTTATGGGGAGCAAATTGGGCCATAATTGGAGGGCCATTGCAAGGACCATTTTCAGTGAAGTTAACAACACTCTCAACAGGAAGAGCCCTTTCAGCAAGAGATGTTATTCCAGGCAATTGGTCACCTAAAGCTACATACACCTCGCGGCTTAACTTCTAATCTATCGATTGCCCTTCTAAATAGCATGGGCACAATCTTTTCTACCTTATTTTTCGCCAAGGAAAAGTAGCCGTTTGGATCGATATAAGTAATAGTATCCAAGGCTCTTTCTTGGTTGTTAACTTTTTTGTTCTTGTGTGGTTAGTTATAGTTAACAAGGTTGTCAATAGTAGCCTTCTCCAAAGGAGAGTGAGCTCTTTTGCCTTGTGTTTTTTTTTTCTCTTCTTTTGTGTGTAGTAAGTTTGATTTTTTTCAACGACAGTGGTGTCAGGGTTAGCTTTCGTGCACCTCGACTAGTTTCACGGAATATCTGTCACCTCCTACCATCAATAGGTACCAGATAACTCTGTCAACTAAAGCTAGGACTGATAGGAAGAATTACCTAGCGGAGGTCCTTTGTGTGTGTGTGTGTTTTAACTGAGCATATATGGAGGACCAAATGAATGCACATGTAATGTAATGTTGAAACATGAATGAAGTATGTGGGGGACCTTTCTGCCCTTTTGTGTAGTTTGGTTCTGTTTCTGAAGTATTAAATATCTTTGTCACTGTTCAATAATGTACTAATAAGATAGCAACATGAAAAATATGATAAAAAAATCATCAACGGTCACTATATATATATCAGACAAATTTTCATCTTGTCTCTTCAGAATCAAATTAATGCAAATCCAATCCTTGTTTGTCTAGTAAAAATTTAAGGAATCCCATAGTGTAATTCAATAATTATACTCTGTCTCGACATATTTAGTATTTACTAAAAATCCCTTAAAATTGATGTGCTGTGATACTTTAGACTCTAGTGATACATGGTAAGTTAAAATTGTTAAGAAAAAAATATTATCACCTTTAAAAGATATGAAATGGATTTTTGAGTCCAAACTTTAAAAGTTAGATCATTTGATGAAAATTATCCAAGATCAAATAACTCACTCATAATCGATATTTAACTCTAACACTCCTTTGTATATAAAGAGAGCGAGTTTGCCTCAATTAACGTGAGAACTTAACATCCCCATCGAAAGCTCTACGCCTCTACACATGCGTTATATCTATTTTTAAGAAGTCATTTTCGATAAACGTTTAGGATAAAATGGAAGACCAAAAAGATTATGACCTTACTATTGGGAGAATGTGGTGGGATCTCATTTCAAGATTGGGTCAAAGCAATTGGGTGACCAGTTGGCATGAATGCACAAATTCTGAAACAAACACACCTCTAGTAACTAGTTCTCTTCGTATCAATTTAAATATTTTAATTTTTTTAAATATAATATTTGAAAATAAAAATAGATTTTTAAATACTAAGATTTTAAATTTATAATGATTGTAATTTTTTACGTCTTATAATCTTAAATTTACTAGATAGAATGTTGAAATTAAAAAACTTTTAACAATGATAATATTTTTCCAGAGGTGGAAGTGGTCCCATTAACTATACCAAAATTAAACACTTTGTAACTTCATAATTGGGATTCAACTGACACACACTCTTATGCATGTGCCCAAATCCTCCAAAAATAAAGGAGAATCCACACTTGTGAACATTAGAGGTCTCTTAGTTTTTTATCATAAATTTTAAAGTTAAAATTATAAAAATCGAGTTTTTGAAATTTGAAGTTATGTTTGAACATGTATAATTTCTTTTTCGAAAAATTTGAAGTTTGTGAGTAAAAATCCTAACAACTCAAATGGATCAGATTTAAATTTCATAATCGAACGAATATTTAAAGATAAATTTTCAAAACCTACGACAAACATACAATAGTAGCCCTTCCCAAAGGAGAGTGAACTCTATGCCTTGTGTTTTCTTCTTTTTTTTGGGTGTAAAAGTTTTGATTTTTGGTTGTCTTTGTTTAGTGGGGGATCCTTTGTGTGTGTGTTTATTTTAACATAGAAAGGACCTAATGAATTCACATGTAATGTAATGTTGAAACAAAATTGAATGATGTGGGGACCTTTCTGTCCTATGGGTAGTTTGGTTCTATTTCTTACAATTTATTATCTTGTCACTTTCGATTTACACATTATATTATTTATGTATTTTTGATAGTTTTTTAATATTAATTTTTGAATAATAAGTACCACAAGATTTAAGGACATTTTTATACATAGATTTATTTTCTTACTATGAATGGTTGTGTTTTTCTTGATAAGTGTTTAATATAAAAATTCAAATGATAGATTATCTTTAAGTATGAAAAATCTTTAGTAGAGTGTCGTTTCTTTCGAATGAAAACCTATGCAGCGTGAATTTAATAATCGAATTTTGATACAAATAAAAAAAAAAAGATTATGAAAGCATAAATATGTTGTGAAACTAACACACCTCTATCTATCACATGGAATCAGTAAAGAAATTAGTTTGGAAGGTTGACAAGAATGATAATGTCTGTTCACACGTGAAACTGGTCCCAATAACTAATTAAACCAGCTACTCTACTTCTAGTTAACTTCGTACCGTTTATTTTTACTAGTCCATAATTTTATACATACAAATAAAATATATATTTTGTTATGATGCATATTATTAATTAATTAGTGTATAGTCTTTAATGGACTAGAGAAAATAGAGAAAAGAAATATTTTTTTTTCTGATACGTTAAAATGGATAAGTAAATAAATTTTTTTAATTTTTAATATAATAAACGAGTAATAGTGAAGTAAGGAAATTTGGATTCAATTGATACAGATTCCTATGCATGTGAATGGGCATGTGCCCAAATCCTTCTAAGATAAAAGAAGAATTCACACTCGTGAACATAGAGGTGCCCATTAGTTAAGATTCTCAAGATTTGTCTTTGACATTTATGTAGAGATAGGACAAATTTGGGATACAAACATTCAACCCTTTGGTCCTTGTGACAATAACTTATTTTTCAGTTCCTAATCTCGATCTCTTATAAACGACTACTTATAGTTATCTTTTAGGTGATTAGATATTGTGAAAAGAGAACATATAAAGAGAGGGGTGGTGGGGATTCCGAAATTAGGGGTATAGCGGTCAGTTCAGTTACATACGATCAAGTGGCTGAACGCCATCTCTCGCCTTACGATCAAAGTGGCTGACCAAAAATGAATGTAACACTGACCTTATTTGTTAGGCTCACCTAACCATAATCTCTTTGGCCTTATATTTAGAATAAAATTATCAAAGGAGAAATAGCTTGCACACTTCAAACAACAAAATTACAGTCCAAAGCAATTTCCCAGTGTCTATTTTTCCTATTCTCTGTTATTTTATAACTCAAATATATCAATTACTATAGACCTACGCCAGGAAGTTATGCACATCATAAAAAGCTTCGAAGCACACGAGTAGCAAGCTGAAATTCCTGCTATAATAGCTGCTTTCAAGTGTATAATGAAAAAGGAAACAAGAAATTCATGGTGTGACTAAGTAAAGAAGCCTAAACACATCAGGAAAGTCCAGTCGCTCTTATTTGTAACTAGAAAGAGAGCAACAAGGTATAAAGAATGAATAAATGATAATGACTCTAGACAATCATAATAAGAACTAATTAGGCTAGAAGAGAAAATGCAGTATTGGGGACTAACTTATGCAGTTGAGGTAGAATCACTTTCTGCAACTTTTCCGTCTGCGACTGTAGTTGATGTATCCACCTTTGATTCTTTTGGAGTACCAACACTGCCAGCAGCTGGAGATCCTTGTTGCGCAGCATCTGCATCCTTGACTGATGAAATATCCTTGTCAATAGCAGCAGCTGGAGATCCTTGTTGTACGGCATTTTCCTCGTTCTTAGCATCATTAGCTGCTTTTCCTTTGGGACTTTTATCATTTTTGGCATCCTTAGACGCCTTTGGTGTTGCGATTTTATCATTTTTGCCATCCTTAGCCTCCTTTGGTGTGGAAATCTTTTCATTTTTGGCATCCTTTCCTTCCTTCGGTTCCTTGGTGTCCTTTCCGTCCTTCACATCCTTGGAATCCTTACCATCCTTGCCGTCCTTCCCATCCTTACCATCCTTGTCTTTCTCAGGAGGAGGTAGCATATGTGGTGGAGGGTTCTGCTTCAGCTTGAGAAAAAGTTGGCGCATTCTAGACAGGTCAGTGGGTTTCCCAGGCTTTGGCCCTGGATAACTGAAACTGAAGGCTTCTTCTCCTCCTCCTTCTTGCCTCGCCTCTTCTCAATATTAGGGACCTCACGGGGTATAATCTCTGCAATTGCTTTAAAGTATTGTTTGTGAGCTTCTTTGTGAAATTTCTCTTGGTTGGCCAGGTATAACTGCACAAAAGCACATGGATGGTCATATCCTATCAATTACTATTTTCACATAAAAGAGGTTTGAGTGCAAGCAGTTACTTTCTCCCTTTCTCGGTTATTAGCTTTTGTCGATTCACAATTGAGCGTCCGTTTTTCATAAAATGCTCGTATATACTCCTCAGCTTCAGCAATAATATGATTCCTCATTTCCTTTTCCTTCTTCTCCTTTTCCTCAAGATAAACGGCATTTTGGCTGCAGAAAATAGACAGGAGACACTATTAGATAGCAAACATGCTCGATCTTCGCAAGCACTGTATGCATGTTAGAGCACTGGGCATGAGTATGCATCTGATGATATATCAAGTAAAATAGTGTACTATGTTTATAAACTTTATAAGAAACTGAATTTGATCTGAACTTCCTTGAGGTACCAATGCAGTTCCTCGATAAATATCCATAACTGAATAAGCAACTGCAGAAATTTTGATAAATTGACATCATGTGGTGTGCTAGCTGTAGAAGTAAGTTAAACATCACTGTTTTCTGTAGAAAATGATAATTTTCATTCATAGCCTGTTGAAAATCTCACCGGAAAAAAAGAGAGGTTAATTTACTACAGTTCTATCGATTGTGTTCAAAATATGTACATATTATCCTAGGAAGGACATTTAGTAACAGAACAATTCAATCACAATCATTGACGACAATAATAGCATTAACCAAGCAAGCAGACTGTTGTCATCTGCCCCCTCCCTCCCCTCCCCCAATCACAATGATTGACAACATTAATAAGACATTAACCAAGAAAGCAGACTGTTGTTCACACGCTGAATCACCAAAAAGAAAAAAGGAACAACGGGAAAATCAGAGCTGAACACAGGGAGCTAGATATTTAAATTTCTCAGAAGATCATACATGATAAAGTTAGTCTTCTGCTCTACTAAACCAACATCACTTTCATGAACTGTTAGAAGTTTTATTGCAATGACTGATCCAAGATGCCCCAGAGACATGCAAAACTCTAGCTACAAATTAGTAGTATGACATTAGTTTGGTCTAGTAAGATATTAGCTCTACTTGACATTTAACGGCAAGTTTTAAAGCTATTGTTACTTATTTTGTTTTTCTATCGTGCAGTGTAGAAACTCAATTATGGTAATCATTGCATATACCATCCAGCAAGTCTCAGAATGATTCTGTGTTATAACTTTTGAACTGAAAGGAATTGGCACAAATCAAATTACTCTTGATGCCTCCCTTCTAGTTTATCTCTAGAACACCACTACTTGAGTCTTAGATGAGTTCTATTCACGAAACAGCTCATTCTGCAGTCTAAACTTCAAAATGACTAAGTCAAGTAATTGCCAGTGTAATTTTTCTCTTATATCCAACAAAATAACACAATCATCATATCAAGTTGTTATCTTCGGTCATAAATCAGCAGACCATTGCTCTAGTGTTTGAGATTTTGAACGAACGTGATTCATGAATGAAAAAAAGAAGCATTTAAATCCATGCAGATGGAGAAGAAGCTTAAGGATGATATAGCTCCTAAACGAATACCAGAATAAAATACATAGTGTGTCCACCATATTTTTTTTGTGTGTAATGCACTAGCAAACTTGACTGAGTTGAGCTAGTGATGATCCTGGCGCATATCAACAGTGAGGGAAGGTGAAGTTGCATTATCCAAATTCTACAGGTTAGGATATTCCAGAGTAAGTTCAGCTAATGAAAAGGAGACTTCGTATACTGTGTGCTTTTACGTCACTTAGAATGTTGGCATCTAACAACTTAATAGCACCTTCTAGAAAAATCAGAAGCAAAGGAGTGGCTAACCTTTTGTTCTAAATACATTTATTCAAAGGATTTTAATTACTTGCACTCATAGATAGTGTAATGAATTTTTCACTCTATCAATGTTATATAAATTTGTTTACCCTTTTTTTCTAGGATAACAATAAATATTATTAAAAAGATTCACCTATAATTACCTATTACATCATCATTTTAAAGAACTTAACTAAGTTCTTCTCAATATGCATACCCTCCAAGTCCTTGACAGCTCAAATACTGGATCCGCCACTTTCGGTGCATTATAACATAAAGTATGAGTACATTTTACTCTTGATTCATTAATTCTACTGAGAGCTAAGGTCATATATTTGCTATACAAGGACTCAACAAAAATGCATATCAAGGCAATTAACGTCAAGCACAAATCGAAAAAAAAAATTGAAAACCAAAATTGGAAAAAGCTCAAACATAATTCAGCATAAATGAAGCCAAAAAAAGACATGAATTAAGCATACACATTGTAAAACATACCGACGCCATTCTCGAAAAGCAGCACCTTCCTCACGCATCTCGGTAGGATCAGGAAGCAACGGTCCATCAGTACCAGATGAAAAAAGGCCATCCGTATCAGCTCCGAGATCATATGGCTTAGATTGCACATCAGATCCTTGATTACCCTCCATTGTCTCATGAAAAGGTGAACCCTGATACTCGCGATTAGGAGATGGAGCAAATCCACTATTCTCCGGCGACTGCATGTTATCATGATAGTAATGCTGCTGTTCACCTGCAGAAAAATCATCTATATCCGACGGCATCGGCGGAGGAACATCGCCGCCGTCATCGGCTGAGGTAACATCGAACTCATAACGCTGGGAATGGTCGAAACCATCGTAGTTGTGATCGTCGAAAGGACTTGCCGTCGACGGGATCTCTTCCGTTCCGTCGGCGTAGGTTTGTTCGAAATTCTCCATATTTGTTGCGAAGTGTTTGAAAAGGTCCCCAGTGAAAATGTGGTTCTATTTGTATAGGCAAATGAAAAATGCATGTTGCTAACGAACAGAGCGGTCGCACTGTGGAAAAAGTCTCTTTTTCCTGTCCACTTATAGCTCTGCTAAATTTATTTTTAAGCCAAAAATATCTTAATTTATGTTCATTAAAATAATATAATATGATATAAGTATATTTTTTTAAAAATTATTTCTTTTATTTAAAAGAGAATGATCTAGTTTGTCTTGAAATAGAGTTTAAAAAAAGAAAGAAATTTTTTAATCTTGTGATTCTAAATTAAAGTTACGTCAAATATATTAAAACGTCTTCTAATCTTTTGGTTTTAAACATACCACATAAAAAGTTAAAATTAAAGTGTTGTAAAAAAGAAAAATAGGTCATTCTTTTTAAAACATACTAAAAAGAAAATGAGGTCAATCTTTTTTAAACGGACGAAGTATATACTTTACACAATCTAATAGGTTGTGAAAAAAGTTACTCCTTCCGTTTAAAAAAGAATAATGTAGTTTGACTTGGAATGAAGTTTAATCTTGTGATTCCAAATTAAAGTTATGTCAAATATACCAAAGTATCATTTAATGTCGTGGTGTTAAACATGTCAAGTGGAAAGTTAAAGTTAAAGAATTGCAAAAAAAATTATTTTTTTTTAAACAAACTAAAAAGAAAATAGAGACATTTTTTTTTTAAACAAAAAAAAAATTATTTTTTGCTAGTAGTATAGTGAGGATTGATTATACATTGGGTTTGTAAAATGAGTAGATTAAATTAAATTTAAACAGACAAAAAATCATTTGATTAATAAATAATACGTTCAAATTTTTTTATTCAACTCGATATAAATTCTCTGTTTATTTTTCTATAATCCTTTTCGAGAATTTGGCATATAGTAAGACAAGCCATCTGAAGCAGCACCACAAATTACCTAATTCACTCGGCATAAACTCAATGGCAATAGAAATGAACATTCACTTATAATATCTCAATTTTTTGCATTATTATTTAGCTATTGATTTTTTTTTATTGTATCATTTTAAATTGAGGCATAGTCATTGTTATAAAATCCCTATCTATAGATATACATGTATGCATTTTTTGGTCCTTTGGTGTGTACATAATTGTATCGTATACATACCTCTAATTTTGTATTCCGTATATTGAGATATTTAATTCACATTGTTGTATACCTTGAAGATATACAATAGATGTATTATATTTGGTGTATACTATTAGGTGTTAGTAATTACTCTCTCTATCTAACAATAATTGTCCGTTATATTATGTTGGAATGTTCACTATACTTGTCTACTTTATAAAATTAATGGATAATTTTACACTTAATTCCTAATTTAGTTTCATTAATCATTTTTATTTCCTTGTTACATTTTTCACGATATTATATATATTTTTTTTAAAGGGTAATATAGTAAAATTATCATATTATTTATAGTTTCTTAAGTGTGCAAAATTAATAATAGACAAATATTGTTCAATAGAAAGAAGTTTTTCATTGTATTGGTTTTACCATTATAAATTCCCTTTCATTATATATTAATAGGTGATATATCCTTCTCTTCTTTTTGGCTATCGACTCCGTCCAACTAATAACAACAAATTTAATGTAATTTCATAAATAGAATCTACAACTAGAGATTAACTCCATATACTAACTACCATGTAAAAAATATATATCTACAAGCTCTAGTCACTAATATTGGTATATCCTTAATATTAGTTTATATTGGAAATTTAATATAATAATTATAAGTTTACATATTATGATCTGTTCAATTAAATTGATAGTCTAAAAATTCTTATTTAAATTTTAACTGATTTTATTAAATTAATTCAAATTAATTGAACGTCATATGACCATGTCTAATTTAAATCCCAAATTCATTTTTTTTCCAACGCTCACAATAGGATATTCAACGGCCATAATATTCAAACATACCCTTCTTGTTTTTTAGTTGATTGTTCATTTCTAGTTCGAGTTTCCTTAAGGAGAAACATTTGGTTAACTTTCGTTTCGATAGTTGCATAAAGATTAAAATTTTGTGTTTTTTGCTAATGTTTCTTGCTATTGCTTGCTTTGGCTTGAACATGATTAGTGGTTTATTGCTTGTTTTGATTAGTGGCTTTGCTATGGAAGCCATATCATTCAAATATTCATGACCTGTCCTGTTACTATTCTTGGAAGCAAAGGCGGAGCCAGGATTTCAGGCTAGTGGGTTCTAAAATTTATAGAGGATAACGATTTTAAAAATCACAATTAGCAAATCATATTTCAGAATGTCTTAACAAGATCGAAATATTCATTTTTTTGAATCTTCACAAATTGCGTTTCAGAATTTTCTTAAATCAAGTTTTGTGTGTTCTTTTCGATGAACAATGTGAAGGTTTGACAATTTAAAATTCACTAATGTCATCAATCAATTAGAGGTTTATGTAGATTTTGCGCTAATTTTGTTAAAAGTCCGCTTGAATCGTGGGATAAATTTTATCCCTTTTTTTACGCTGTAACTGATAACAACAAATTAAATATATCCGTACGCTCTAATTTAAGTATAAAAAAAGGAATTTTTGGTAAATTGTTAAAGAATAGGGATAAAAAATAATTTATCCCTTAGACTATGTAATTTGCCTAATTTTTACTTACGGTAATGAGATATTTGTCATGTTTGAAAAGATAACTTAGATATTGTTATTTAAAACTTATTTTAATAATATGAAGAGTTAGTAATTTTTTATTTTAAAGTTTTAAAATACTTCTAATAAAAGATAATAATTTTTAAAATATAAATTTCAAACATTTTTATTCTAATCTAGAATACTATTTTAAACTCACCATTAATATTTTTGCATCTAAAATATATATTTTAGTAGTTTTATTGTGACCATTACTACCTTCAAAAGTTAAATTTCAAAGGTAAATAACAATTATTCACTATAATTAATTATCGATACGTGAGATAACCCTAAGAAAGATTAAAAATTGATTTTTGAATAGATAGCTTTATCGTGTAAAAGCAAACAAATCAAAAATAAGTCTCAAAAACTTGAAAAAAATGTTAAAATATAAAATTTATAAAAAATATATAAGTAATATTTAGAAATGACATCATACCTTTATGTATAAAATAAATTTTAAAAACTCAATATATAATATCAAGTTAATTTAGCTTCGTGTTGACTTTTTTTATGTTAAAGACCAAATCAGCCCAAATATAATCGAATTTTTTTTTCCAGTTTGACTCGATTATTGTTTGGTTTACTTCCGGTTGGATTTATGCATCTCTACCTGTAACAATGAGGAAACAAGTAAGAGCTTACTCGAATGCAACCTTTATCTTTATATTTGTAGTCATTTAGCGAGGTATAAGATATAATATTCAACGTTTGATCGGAGGTATTAGGTAGTATTTGGATTTTTTATCCCATAATTTATACCATATTTGATAAGTGAAATGACCATTTTGGTGTCACAACATATCGAGGTTTTAATCAAACTAAGCCATTATATAAAGTCATTCACCAAAATAATATGTTTTTCTAAAATCTTACAAAACTAGTATAAACGTATTCCATAGTAACGTTTTAGATATATTTTATTTTTAAAAGTTGATGACGTCAGATTAAATACGTAACTCATAATAACGTTTTACTCCTAAAACGTTACTCACAGTAATGTTTTAGAGTAGACGTTACTGAAAATAACGTTTTAAAAGTAAAACGTACTTACAGTAACATATATCAACCTAATGCTGTTAGTTTTTAAAAAATAAAATATACCCTAAAACGTTACTGTGAAATACGTTTATACTAGTTTTGTAAAATATTAGAAAAATATATTACTTTAGTAAATTATTTTATATAATAACTTAGTTTGGTTAAAAATTCCAACATATCAAATATGCTTAGATGGCTTGTAATAGAATAGAAAAACATGGAAAGTAAACAAGAAAGAAAAAATTACAAAATCAAGCAAAGCTTAAGATGATATAGGCTTGAGCAAAAATGATGGTGTAATCTTTTGACAAATTATTCCTATTTAGTAATGGGAAGATGGAGAGAATCACTATTTCAACAGCATAACTATCAACATGGAAATGGTTCATACAGTCATAATTGGTTTACTTCTTGAATGATTTTCGCTGATTCTTCACCAACGCGAACATCTCGCGATGTAATAACACCACTATTTAGGCCATCTGAGACTTGTTGCTGAGCAATTATGAAGACATAGCTGAACATCTCAATCATAATTCCCAGAAAGCTGGGAGAACAGAAGTAAACTATTGGCAAAATGGAACTTTTGGATTTTACCAGTCTTAACCACATAAAAGTAGAAACTCGATAAAACTATTAGGGGAGAAGGCAAACAGCAACTTCAAATACAAATGACCCTTATTTCGAATAAATAACCAAGAACTAAAAATAAAAGAAAGAAATAAGACAGTAGAAAGAGCAAACTAACCAGTTCAGATGTATGTACGGTGATTAAGAAGCCAACCGCAGCCAGTTTAAATCTGTCAATTTCCTAATTTCAGGAAGAAATACACCACACCACTGAGACTATACGAATAAGAGGAGTGAGGACGGATGAGCTTGGAAACGTTTTGGAGTACACAGAAGATTCAGAAATGGGCTTTTCAAAGAGTACCAGAATAGGTAACACGTGAACAAGCAAAACTCGTTAGTAGGAACATGAATTGCCATACAGCCATGGCGGTAAATAAAGCTGTTCAAGCAGCTCAACCATTTATATAAGAGAAACTGTAGATGATCTGGAGATCATGATATTCAAAGATATAAAAACTCTAATTCTCATAACCATATATTAGCAAACACATTTTGTTATTGTTCATTGTATCATGAGAATACATTTAAGACTTAGTCTTCCCCCAATTGGGCCAAATTCTTTTACAGAAAAAAAATATATCAAAAACTGCAAGGAAAGGGAGAGAAGTGAAGCTTCAAATATGGTAAAAGTTGCAGAAAAGCTCAGCTGATAATATGTAACCAACTCTATCTTTTTGCAGCAGTAGCTAGCCTAATACTTATACAGGTATTGGACATGTTGGACACCAAGAAATCACACAACTTTGGAATTTTCTTTCCAAATTTTCTGTGATGTTCAGAGTATTTGGACACAATTCAACAAGTCAGAGTTCATTCTTCCACATGTTTACGGTTAGGTGGAACTGCTATAAAGAGAAAGTAGCTAGATGGAAACAACTTAATTGAGACAAATGATGATTGAAACCAGCTAGCAATGCAATCATAATCTTGTTCAATCAAAAAATTATCAATTAAATCAGCCTGCTAGCAGAGCAACCAATAACACTTCGCATTACCCAACTAAAGAACAAACAAAATCAGCATGAGCAACCTTAACCCTGAACAAGAATTCACAACTCTTTGATACTAAAAAGACTTGTACACAACTAAATATTCCCGTCCGCTTTTCATTGATGTTTACACTATGTGAAACCATGAAGATTAACACATCATTACAATCAAGCATAAAAGCCCTCATTAATGTTGCTCAAGTTTTTGCCACATTGATTGTGTGCTACTGATATTACTAAATTCAAGTGTAAAATTCACATACTTTTGCTTTGACTCAAGCCCGAGTCACGGTGATATAGTTTATTCTATTTCGTTGAAACATTATCTCGAAATACACCTAGAGACAATTGGGAAAGCAACACCTCTGAAATTCAAGATACAAAATTCTGTCAAAGCAAGTTACACAGATAAAATGAAGCACAAAGTAACAACCTTTTCATGAAGATTTGATGGAATCCACAAAGCCACTACTAAGAAGCCTCTCCACATACTTTCCCAATATATCCACCTCAAGATTAACCTTCTGCCCCACTTTCTTCAATGGAATCACCACATTCTGCTGCGTGTACGCCACCAACATGAAGTTAAAACAGCCTTCTTCATCAACCACATCGACAACAGTCAAACTAGTCCCATCCACAGCAATGAATCCTTTTGGCACAATGTATCTCAAAATCTCTTTAGCAGTCTTCACCTTCACCCACAAAGAATCCCCTTCAGTTTTGAGCTCAACAATCTCACCAGTCCCATCAACATGTCCCTGCACAAAATGACCCCCCATTCTAGTACTAGGCCTCAAAGCCCTCTCCAGATTCACCAAAGACCCTTGTTCTAATTCGATCAAAGAAGTCTTCCTTAGCGTCTCCGGCGCCAACCCAACACTGAATTCCAACTTCTGGGTATCGAACTCAGCTACTGTTAAACAAGTTCCGTTGACGGAAATGCTGTCGCCGAGATTGATATCTTCAAGAATGAGTTTTGCTTGGATTTTCATGGTGAAACTGTCGGGTTTATCATAACCCAGTTGTTTAATTTGACCCATTTCTTCAACTATGCCGGTAAAAAGGGAAGTGATTGGAGTGGAAGAAGAACGACATTGTTGGGGCTTTAGAGCCCTGATAAAGATAGGAGAAATTGCAGGAGATTTGAGAAAGAAGGCTCTTTTGAGCTGGGGATTCGATAGAGTGGGTAGCAGATTGAAAATTGTAGGGTTTTTGGGAGCGATCGAAGGGTTTAAGGGCTTTGAAGGAGAAGCAAATTTGAATGAAATTGTCGCCATGGGCTCTTTCTTCTTCTCTGCTGAAGTGCTAAGTTTTCGGAGCTTCTAATGGGTGTTTGACATTTTTCCAGATGTTATTACACCTCTATTTTCCCTAGTAATGACATTCTAGTAAATTAGATGAGTAATCAAACATTTTTTTTAAAAAAGATCTGTCTATTATTTTTGTTTTAGAGAAAGATTTATTTGTGTCATTATATTTAACGAATAACGTAGATGAATATTTTCTCAAAGTTTGATCGAGTATTTAGATATTTATTTTCATTAAATATAATTTAATTAGTGATGTTATCGAATTGTAATTGACCATGTGTGAGAAATAATTTAACAAAGTTGAAACTGTTTTTAAATAACGAATAATGACATGAATGAATTTTTTATCAAATAAAAATGACATAAATAAGCTAAACATTTAACAAATGACATATATAAACATTTTTCTCTAAAGTTTGATATCATATTTGAGTATTTTTCATTAAAATATACCTTATTGTAACTCATAGTAGTAAAATTTCGACGTAATATATAGTTAGCCTTTAAATTTATCGAGAAATTTCACTTAATAAAACATTTCAATTAGTTTTTAATTGATATATCAAAAAAGAAATATTTGCCTATATTTCCATTTACCCATTAGATTAAATTAATTACATAATATGTATTATATATTTTAAAAGAAAATTACGCAGTTAAGTAAACTTATGCTATTTAATGATTCATTATAGTTATAATTTGCTATAATTATCATTCACGATTAACGTTAACTATTAATTACGTGAGTTGACTTCGAGTTTATATAAATAGCCACATTTGTATAATTCACAATTTACAATTATTTGTTTGATTTGTATTTGTATATGACGATGATTTTCTTTGATTTTCCAGTTTTATCACCATATGCATTCAGTTTTTCTCTTTTTTTTTATAACTTTTTAAATTTTCTATAAATATGTAGTTTTTCGGACTTTATATAATATAATTATAAAATGTAACTTGTGTAATATAATTTGTGTAAAATTCATATGTATATATATGTCTCAATTCGTTATTTTGAGTTTTTATCATATTTGTATTGTTCCAGACTTTGTATTACTCAATCGTACAAAAATACATGAATTATGCAAACAAGATACGAATTTTACAAATTATTGTCCTCTCTCGCTCCCTTGCCAAATTTCACTCGCTAGATATACAAATACATTTGTATACTAGTTACATATATACATTATCTAATCGATATACATATACAATTTACCCCTCTCTCACTCTCTGTCCTCTCTCGCTCGCCTCTCTCCTTTCTCTTCCAATCTCGCTCGTCACTCTCCTTCATATAACATGTAGATACAAATCGTAATTAATAAACTATAGTTATAAAACATAATTAAGTTATTTTTAAATGACTATATGCGAAAGTTTTCTTTTTTTTTTTTTAACTACATAAATTGAACTCAAATAAAATATATTTGATTTTTTTTAACATAATTAAATTAAGACTCAAATATCTAAATAAAAATAATAAAATTGTGTAGTTAGCCTAAAACTCAGTTATGATATTTCAGTACACTACAGAAATGAATTCGCACCGACTTGCCTGATCCAGAAAAAGGTGAAATTGTTGTGTTTTTTCAGCTGTGAACGATTTGCTCAACAAAGAACAGTCATGGTGTTCATCAATCTTCCGAATCACAAAACCCTAACCCTAGAAATTAATCCTTTTGTAACTTCTCTTCAAACCCTAACCCTAGAAATCCATCAAAAGTTCCATATCCCAATCACTCAACAACGACTCTACTCATCCTGCCGGCGTCTCCTCGATGTGGAAGCACTGTTATCCGATCTAGGGATTTCCCCTAATTCCACTCTAACTCTACACGTTCCTCTTTTCGGAGGTATGCAAGCTCCCGGGGCACCGAAAGCCCGGCTTGAATTTCTTAACACGAGACCTCCTCCGAATTATGTTGCTGGATTGGGTCGTGGTGCTACCGGTTTCACGACCCGTTCTGATATTGGTCCGGCTCGTGCTGCTCCTGACCTCCCTGATCGGTCAGCTGTTGGGGGTGCACCGGCGACTGGAGTTGGACGTGGACGTGGAAAGGGTGCTGGAGAGGAAGACGAAGAGGAGGATGCGGAGGAGAAAGGGTATGACGAGAATCAGAAATTTGATGAATTTGAAGGAAATGATGTGGGGTTGTTTGCGTCTGCTGAGTATGATGAAGATGATAAAGAAGCTGATGCGATTTGGGAATCTATTGATCAGAGGATGGATTCTAGGAGGAAAGATAGGAGAGAAGCTAGGTTAAAGCAAGAAATTGAAAAGTATAGAGCTTCGAATCCGAAGATTACTGAACAGTTCGCTGATTTGAAGAGGAAATTGTATACATTGTCAAGTGATGAGTGGGATAGTATACCTGAAATAGGGGATTATTCGTTACGAAACAAGAAGAAGAGGTTTGAGAGTTTTGTGCCTGTACCTGATACTCTTTTGGAGAAGGCTAGGCAGGAAAAAGAGCACGTAACTGCATTGGATCCGAGGAGCAGGATGGTTGGTGGCATGGAGACGCCCTCTTCACAGACGCCAGTTGCAGATTTGACTGCGGTGGGTGAAGGGAGAGGAACTGTGTTGTCAGTGAGGTTGGATAGGATTTTGGATTCTGTTACTGGGCAAACCGTCGTGGATCCTAAGGGATACTTGACTGATTTGAAGAGTATGAAAATTACTAGTGATGCTGAGATTTCCGATATAAAGAAGGCTAGATTGTTGCTTAAGTCGGTTACTCAGACCAATCCAAAGCATCCTCCTGGTTGGATAGCAGCTGCTAGACTGGAGGAGGTTGCTGGGAAGATGCAGGTAGCAAGACAGCTGATAAAGAAAGGGTGTGAAGAGTGTCCTAAGAATGAGGATGTTTGGTTGGAGGCATGCCGTTTGGCGAGCCCCCTTGAGGCTAAGGCAGTGATTGCTCAAGGTGTTAAAGCAAATCCCAATTCAGTCAAGTTGTGGATGCAGGCTTCAAAGTTGGAGGATGATACAGCAAACAAGAGCCGTGTGTTGAGGAAAGGTCTAGAGCATATTCCTGATTCAGTGAGGTTGTGGAAAGCTGTTGTGGAGCTGGCCAATGAAGAAGATGCTAGACTTTTGCTACAGAGGGCTGTGGAATGCTGTCCATTGCATGTGGAGCTGTGGCTTGCTCTTGCTAAGTTGGAGACTTATGAAAATGCTAAGAAGGTACTTAACAAGGCTAGAGAAAAGCTTCCTAAAGAGCCTGCCATCTGGATCACTGCAGCTAGGCTTGAAGAGGCTGATGGGAATACTGCTTCAGTTGGGAAAATTATTGAAAGGGCAATAAGGGCTTTGCAGAGAGAAGGTTTGGAGATTGACAGGGAGGCTTGGATGAAGGAGGCTGAAGGATGTGAGAGAGCTGGTTCTCTTGGGACTTGCCAAGCTATAATAAACAACACTGTTGGGGTTGGTGTTGAGGAAGAAGATAGGAAGAGGACCTGGGTTGCTGATGCTGAGGAGTGCAAGAAAAGGGGTTCTATTGAAACAGCGAAATACATTTATGCACATGCTCTTACTGTATTTAGAACTAAGAAAAGCATCTGGCTTAAAGCTGCACAGCTCGAGAAAAGTCATGGCACCAGGGAATCACTTGATGCACTGCTTCGAAAAGCAGTTACCTACATTCCAAAGGCTGAGGTTCTATGGTTGATGGGTGCCAAAGAGAAGTGGCTTGCTGGTGATGTTCCTGCTGCTCGAGCAATTCTGGAGGAAGCATTTGCTGCAATTCCTGATTCTGAGGAGATATGGCTTGCTGCTTTCAAGCTCGAGTTTGAGAACTGTGAGACAGAGAGGGCAAGGAAGCTTCTTGCTAAGGCACGTGAAAGGGGAGGCTTGGAACGGGTTTGGATGAAGTCAGTCATTGTGGAGAGAGAACTTGGAAATGTGGATGAGGAGAGGAGATTACTGGATGAAGCATTGAGGCGCTTCCCCTCATTTTTCAAACTTTGGTTGATGCTGGGACAGTTGGAAGAAAGACTTGGTAATTCTAACAAGGCGAAGGATGCATTTGAATCTGGCATTAAGAATTGCCCCAATTGTATACCCCTTTGGCTATCCCTTGCCTCTCTAGAGGAGAAAATGAATGGGCTAAGCAAAGCTCGAGCAGTTCTTACTATGGCCAGGAAGAGGAATCCTCAAAACCCTGAGTTGTGGCTTGCAGCTGTGCGGGCTGAAGCTAGGCATGGCTACAAAAGGGAAGCTGATGTTATGATGGCTAAAGCATTGCAGGAGTGCCCCAACAGTGGCATTTTATGGGCTGCTTCAATTGAAATGGCGCCTCGACCTCAAAGAAAAACCAAGAGCTCTGACGCTTTAAAGAAGTGTGATCATGATCCTCATGTTATTGCTGCTGTAGCTAAGCTCTTTTGGCAGGAGAGGAAAGTAGATAAAGCAAGAAATTGGTTCAATAGGGCAGTGACCCTTGCACCAGATATTGGTGATTTCTGGGCATTGTATTTCAAATTTGAACAGCAGCATGGAGCAGAAGAGCAGAGGAGCGATGTGCTGAAGCGATGTGTTGCTGCAGAGCCAAAGCATGGTGAAAAATGGCAAGCTACATCAAAGGCCGTAGAGAACTCTCATGAACCAACTGAAAGCATATTGAAGAAGGTGGTAGCCACACTAAAGAAGGAGGAGAATTTGGCTGAAAATAACCACAACTAATCTGCTGTAGTGTATGAGTCAATGTACTTGATAATCTAGAGAGATTTATAGGTTAGGAGACAGTAGTTTAAACATCCTTATTTGAGTTTTAGTTCAAATGGTTGGATCTTGGTTGTATTTGCACCTTCTGTGAGCTTAAAAAAATTGCAATTTTCCATTTCTCATATTGTTCTCAAGGTTATGTTTCTTGTTGTATTTTCAGAGACGAAGTGCTATGATTCTGTTTAATTGAAGGTTCGATCAACATTCTTGTTTGACAACTAAAATCCACTGTGCAGTTCTTTTTTCTGGTACGAGGTAATTTCCTGGGTAACTTGAGAGAAAATAAAAGAAACAAAAGAAAAAAATGGAAAAAGAGAGCAATCAAGAGCTGGTCTCTTTTCTAATGGATGAGTCAGTAGGCTCCTCAAAAGAGTGGATAAATCAGCTAGTACCCAACTCATTGTATGGTGAAGAATATCCTAGAGCTAGATGCTATGGAACAAATGAGTATGCAGGATACTCTAATTCTCTAATATTCATTTACTTCTGCCTTGGAATTTTGTTGAATTCTATTTTCTCAAGTGTTAAGAGTATATATTCACTTCTAGATCTTGTTTTTCTTTTCCGTGAAAGAATGCACGAGGTACATTGTCTTGGCTTTGATGTTGCAAAATGTAAGCTTCACGTCTGAAACTGATGAAGTTTCTGCATTTTTTGTACTTGTATTGACTTTTATGTATTTCCTCCACAATCTCGTACTGTATAACTTTATTTCATATGCTTCTATGTTTCATCAGAAATCTCGTATGCCTTTTCTGTATGTTACTTTTTTTCACTTCACTAGTGAAATATGAGTTGATGAAGTACATGGCGAAATTTTGAAGTTATTTGTGGATGTGGACATACCTATTATATTGGCATTGGCAGTACAGAGCTGAGATGAAGACAGCTTATCTCTTGACAAAACACAAGGATCTCTTTTTTAGTCCGACCATTTGATTAGCCTGTATAATCTTACTTCTGCCAATCACATGTCATACCCTTTTGATATTTCTTATCTTTAAAGTTTCATCTGCTAATGTCAAGCTTGCATGAACTCATTTTAGTCTGTGCTAAGAAGTACTTTTGGAGTTCTGCACTTGCTATGTATCAGTTTATGGTTAATGGTTTAACTTTGTATTCACAAGTTCATCAACTGAATTCTATGTTTCTTGAACATTTTATGAATTGGTTTTGTATGTAAGCTATAGGGAAGTACCGCAGGTGCAATGGTGCTGCTTGTGCTTTTGCACGAACAAGAACTAGATTATGCAGCAGACAACTCAGTTATCTATGTGTCAGTTGAAATATTTTTACAGAACTTATGCCCTTCCATGCAGTTGACAGATTTGTGACAAACTGAAAGTTTTGTTGGCAGATACGGCATGCTTGATAACTCTATCACCATGCCTGATTAGCAGAACGTAGACTGTAGTGACTGACAAGTCCATGGACCTTGCAATCACACGATTTCTTCAGGAAGGTTATCAAAGAGGATAACAAGCATGCAACAAGGTTAGTTAAGGAGACATATTTGACTTAAGTAGCACCTTGGCATCAGAAGAAGCCACCTTTAAATCTCTCACTACTCTTTTAGACCTCTCTCTTCTTTGGTAGCTAAGTCTAAGAGACCAATAGGGTTAATTAATTGCTAGCTAAATCTGCATCCGACATAATACAATTTATTATTTTGTGTTACTTATGAATGTTTTGTGCACTGTCAAAGAGATAACCAATCAAGGCAGTTTTTGGGACGTAGTAGGTGCTGACAATCATGAAAAAGTTGTATTGACAAGTCAGTTGAAATAGGATCCTTTTCCTCAACCACATATTTAAGAAGCAACTGGTATTTATCAATGAAACAGTTAGGTTGAGCTGGTCAAAAGATGATCTCTTAATTGATCAGGGAAATGCAAGACCATTTTGCCATTGGTGATGGTATTAGCTTTGAGATCCAAGAACTGAAAGATTTTTACTTTTCTTGAGTCTTTAGTTTAGCCAATAGTTTTAGAAAACAACTAGCAGTTGTTGAGTGAACTGTATTTTTGTGTTAGTTGACCCAAGCTGCACTCTTAGTACTGTAGTGGCTTTAGGCCTCTGATCTGTACGTGCCCTTGAAATAATGTTAGTCTCGAAAATCAATCATTGTTGTTTTTAACACTTAGATACA
Organism: Solanum corneliomulleri; assembly: GCA_027704805.1. Classification (NCBI taxonomy): domain Eukaryota; kingdom Viridiplantae; phylum Streptophyta; class Magnoliopsida; order Solanales; family Solanaceae; genus Solanum; species Solanum corneliomulleri. The sequence continues at coordinate 62,570,816 of JAKWIY010003058.1, forward strand.
GTATTGCAGTTGGGATGACGATACTCTTTCTGAACGTACTAATCCAACCCAATGGTGGTAAATGACTCCACAATTTGCAGCTTAGTAGAGTAAGTCCTCAGCAAGTGCTCAAAAGTTGCCCAGGTAAGAGTCAATGTTGCATAGTTTCCAGCTGAAGCACAATAATGCAGTAGTTTATTCTCAGCTACCTAAGTTAAGGTTGTGGCTTTGTCTGTGCATGTTGATTTCCTTCGTGGCTGTTCTCTTGGGGACCTTAGTGGGGAAGGGCTACAAACTTTCCTTAGGTGGAACTTATAAATCACTTGGTTTTGGTGAAGCGGAAAACAACAGTCTATGAATGATTATTAAGGCTTGTCCTTTAAAAGGGTACTGATGATACTTGTGTTGAATAATCTGGAAGCTGCAGGTCTTGCACCTAAGACCACTCATGACACCTCAATTTTCATTTGTGGCAAGGTTCAAGAAAACTGAAAATGAGCAAGTTCGATGGTTATATCAGAAGGTTTACAAGTGCCTAGGTTTTTGACCTCTCTCACCTCTCACCCCATCCTACTCTTTTCCTTTTTCTTACTTTTTGGGTCAAAACTTGGTCCTTTCCCCCATTTTCCTTTTTCACAGTATACGAAAGTTTGTAACTCCTTGTGACTGAGTAATTCACAGCTCATGGCTATTCTTTTCTTCAACTCTCCAGCAGTTACGTCTCTCCTCCGTCTTAGTTTCTGCAAAATGGACCTTAAATGAGTGATTCTTGGGCAGACTGACTAAGTTAGATTCTCTCTCCATTTATCTTTTTCTCTGTTTCAAAGTTCAATTGGTTCTGAACTCTGATTTCTGAAGCCCTTCTTTCTTCGATCTGGCTCAAATAGCCTGTTTGCAGCTTCCTCAATTTCTCTCTTTATACAACCAATCGCCATAATTTTATTTGATAAAATAGTTGTGATATCTCTCTTTGCTTATACATCTCCTCTTCAGATTAGAAGCTTTTTCGTTTTAACTTTAACATGTAGGATGACAAATTTTGTTTGATACAGATCTCAAATTCTAGCAGAATAGATCTATTAGCATCTTTATCATGTTCCAATGTGAAAATAGTTCAGAAATTTGCTTTACTTGACATTTAAGAAGGTTTAACAGTACCAGACAGTAATCGAGTCCTCTTGAACTTGTACCATACTGAAGGCTGATAACTGTTTTCTGATATAAGACTTTCTGAGATGCTGCATGATGTTTTACATATCAGATAATCATATAATTTGCAATTCATATTATGTGGAAGGTAGCACCGATGCGGACATCATATCTTGCACTTCTTTTGGCCAAAACTTCAGCTGCTGGTAGTTTAGTGCTGCCCTTTTCAGGTTTTGGCAAATGAGTAACTTTGGTAGGTTAATTGGTAACTTCAAAAGATTATCTTTTTCCAGCTTCTTCTTTCATTTGGTTACTGTTATTATTCTTTACTTTTAGCGACTTGTTGATTTTTATCCACTTCGTTCATTGCACTCCCAACAGCTTTATATTTACCCTTGATAAAACTTTGAACAAAAATTGGATTCTCATGAAGAACTGGTTGTTACTGTTCTATATGCTTACTGCAGTGAAAATTTCTCTCTTGATCCTGAAAGTATATAGTGGCATTTTCTTTTCGCTGCTTATTTTACTACATGGTTTACATGTTATGTATTGAATGATTTATATATATAGTGATTATTTTATATGCATGCTTGCTGCTCATATCAGAACAATCCGAAGATCTTAGTTCTCTATGATTCAATATTTTTGTTATACGCAAATGATATATGAATGGTAACAAGTAGCGAATCTAGCTATTAATGGATATTTAGAAATACCAGTCTTCTTATCTAAATTTGGTAAATAACATGATGGATCATATACTCTTTGATCTGATCAATTCTTTGCAGGTCCCTCCAGTTTAAGAGTTGCTGGAACAAAACTAGAGAATGTTATGCATATGGTCTTAGAATTGAGATGTCCATATCATTACAAGAACTTGTTGCCTACCTACCTGAAAACTCTATGTTGGTAAAATCAATCAACAACAAATACCAATAAGTATTTTGATAAAAGAACTCTGGTGATCTCATATATACATCTTCTCCTGACTTGGATGGGAAAACAAGTCACACCCTTGCCACTCGATTTAAGCCAGTCCAACGAGCTTCTCACTGACCTCCCATAGCTTGCGTGCCTTCTCTGCATCACTGGCTTCTTTCGACAGCTGGTTCTCAAACGAGGAGGAGGTACTGTTCCAACTCCAGTAGACACCGGATTTTGAAAGACTTGGATCACGTACTACCTGTGGATTTAGCTCAGATGATTCAGTGGTACTTCTCATGTGCTAGTTAATGGATTCAATCTGTGAAAATGCTAGGGATAAAGGTGTCCAAGTTTGCTAAAATTTAGACTAACCTGTGCAAGTCTTTTTCCTGCTTCTTCTTCAGATACATAGCCTTTGGTTATGTACTTTTGAAATGGTGGGAAGAGAGTCCTGAACAAGGGAATGTGATTCCTAAATAAACCAGTTTCAGCAATGCAGCCGGGATAGAGGGAAGCAAAGGCAATGCCTGTCTCCTCGTGGAAACGCCTATGGTACTCTTGCATGGTAAGCATGTTACAGACTTTGCTGTCTTTGTAGGCTTTGGCACCATCAAATTCTCCTCCATCAATCATGGGTGAGCAGTTTAAACTATTCAACCCCCCTGAAAGTCCTCGTAGATCTCCAAGATTAGCCTTTGGTGGCACATTTCCAGCCAAAGTATTTGTGTTTCCTGTAGCAGAAAAATTATAGTATTAGATTTCAATAATCTCGGATTTCCTTTAATAAAATGATAATTCACAAGGAGAAGTTGCACATGATGTCCAGCATTTTATTTTTTTGGGGAAGGTAATATTCGTACTAAAGTCTAAAATAGCGCTAAGATCTACTATTTCACAAGAAGTTGTACAGGATGTCCAGCATTTTATTTTTTTGGGTAGGATAATACTCGTACTAAAGTCCAAAATAGCGCTAAGTGCTACTAAAGTATGTACTTCAGAAGCTCAAAGAACAAAACAGTATTTTTCCCCCATATATGCTGTCCACCGTTTTATTTGACACATCATGACGTGTAGTTTCTCCATTCTCTGTCTTGTGTATATCTACATATGTTAGTGCTACATAACTTATAAGTAAGAACATCTACATGCTACTTCGTAGAATTCTAACTGTGCAGCTTTTGATAATTTGTTCCTATCTTACATTAGGTGGCGTGAAATTAAGTTGCTCAAAGAAAACGAGTATGCTGGACATGAGAGCATAAACTTCTAAGTTTCAGATCAGTACCTGTTATGGAGCCAACAATTATAAGGCGCTTTTGTGGATAATCTGATTGCTTGAGGTCATCTAGCAGCAACCTTGAAAGAAGGAAATGTCCGAGATGGTTGGTGCCCACACTAAGCTCAAATCCATCAGCCGTAAAAGTTGGCTCTTTAGCAGTTGGCAAGTACACTGCAGCATTGCATACTAGCGCATCAAGTGGCCTCCCTGAACGTCGGAAATTATCTACAAATTGGCGGACACTTTCAAGGGAAGCGAGATCCAGATGCATGACAGTGTAATTTTCCTTCGGAATGCCAAGTGATTTTGCTGCTTTTTCAGCCTTGAGGAAGTCCCTACAGGCCATTATAACGTGCCAGTCTCCTGACTCGCCTATAGCCTTTGCTGTAGCTAGTCCTAAACCAGAGGAGGCTCCAGTAATTATCACATTGCCTTTCCTGAGGGTTTTCTTCTGTCCTGAGGTAGACTGAGTGATTGCAGGAGTGGTAGCAGCTGTTTGTGCTCTAATAGGTACAATCGCTAATTTCCTTGTCAATTCCTATACATGATATGCGATATGTTACCTCACACTCTAAAATGGAATGAAGCAGTGAATGATATAGTTTATTTGATTCTCCATAAAGGAATTAAGCAATACATTTCAAGTAAGAAATGTTAGAGAAATGCAACGAAAGAAGAACGGTCAAAAACATGGGCTTTATTCATTTAGAGGTCAGTATTCGCACAATTTGCATCTCCATAAACGCATGACAATATGCTTTTTCTTGCTTAACTGAGATGTTTCTATTTATGATTTGATGAACAAGCAGTCAATCAACAAAAGAGGTGAATCAAGAAAAAGTTCATAAATGTGCTTCTGCCTCAAATGGAGTATCCAGAACTCCAAAAGACCATCAATTTTATGTTCTACACTAACCCAAGAAGAATCTAGAACTGTTAAATATTTCCACTGTTTTGCAGCTTGAAATAAATACTGCTTCTTGGGCTCCTCTTGCTTCTATACTCTGGTAAGTAAATTAAATTCCTAAAAATAACTTTCCATGAAGAGGAGATATAAATTGAACTACTTGTGCTATAATATACTTTTTCATTTAGTAGATAGTTGCTATTTAACAACTTGCACCCTATAGACCTGTTTGGACATACAATTTTAACAAGTGCACGAAAGCTGGCCCCGACAACACTATCCCACAAGTAAAAACTCCTCCTCCCCCCCCCCCCCCCCACCCCCAATATCATCAAATTCATGTCGAAACGCCTACTAAAATCAAAGATTTAAACATAAAGATTGTATTTTTATGATACCTTGTTTCCTGCAGCAGGAGTAAATTTAGATTTCAGATTGCAAGACAATGCAACTCCAAAGAAGCTACTGTCCTTGAGATTAGCACTTGATGTTTTACCCTGCCAGCCACAATTGAGCTTCAGATAATCATTTCCAGGTCAGTAATTAAAGCTAGTTAAGTGAAAAGTTTGCAACTTTTACCTCTTTGTGTAGAGAAAATGCAGATGGAAGCAAAGATGCTGCTTGTAGAGCCATTTTGCACCTAATGATTTTTTTCACTCAACTCTTTGTTACAACACTCTACTTAAGAAGGTGTGGTTGGGGGTTTGGGGTGGGGGGTTCTGGAATGATCTTGGGGTTTGTGGGCTTTTGTAAAGGAAAATCAGATTACAAAGATATTTGGGTTTTGGGGCAAGGATAAGATGGTAATCTAGAGATGCCATGTCAGCTTCTTCTAGCCAATCAATGCTTGAGTTTGGATTCTCCCATTTGATATTTTAGTAGAGTATTTATTTTATTACTAGTGGTAGCATCTAAGTGGGCTGGGCCAAAATATAAAGAGGCCTACATTTGTATTAGAAAAGAAGGTCCAACTAAGACTCAACAACTATAAAGGCCCTTGGATATTTACCATTTAGGCATTTACCAATCATAGAATTATATATATTTGTCCACTTTTCCTTTTATAGTTGTTCCTAATTACTTGTCCATCTTGACCAATCAAGAAAGAATAATTTTTTTTACCTATTATACCCTCAATTAATTGCTTTGGAAAAGGTAAACTTATTGAAAATGTTAATTTATCCACTTCATAATTAAAAGGATAAAATAGTAAAGTCACTACGTCATTAATTATTTTCTTAATAGGTATGTCACTTCAAAAGTACAAGTAAAAAGGGACGAAGGGAGTATCATTTATTGAATTTGATCTACCTATATTACAAGCTTTTGATTTTACGATCTTAATCTTATTGTGGAAGACAACCTACTATTTTAATAAAGAAAAGTTGGGGACACACCAAACCTCCTACTATAAGAGTGATATCTCGGGATTGGAAGGGGAAAGATTGAATCTTGAAAGACTGAGCAAGATCGGGAGAGGTTAGTGTCTTCTTAAGAAGGAATACCCTAACTTTTGTAGTGAACTTCGATTACGAGGAGAGTGTGCTATTGAAAGTCTTAGATATGTCAAGTGGAACTCAAGTTAAGTGAGAAAAGGAAAAATCAAGTCTAACCATTGTATCAAATTTAATAATCAGGGAGATTTACTAAGTTAACCTTCTGGATCGAGTTGATCGCACCAGGCTTGCCTAATGCGGGTTACTTCTCCTATGTGGTTTGCGAGCTATTGCATAGGAGCGAGATTTTACCCTGTGCGCACCCAAAAGGGTTTGCGACTGCGGATTTCCCTTGTCCTAAAAAAAAATTATAATATAAACTTTAAAATTTTCCCTTCCATTTATTTTAATTTTCACTTTTCATGTCTCGAGTCTTAACTTATTTATTTTCTGGAGTTATTTTAGGATGACTTCTCTGATGACACATTATTATTCCCTTGCACCAAGTTCTTTGAACAATATTTTTCTATCACAATATTGTGGACTTTGAATATTTCTAATTAAATTCTTCTCAACGTTTATCTTGTCAAAAAAATACAATAATCGTAAGAAAAAATAAAAAAAAAATCACAACAAAAACAAAGTCAGTAATTTAAATAAATATAGTCCCATGTTTATGGATATGATTGATTGTAGAATAAAGTAGAAGCTTGTGTTAACATCAATATCATATTGCCGTGTCTTAATTGGATTTTGTTTTTGTCATTTCTCGTAAATACACAATCTTATGTTAACATCTATTGTGTATATTATTCAGAGTTTAATTTTTTTTATATGTTGATAGTATAATGAAGTGATTTAGAGGTTGCAATAACTGATTGTTTAATGAAGTGATATTGATGGATGATGGGTTATTTTAATCGTTCTTATATAGTTTTAATTTTTGAATATTTTTTGAGGCTCAGTTATATTATTCGATATGAATTTCTTCATTGAGTTAGGTCTATCACAATTAATGAATTAGGCGATATCAAAACCTTATCTTATATTTATACAACATCGTTGAGTTCCCAAGTGAACGGGTGATCGCGTGTTGAGTTTCCACATCGATAGGTGATGAATTATTTGATCTCATAATATAATCTTGATAATCCTTTAGTTTCCGATCTAATTCTTAGGGATTAAGTCAAATCTGTTTTCATCTAGTGATAACTACAATTGGTAATATGGGCGGACTCAGAATTTAAAGTTATGAGTAAGTTAATATTACAACAACGTATTAAGTAGTTGTGAATATATTTAACTGAAGGTTGTTATTGGAACATAAACTTCAAATTATGACGTAAGACTGTATCAGGGATGACTCGACAATGTTAAAAACAAAGATATGTGTTTTAGGCTTGCAAATTTAAGGGGCCTCATTTTTAATAATAATAGGTTATAAATTACTATTTTTTTAACAAATATTGAATACTATCTATAGAAAAAGTAAACCTTTCATGAAAAATGAAGGGATTATTAGAAGAAATTTAACATATTTTGAGTACTGTATCTTATGAAAAATAATTTAAAATAAGACTGATTATATTATGAGGTGAAACTAGATGAAAAAAGTTATATAAAAGTTATTAACAATTTAAGTTTAAGATCCCGTTTGATTTTTGCTTTGGACCACTAATACGCTTGAGCCGCTTATGGATTATATTACGAGATCAAATAAACCGTCACCCATCCAACTCAACCAAAGATTTAACTCATAAAATGAGGATTATTCAAGACTACACTACGAGATCAAATAACTCATCACCCATTGATAGACAAAAGCTACTGAGTTTTCATAAATTTATTTATTTACGGGCCGATAATTCGACCCTTGATTGGTAATAGATTAAGATGTACTGATAATATGTTATTGATGTATATAAGTTAAATTCATATTTTAAAGCATATATTAAAAGGATAATTAGCCATGCTTGATGGTGATTATTAAATTAGAGTGGAATTAATATAAAATTAGTGAAGATAATCGGTTTGCAGCCGCTCCATGACATCAATTGTTTGTTCATATGCTTTAGTTCTAAGCTAATTATGGACCACTTAACGTAATCTGTTGCTATCTAATCCAACCAAAACATTTTAGATATTTTTGTTGTCTTTTTTTTTTTTTTAATATTATTATTTGTTGACAATTTTAAAACATATCATTTTCTCATCACAGGCTATAACTGATGTTGTCCTAATTAAGATGATTTCATGGGCCGGCTACTGGGCCCCTACTCAATGAATTAACAACATAATTAAGGATTAAAAAGCATGCTAATCACATATTATTAAATGGATTGACTTCTTTGTTTTGGTTAATCTAAAAAAAAATATCTGCTTTTTGGCTATAGACTCTTTGAGTGATGTTTATCAATAGAGTCAGATTTAAGATTTTAGGGGTCAGTTTTGTACGCGGATTGAATTATTTTGGGATTATAATTTTCGAAATAGTTTGTCCCACCTGATGTTTATCAACAGAGTTGGATTTAAGATTTTAGGGGTCAGTTTTATACGCGGACTAAATTATTTTGGGATTATAATTTTTGGACTAGTTTATCCCACCGTAAAGATGGGATAAAATAATCCCAAATTTGTTTTTGGGATGAATTTCAGGGGTAGCTCGACAGTGTTAAAAAAAAAGACATGTCTTTTATGACCCCAAATTTAAGGGGCCTCATTTTTTTTATAATAATAGGTTATAAGTTATTATTTATTAACAAATATTGAATACTATTTGTAGAAAAAAGTAAAACTTTTATGAAAAATGAAGGGATTATTAGAAGAAATTTAACATATTTTGAGTACTATATCTTATGAAAAATAATTTAAAATAAGAATGGTTATATTATGAGGTGAAAACTAGAAAAAAGAAATTATGTAAAAGTTATTAACAATTTAAATTTAAGACCCCGTTTGATTTTTGCTTTATGTCATTGATACGCTTGAGCCGCTTCTGATGAATTTATACCGTCAATCAATATACAATATAAATTGAATTTTAAATTTAATCACGAGAGATTTCATCTTACTAAACGACCCCTTAAAGAGGTGGATGCAGTTCCAAATACATTAAGATATTTTTGTAAAAAGAAATCTTGTGGGTATCGTATTTGGATATCGCTATTCACTATGTACTTATTTTTTTTTTAAATTGCATGTCTACCCATTTTGGAGTGTAACTTCACACGCGTGTGATATCTAAAGCTAGGTTTGATAAAGCGTGTAAAAATAATTAAATTTCAATCATATGTGTATGAACTTTGAATAAAATAATTAAATTTACGCGACTATACCTATGAAACTCCGGACATTAGGCATTGTCAAGAGTATCTTCAAACACCACACTATCTGAAATTATTTCACCTCATACAAATTTTTTAATTTAACAAAAAGATCATAAATTCACGTGGATCACCAATTTGAGTATAAATTTGCCTCTCCATTCTACACATATACTAATGATATTGGTCCTGTAAAAACGTGGTGTGGAGAACTTGCTTTACCATATTTAATTTAAAGGTGTTTCTATCACCATCATTATTATTATTTATAGAGGAATAAGAAAGGAAACAAAAACACAAAAAAAGAATGTATTTTTTTTTTTGCTATGCCATGCATTGTAGTCATTTTTGTTACAAAATACCTTTTTTTCTTGCAAACTATATACCAAACAAGGAAAAATGTATATATCAATCAAAAAAGGAAAGAAATGTTGAACTAAATATCTTCAATAAAAACAACAACAACAAACAAATTACAACATATAGATCTAAAGTGAAGATAATACATATACAGACACTTTAACTTCCTCCATCCTCGCGAATCAAAAAATGAGCTCGTGATGGAGTGACTATCGAGAGTAGATCATAAAACTATCTACCTCGACGTCTATGCTAAGATAACTTAACTAAATATAACGACACAAACTACTACCCTATGATCTCAACTAAATGTGATACATATGTATGAAGTACTAGTAAACATTGTCATTGCAATAAAAGGCTTTAAATATGCAGCCATTTTGCAGAAATGACAAAGTATGGTGGCTCAAGTGGAAGAAAGGTACAAAGAGTAAGAGATGAACGAGGATGGCGTGGAATCGCCAGAAGGATTCATCCAGTGGATGAATCCGTGGAGATTATCTAAAAGAATCTCCTATGGCCAAAGGGAGTTGTAAATCTCTTGATCACCTGACCTGGATGGACCACAAGGGTTTATTGTACACAGTCTTACCCTGCATTTCTGCAAGAGGCTTTTTCCATGAAACTGGTATATGTGACACCTAAATCCTAACGAGACGAATGTATGAGAGAAGTTGAACCTAAAAGAACGGCCTCATAGGACATGAAGGCGAAGATGGATCGCTATTCGTGTCATGATGTTGATGAGGATCAGAATTATGAGGCTCTTGTTGACTGAAATTCCCAAAATGAAGATTAGGTGAAAACATGAGGTTGTTATTTGTGTCTAAATCATCCCAAACTGGGCTACCTGGACCCCAACCAGTTGCATTGAACCAAGCCTCAGCCATATCACCCCATACTAACTCAGATGATTGTGAATTAGTAGTCACCTCACTCGATCCAATCCCGGAGTCCTCGTCATGGTTATCACCTTCTGGTGGTGGCTGTGGGGGCGGTGACGGAGGCAGTTGTTCGTTATTTATAGTCTGTAATTGTAAACTTTCAGAACTGTGTTCAGGCAACGAAGATTCATGAGTAGTAATTGAAGACGAATTAGCCTCTGTAGATGTCTCTCCTCTGTCTTTACCAATAAAGTGTTCGGGGAAATTGAGCTTAGCATTGTCTCCTCTTAGCTTATACGCCTCGCGGTCATAAGCCATAGCTGCATCTTCAGCTGTATCAAAAGTACCAAGCCAAAGACGAGTCCTATTACGAGGAAGACGAATTTCAGCTACCCATTTCCCCCAATGTCTCTGCCTCACTCCTCTGTATAGCTTCGTAGCGGAAATTGGCTGTACTTGTACCTGTTGAGGCCTAAAATATCCCCTGTTATCCTGCCCCAATCTGCTCATCATCATCATTCTTCCTCTCGGACTTAAATTAAGCGTCTCATTCCAATACCTCAACATCTGCTGCTGATTCTGCGATGGCCCTAACTCCCCTGCAAAATACGGAGGGTAAAGACACTGTTGAGGCGAAAAAGATATCATTTGCTGCTGATTTTGCTGCTGTGGATGAAACAGAGGCATCGCGTTCGCTCCCAATGGTGACGAACTTTCCATGGACTGCTGCGTACCGTCAAAGGCAAAAGGGAAAACAAGCCTTGACGATGACGGAGGTGGAGGAAACGCCATTGGCGTTGGATTATTACGATGATCAAACGGTTTTTGAACAGAGGATTGACGTTCTGGACTTTTGATTTTTTTGAAACGCCTATTAGACATGGAAGCTTCTTCAAAAACTGGCCTCCTTTGTTGTCTTTCAAAAGTATTATCATCAAACTCCATTGGTTCCTCTGGTGGTGTCGCCATTGTCACTCACAGCTCGCCGCTCGCTCTCTTCTTCAACTCAAACTGAATATAATTTAAAAAACGGTTTTTTTTTTTAAGAACTAAATTTCAATGAAAACAGAAAAAAGTATCTAAATTTGAATTCGAAGTCGTAAATATTTATCAAAACAAAAACTCTACTGTATCGCAAATGTAATAGGGAGAGAGCGAGCGGCGTGGAGTAAGAGAGAAGAAAAAAGAGAAAATCAAAGTTATTGTGAGATTGAAGATGGAGAAGAGGAAAATAGATTTTGGGAGAAAGAGAAGGGGAAAAATGAGTCGTATAAATATAAGAGAAATGAAAAAAAAAAAAGAGTCGTATTCTTAGTTTGGTTTATTTGGACCCACGCGGCATTTTTTCTTCTTTTATGAATGAATTTACCGTTGCTTCCACTCTAACCTTCTTCAACTCTGTTCCCTCCACTATAAAAAACCCCACCCCGTTCTCGATTCATCCGAACCCGCTTCGATTACGTAATTTGTTATATATTAAGGTGTTCAAAATATCTTATTTAATTATTTTATATATTATTTTACTTTTATATATAGTATCTTTTTTCTGATGAATAGTGTCCAATTAGAAATCTTAACTTGTATGTTGCCTCCGCCCCCTGAATGTCGAACTCTTTCAACTAGTCAATGTGTTTACTTCTTCAAATTTTGAATTCACTAAAAAAATTCTAATTTGGTAATTGTCCCTTTCTATTTTTCTTTTTCTTTCTCGCGATTTTATTCTAAGGAGGTCAAATAAGTGAATTAGACTAATTTTTAAGGAATTAAATTAATAGGCTGATAATGAACTAACTCAAAACATTGTTTGAGTTGAAAAGAGTTGGATTTAAGGAGATTAAATAATGGATCATAATCCAATAAGTATTAAGTTTAATTTGTTTGTTTCCTTATAGTAGGGTTAATTACTTAGTGATTTTATTTGTTTTATTATGATTATATATAGCTTATTAAACAAAAAAAAAAAGTTGAACAAATTTTTTATTTGTCAATTCTAATTATAAATCAGTATAGCTTTTTAACGTGTTTGATTAAGTGGTTCAGAATGAACATGTCATTAAGGTCTCATTTGTTTGCATTTAATGGAGGTCTGAATTTTAATTATTTAGATGTAGCCCTTTAAATACGTTCGGTTTTTAGGTCTGAATATGAATCATTGAGATTCACTAATTAAGTTCATTTGTTTTTTTTAAAAAAAATAAAAAATCTTAATGGGTCTGAAGAATTATGAACGAATCAGATCTATATGAGACTCTTAACAACATTCAGACTCATTAGATAAGTTATCAAATAATAAGTCATCCCTTATATGCTTTGGGCGTGCCTTTTCTCATAACTAAAAACTTTCTTTCTCTTTTTTTTTTCTCAATCAAACACCATCTTTTTCCTCTTGATTTGTTAAGTTTTCATAAATTCTTTTAAGTATTTTTTTTACATTAATAATTTTCTTGTATTGAAATATGTCAAGAACACTGGTCGCAATAATACTTGGTGTATTGTTGTTCAGCAAGGTTCTTGAATGAAAAAATAGTACTCTAAATCATGATTATTAAAACTTTTTTTAAAAAAAATTTAATCAAAAGTGATATATGAAATTTTTTATAATATTTTATTAATATAATATTTAATTTCTCTTTCACATTCAGATATTGAAAACAAACAGCATTAGTTATTCAGTGTTTAGATTTAGAGACCATCTTAATATTCAGAAGTGTATTCAGATCAAAACACCCAAATTTTAATGCAAATCTTAATATTTAGATGTGTATTCAGATCCAGACATTTTAATATGGAAACAAATAGGCCTACCTCACTCAAAATTGGAGAAATTGAGTGAATCATACTCAATCCAAAAGCTCCTATTCGTTTCGTTTTGATGAGAAGATAAATACTACTTATTTTAAAGTGAAAATAAAATTCGTAAAGAAAATAACGAAGAAAAAATACATGTTTCTCTTCTTTGAGATCAAAGTTCAAATGAAAATGGGTAAGTAACTCAAGGAATAAGACATATATGGACTTTTCATAGTTTAATATCTCACGAAAATAAAAATACCCTAAATTATCACAACATATAATCAAAATTACATTTAAATTAAAAAAGAGTGGGGTGGTTAGAACTTAGAACTTAGAAGTGCTCCTATGTAAATAGACCAATGAGAGTGTGCCACGTATGTAGACAATGAGTACACATTTGCTCAAACAATTAATCCGTACAATGAGGTGGCAAGTTACAGTTGGTTGTTGAAAATGAACAAAAATATCTAAAAGTTTCAAAGGTGATCAAATTCAAATTTCATTGTTCCATAATTATGTTTGACTTATTACACTCACCACATGGTTTTCCATAGATCCTATATGTATTTATCTTCCTTTGTTCACTATTTATTTCGAAAGAGTCGGGGTAGAGGTGTTAAATAGATATATATAGTGCTGAATATAACAGTTTAAAATAAATAAAGTTGATAGTATATATATGTGCGAATACTTGATTTGTTAAAAAATTGTTTGAGCTGAAATGAAGATTGAAATTCAATTCATCCACAGATCATTAAAAAGCAATGATAGTATCTGAGAAATAAGTATCAACTATATGTCAACCAGTGTGATAAACTATATACAAATAAGAATTGAACTTTATGGAGCTTAATCATTAAGATTGTTATAAATATTAAATTCATTGTATATTTTAAATTTATGAATGATATCTAGAGTATTTATCATACTCATATTTATGAACTCTTTCTTAGTATAGTTACGTTTTGCATTAAAAGTATTGAATTCAAATGAATTCGATATCAATCAATAGCATCTCTTTGTCACATGTAAATTTTAATTAAGAAAAATAATTTAATGTAGTTGTTTTGTTTGTCCCTTCTGCATATTCACTTCTAATCATTGGAGTCGTACTGTAAACTTTTATTAATATTTATGGAAAATGGACAGCAAGTTTATGCATTTTGAGTCTTAATAAATATAATTACCTCATTAAATAATCATCAAAGGAAATAAATAATAGAGGTCCCTAATTAATTAAATTAGCAATGGTAGCTAGAATCTTATCTCTTAACCGACTAAACAATAAACATAAACGTCATTTATTTTTATTTTTATTTTAAGAAGGAAAATATAGTCCCTACATATATTTTTGTTTTTGTTTTGTCCATGGAAAACAATTTATTATTTATGTATTTTTTTATCTTAATTTATATAATGTAATTTGATTTATTTTTTTGAGAGTCGAATAAAATAAAATTTAATGTGGATTTATTAATTTCTATGTCTTTTGTACATAGTCATAATATACTCTTATTTTCTGGATTTGAATATTATCTATGATTTCTTTTATACTTCGCTTATTATTTTATTTTATTATAATTATTATTCAAGATGATTTGTTAAATTATTATTATGTCATATAATTTGGAATGAGGAAATATTATTCTTTTATACGTTTGAAATAATAAACAGACAAGCTAGTGGGTGCATTTCACTAACTCTCCAAAATTAAAACGTGTGTTAATATAGAAAGGGAAAATTTGAAGCATCTTTTAATGCGATTGAATTTTTAAAAATAAGTAAATAAACAACATGGAGAAATTAAATTTCAAAAACATTAGGAAACAAATAGATAAATACACGTACGGTAGGTACGAGGTTTTCCTAATGATTTTAATTCGAGTTAATTAGTTAATTTTTCTTTTTTTATTTTATGAAAAGAGACGATAAAATATATTTGATAATAGATTTATGATGGTCCATTAACTAATATTTTAAGTTTACAAAAATGTCAAATGTAACGATCATTACAAAATTAAATATTTAATCAATTTTTCGTTCAAATTAACATAATGGTTGATCTTCATTTCTTTTCTGATCTCCTTATGTTTTTCAGATGGTATAACGAAAAACGTTTTTTTTTTAAAAAAAAATTATTTATGTTATTTTTCTTTTTAATCAGATTTTTTTAAAAATGTCCCTTTTCTCCTTCTTTTTATATTTTTCTGATCTTATTTTTTTTACATAATACAATTAATATCTTTAGAATAAATTTAGTACAAACTATACATTACCCTTATTTTAATTCAAGCCTCAAATAGTCTTGTTTGTTTATTTTTAACTCTATAATAAAGTAAAACCTTACAAATAAATTAAAACTAAGAGAGTACTATCTTTTTTTAAAATAAAAAAAAAAACTCTAAAATAATAAAAAAATAATTTTGAAGTTGGTAAATATAATTGAGTCGAAGAGGACAATGATTGGGGGAAGCTGAATAAGAGAGGCGTGGGATTAGAATATCCACGTAATCACAAGCTTTCGGCAAAGGACTTAATTTAAAAAAAAATAAGAGTTTTTTTCCTCTCGAAACGAGTTTTTACTTCATAAAATTTAAATCGAAGATTAAGAAAGTTTAGTATAGATGTGCAAATCTAATTATTGTGAATCAGGCGGAGATAAACTTATTTCTTTACGAATCTATTTAAAAAAAAAAACTAATCCTATAATGTCAGTTTCACGTACTATTTTTTTCGTCTCATATGAATTATTTATACTTTCACTTTTTTCTAGAAAATCTTAAATAAAATGATATTTTATTAATTTTCACCCCTTTAAAAATATTTTAGTAATAATTTTAATAACGTAGACAACTAATATGAAACGATTTCCTCGAACATATAAGTCAACCAACAAACCGGTCTGTTGGGTGGGTCGGCGGGAATCGGCACGTGTCGGTGCTCACCCGGTCACTTCATCATTTTTTTTTCTTTTTTTCTCAGGTTCCATCAACACGTGGGACCCCACCACAAAATATAACAAAAAAAAGAAGAAAAAAACTACTGTTAATTCTTTTTTGTTTTGTCAACATAAATATCTTAAATTTCGTTGTAAAATTAATGCTCATCTTACAATTTAATTCAATGTTTTAATTTTAATTTAAAATGGAAAACTGAAAGTTAGAAAATTTTGAACGAGGAATATGTCGAACATGAATAGAGAAAATGATAAATATACCTCATAGGCTTGAACTATCGTAAATGATAAGCAAATACTCTTTGTCATATTTTTGGGATATTGATATTCATGTCGTTCAAAAATTAGAATATATATATCTTTTACACTAACGGATAATATAAATCTATCATAATTTTATCTACCGATCAACATTTATTAAATATTTAGATCGAGAGATAAGATTGTGATATGTATCCCTATTAAGTCTTCTGTTAAAATAAAGAACATATATATTTTAGTTTTTGGATGACATGAACACCGATATCCCAAAAATATGACGAAGACATATACATACCATTTATGATGATTTATACCCAACGTGACTAACCTCTTTCAATTTCAATATGCTAAATTGAGAAAAAGATCATTTCCTTTTAAAGTTATAAATTAAAGAGAATTTCTTTTTTCAAAGATTTCTTACAAATAAAAAATAGTCAGCAAAGGTACAAAATATCTTATTTAGTCGGTTAGTATGTTAACGTGATTTCAATTTATTTATTTTTAATAAAAACTCCATCGCATTTGTTCAAGAGGAATTGAATCTTAATCAAAGAGAATAAAAAAGTTTAAGCAGGTTTTATTTCTATATAATTAATTCAAGAAATTATTTTGTTGTTAGGTTCACGATAAATATTTTTTATATTTATTTAATATATTTTTTAATATAATATAAAATTTGATATAACGATTACTAAATCTCGAAATTCTATTCCCATAACTTTTGAAGATAAATATGATTTTTTTTAGTTACCTTTTTAAGTAATTGTTTACCGCAAGTCAATAAATTTACTTTTATGTTTTTTGAAACAACAATTTTTTACTGACTTATAGTTAGTACTATTAAATCTACTAATTAGTTAACCAAAGTTAAGTAGGTAATTAATTGATTTAAAACACTAGATACGATAAAACATTTTCTTTTTCTATTATTGATCGCCCAAAGTGTGACTTTTGCTTCATGAAAAATTTAGTCCATATTCATAATTATGTTTAATGACTTTGGGGAGGTATTAGACTTGCTAGACTTGAAGAATAAGTGAAACAACCGACCTTAAGAAAAAGAAGACAAAACATTTATGTTGGAAAAGACCTTAAACGTTGGGCTATGACTAGGTCCGGATATAAAATATTGAAAATTGAATCATCTAGTCGAACTGAAATTTTTGATAATTCATATACGCTAGAATTTAGAGGTAAAATTTTAGAATTATGACATTCAGATTTAAATTTGGTATAAGACATTAGTGCCATTTGATGTTTGTTATTTTTGGAATATCAAATTATCTACTTGATGAAGTTGTCATATATCAACAGGTCAATTACTCATAACTACTAATCAAAAGAGAAAGTTAAAGACTAAACATAAACAAAGTTCACATACATGTCTTTTAGTTGATATTCTTATTATATCATGCCTTCACATGGGAAAATAGAAATAATTGAAGCAATAGTATTAACTTCGTGATACAATCGGCTACAACTTTAATATAGTGTTACCAAATACAGTATGGAGCAAAGTTTGATCGATCAATTACTAAGTTATAGAACCAAAATAATATATTTGGTATTTACTTAACTATCAATTACCAAATTCAAAAATTCCGAATCGAATACCAAATGCTCATCCTTAAGATTTATTATTTAGTTTACTTTGATCTAGAATATTAGTTCAGCCAAAGTAACTTTTAAAGAAATTAATGATTCAATTATCCACGTAGTTAACACAATGGAAATCAAGAGAGATTTTGTGTAGAAGCCAATGGATTAGCAGATATTAATTTCATTAATTAGTGTGACAATTAAAAGAGAAACTCATTATCTTAGGCCCCTCCATTAATAATTGCATAGATTAGGTGTCCAAAGCATGCATGAAAATGTCATGCAAATTAATCATGAAGGGACTATGGTCCTTCTATCCTATGTATTTGACCATAAAAATATATATATCTATACAACAAGCATCGTTTTCATTCTACATTTGCAATTGGCTTCTTCTTTTGTAACTTTTCTATATTTAGATTAACTTGAATTCGTTGTAATTTACGTTTTATTTTAAGATTTTTTTTATATTCAAAACTGTAATCAAATATATTTGATTGAAGATAGAACAATCATGTTCATTCTATTAAAGCTCTTATTGATACTATTGGATGATGGTGTTAGGTTCGTTTCTAACAAGGTAATATATGTAAAATAATAATAATATGGAGACTAATTTAAGATTTAGATTTAGTAAGTAATTTTACTATATAATTTGAGGCCTCAATTTCAAGTTTTGGTTTGAGATTAATGTATATTTATGAAATATCCATAAATTATCAATATCAATTTCAAATTTTATAAAAAACATGATTTTAAATTTCAAATTGAGATTTCATTATATTTTTAAAAAAATTCAAAACCTGACCCATCATTTTCAAATTAATAAAAAAAAAACTCATGCTCAACGTGAATACCACGTGGAAGAAATTATATTAAAGAATAACTAGTTATTACTATTGTTAACTTTTTTAGATCGATAATTTTTTTTTAGAATTACATGTATTCAAAAACTTGTAATAACATTTATACATAAAAGGGATGAAAATATGCAAAAACAATTTTTTCGACTTCAAATTAACTCATAATTTGAAATCATATCCAAAAGGGAACTAATTAAGGGAGTATTTAAGTACTTGGTCCATTTCAAACCACATCTTAATTAAACTAATTTTACATTAGAATATGATGTTTTTTAGTGCAGTCGTAGGTTATAATAGACATGAACTCACGTTTTGTCGAAAGCTGGGAATTAACAACTTGAAGATTAAAGCTTAATTATTAATTAAGTAACTAAACAAATAAAAAATCCCAATTGGTCGGTTACAAATAAATAAATTATTAATTAATTAGTGTTTTGTCGACGAGACCAGTGTTATCATGAAATTTAATTACTTAAAAATGACTCTTAGTGGCCATTTGGATGTCATTTTATTAACCACTATGATGTTAGTTAATTAAGATTCTCAACAAAGTCTCTCTAGATTACATATTAAAAAAGAAAGTAAAAGCTTTTTTTAATTAAAATAAGAAAGTCAATGCTTAGATTTTTTTTTTCTACACTTATAAATAATAATGATATTTAAAGGAATAGATAAAGATTGACTTTAAAAAGTCAAATCGGTGTCATTTAAGTATGGGCAGAGTCAAATGTCAGATTTTAAGTATGTTGGAAACATAGATATTTTTTTGCTTCCAAATATCTGTTTTTCGATTTTTATTTGTAGAAAATTCGTGTGTTTGAAAGTCTTAAATTTAACTTTAAAATAGATATTTTTTCGACACCACATATCAAAAGTAACTTTTCTTAAAAATACAAACTCAAATCGTTATTGTTGAGTTCGACTTTAAAAGAGATATTTTTGAACACCACATATCAAAAGAAACTTTTCTAACCAAAACAGTTGCTTAGACATTACTTTTCTCCTTTTCTAAACAATGATCAAAAGAAAATAATCATTTCAATTTTACATAGTAAAAATAAGATTGCATATACATCATTTTTTTATATTTACATTTAATTGATCATATTCGAACAATATAACCGTTCAGCCATGGATATTTAGCGGAGATCCTCGTACGTGGTGAATAACCAAGTTCCAATATATTATTATTTTTACTAATAATATGTATTCTTATTTATTTAAAAAAAAAACATTTTAAACACCATTTGTATAAATAATACTCCCACAAGAAAGTGTTTCTGAAATAGAGTTCTAAACTTGTAATAATTTGTTATTCTTCCTGTAACCCTGAGAGTCGTAGATTAGCTGGTTTAAAGATGAATTATGGAGGTATTATTAAATCACGTATAAATAATATTATATTTAGTAGTTGGTTAAGAAGTAAGTTATTTCTGTAATATATAGACTTAACACGTTATTTTAGTTTACTTAATTTTAAAAACTGCATATCTTATATATGTATAAGTTTTGAAAAAAATTATATTATACAAGAGAGGAGAGAAGATGAAATAATTAATATTTGAATCACAAAATAAAAATAACTAGTTTCTACATAAAATAATACATAAATTTTCAAAAATTTTCACAAAGCCATGGTGTCAAGATAATGTTTGTATTTGGGCCATTTAGGAAATAAAGCCCATTTCAAAATTTGCGAGTAACTGTGGTATGTTCCCCTATGCCACAGCCCAAATGACTCGAGAATTTTCAAAAATATTAATGGGTGCGTATATTTTTGAAGAATCCGAAACGGGTGGAACAACAGTTCTTGATGAGTCCAACCAACATAAAGCCTATATTTCACTCCAAGACTTCAATAAAATCACTAAAACACACAAAAAAGAACTCTTTATGTTACAATCTAAATATGCTTCTGTTAGTTATATGAACAAAGAAGATAGAAAAATATAGCTAACTCATGGTCGATTTTACGCTAGCATTTCTTTTGCAATTTCTCTTTCTTGAGAGCCAAGAATGTAGCTTCTATTTCGTCGTAGTTTGGTAGCTTAGGATGGACATGTCTATTTTCGTATGATCCATTTTCAGGCTCTTGAACCGGGAAGGAACTTGATCGAAGAAAGTTGTCTACGAGGCAATCTTTAGGCCTTTCAATAGGCAGAGTCATTGCTCTCAAATAAGGGGCTTGATTTTCGTCTCTTGCCCTTTGATATGTCATTCTTGACGTTGAATACATTGTCGAATCACATGTTTCTTGGCTCTTCAATACCTCCTCAGTATCGCGTTTTACAGAATGTTCGTTCATTGATTCAACATTTTGATCTTGGTTGATGTAGTCCTTTGTGGTTTTGACTCTCCTCCTTGGAACGCGAAGAGGAGATTCCACTTTGCCTTTCTCATCAGTGATCCAGTAATAACATGGATGTTCCAAACTGCAATGATTCTCCATTGTCTCGTTGCATCTGGAATGATCGTCGATGCACTTGACAAAAGTCATTGTGCTTCTGAATTTGACATAGCAAGGTTGATCATTTGTATCATGTGCAAATGTATGATGAGATCTCTGACTTTCCGAAACAGAACTCTTTCTTGTACTCCTTCGCCTGTTTTGGCGTTTTGCTTTGCTATCTGGAGAACTCTCGGGTAAGTCTCCGTAGTAGATTGTACTATCAATGTCTGACACAATCGAACCTGATTTCCTTCTCGTTCTTTTTCCAGATATCGTTCTGTTCTTCCTCGAGATTCTTGATCTTTCTTTTGCATTCTGTGACTCAAATTTCTTTTCAATGCCTTTAAATTTGCTACGAGTATCTATCTTTAGTCGCGAAGGAACAAAGGGGCTTTGAACATGAATAGCCTTTGATCCTCGAAGTCCATATCTTCCTTCACAGCAGACTCAAACTCCTGAATGTCATCCAAATATATCAATTGTTCAGGTAATTCAGCTAAATCTTCTTCTGTAGTTGATTCAGCAGCTCTTTTCTCAACATTTTGCTCCGAAATAAAGGCATTAAGATTCCTCTTTTCCCTTCCTGTGAACTCGTTACGATTATCCTTCAAAGAGTTCACTGAATCCTTACGAGACTTAGTTGTTGAGTAACACGTTGAATTTGCTGTAGGAAGTAGTTGTTGATGAGAATCGGATGGATCATCGATTAGGGGATCCATGTAATCAGCTGCAGCACTACTGGTTCCATTTACCTGCAGTTTCTTGGCATTAGGAATCATGTTATGCTAATAAGATTGAAACAGGACAAACATGTTCTGTCATTAAACAGTAAAATCCATACTAAATTCTACTCAACTCTGTCACTAAACAATCAAAATCTATCCCTAATTCTACTGCACTTTCGAACAAGTAAGGAACGAGTGTTCATCATGTAGTCGAGAGGACTACACCTCTACGAAGCAACCTAACATCACTTTAGATAGAACAGAACAAGTTCGTTCTCTGAAATCAATATATCTTACTTACGACAGGACATAATGGAGATTTTGATGTAAACTTGTGCTTCAAATAATTGGAGACTTAACAATGTTTGGCGGGACAGTTTCTGTCATTAAACAGTAGAACTCTGTCTGTATTTCTATTTAACAACGGATTGCATCAGATCATCGGAATAGCTTGTTGTACTTACCAGCTCATCTGGTGATTCGCGTCTGTATTCAATAAGCAAAGGTCCTTGTTGATAGCAACTCCTTGCAATTTCATCAACCAATCTGTACTTCTCTTCTTCTGATACAGAACTTGTACATATATAATTGATCATCTATAAAACCAAAAAAAAAGGATCAGAATTCTAAAAATTAACAAGTACACTCAACGACTATCAAGTTTCGTTAACCTGATGGCTCACAACATTCCCAGGAAGTAATTGCAGTGCAGATTTTTCGAATCTCTGACCATATCGTTCACTAAAAAACTTCCGAATTGCAGCTAGCTCGGGCACATCACCGAGTCTTGCTGATGCAAATATGAGACTTGACACTGCTTCATTGATATCATCAGGACAGTCCCTGAGAAAAACAAAACAAACATAAAAATCATTATTCATTATAGTAGTTGTATAACATTGAGTTTAGATTGAAGTGTTTGTGTTTTCTTACTTGTTTTTTCGAATACACGGAAGGTTGATCATTATAAATTCACAGTAACTCTCCAGTAAATCATA
The DNA here is from genome assembly GCA_027704805.1 of Solanum corneliomulleri. Lineage (NCBI taxonomy): Eukaryota > Viridiplantae > Streptophyta > Magnoliopsida > Solanales > Solanaceae > Solanum > Solanum corneliomulleri. The sequence continues at coordinate 62,593,704 of JAKWIY010003058.1, forward strand.
CACTGCAACCTTTCGTTCATCCAACGAAAGCTGTTCAACCTGAAAATCATACGAAAACTTGATATCAGTTATAAACTATGTTGCTCAGACTCTTCATAAATACTTTTTGGAGAATATGATACACGTGACATAACTTTTTTTGAAGAGTCTGAACAAACATAGGTTATATCAACAGAGGAATACATTAAGCTAATCCAAACAAAAATGAAAAATATCAACTTTATACTAACCATAATTATATTTTTTTGAAGAATTCATATTACACTTACCCTATCAATGACAATTTCGTAATGTCCATTTCTAAGTAACTCAGATAAATCATCCCTCAATTGTTTGATAATGCAACTTCTCTTGTTCTTCAATAGCTTAATCCGTCTTTGAACCCTTCTAATCAAATTCTTACTGTAATAAACAACAATTACGTCTCAATCCCAAACAAATCTGTTCAATCAAAATTCGTACTACTATAGAAAAAACAGTTAAATTTCTCAGATAGTCACTCAACTTATAGTTATTATATCAGAAAGTCATTTTCTTTGTTAGAAGAAATTGGACTTTGAGTTTATAATTTTGAGTGATGATACGAAAAAATGAACGTAACCAAAAGTAAAACATAATTTGTTTACCATTTAGAAGCTTTTCTCCAGCCAAAGAGTAAATTAAACATGTTTGTTGAGTTCCTCCAAGCTGACAAATTGATTAGCCTTGTGACAAATTCACACTTTTGTGATATTTATTAAAAAAAGTGAAGAATTAAAGCTTGTTATTATTGGATTAATTAAATTGGGTAATTTAATTTAGAATGGGTTTAGTGGATTTGGAGAAAATCAACAACTAATTAGTGTTTAGGAACTGCTCCACTTATTTCTCTACCATTAAACCCATTTTTCTTCTAACACGATCGTTAATCTTGTTTACTTTCTTCCCACCATCATGCATTTTTTTTATTTTTTAAATTTTAATTAATAGTACAATTTAATTTTCTATATATAAAATATAATTTTTTAAAACGAAGGATGTTCACCAGATCACATGTTCGAGTTACGTGGCTCCACTATTCATATAACATGTTGCACTACTTTGATTATAGTGCTTATTATTTTTACCTAGAGGTTAGCTAGTATATTTGGTTCAAATTATGTATTTATTTTTGGAAAAAAATTAAGATAATCTGTACTTATTATTTATTAATTAAATTCATTCTCCGAAAAGAATTAGAATTCAGAAAGTTTAAATTTTAAAATCATTTGAATTATTATTATTTTTATCCGTAAATGTTTCGATCCCAAACATGGGAATGGATAATTGAGTTCCGTAAACAGCACGCACTGGTTTCTTGTTGGGAATTAAAATATAATTTTTCCGTTTTAATTTATTTATCTGATAGTAATTTAATATAAATTTAAGCAAGTAAAATATTTTTGAATATTGTGATATTATTTTAAATTTTCTTTAATTTTATGATTTTAAACATGTCTTATGAAACAAAAAAAAAAGACATCAATACTAAAAACATATCCTACAGATAAATTAAAACAAAGGAGGTATTATTTTTTCTTAAGATGGTATTTATTTTATTTTATTTTATTTTCTCAGTCAAACGAACAGTTCACCAAATTCTATCAATTTTGAAGAAGAAAAAAAATTAAAAAAATAATGGAGAAGTGAAAGAGTTGTTAACCAACTGCTAAATAACTGAAACATTTCACTAAAAATATGGAAAGTGACATGGAAAAGTGGGGTCAAGTAAATTTTTATTTATTTATTAAAATTTAAATATCACGTATTTAGTATATATCATTAACCTTTCTAAGTGTTCAAATTTAAATTTTTGTATATATTTAATGAATTTTCTACGTATATAAAATTTGAGAAAAAATTACTCAATTAAGTTTGACTTGATATGTTAAAAGCATATGTATATCCTCAGTACCATTATTATACATATGATGTTTACGATTATATATACTATAGTTTTCTTGATTACTTAAACTTTTATTAATAATATGTGTTAATAAACAACGATTAAGTAATAATCGTGTCATGTAGAGTAAAGAGACGTATATTATTATTGAATATGAGTTACCACCTAATATGAGTACTAATTAATTAAATACTTTTTGTTTTCTTAAGCAGCTTGAAGTTTTGACAATTTGAAAATTAGGCTAGTAGGTAATCTAATATTCGAAAATCGATAAACTAGCTCCTGATACGAGGGATATACGAGAACGATCTATTTTATCTTTATTTATTTCGTAACGATCAATTTAGCGTAACTGGCTAATTGGATTGTTATCTTAGTATTTTTTTTATTTTATTTTTATTTATTATTTAATAATCATATTTTATTTTTTATCCTATTCTTTCATTGTAGTTCTACCCCTTACTGTATTTTTGTGTAGGTTTATCATTCAAATAAGAATGTATGACAACGATGGAAAAACGATACGATTTATCCAAATATTGGATAATTCAAATAAAATAATATGATATAATACAACACAATATATACAATATGATACATTATGAAACAATAAATAACGACCTTCCAAACAAAGTGCTCTCTGAAACATCAAATCAATAGAGTGCTTTAGCTAGAAAAATATGAATATTTACGTTGATGTCGTCTGGCCTTTTACCGAACCACGAACAAGAAATTTAGTGCACCAAACTATTCTTTATATGATGATTTGACAAATTTGTGATTGGGCTAAATAACTTGAAGAAACAGAATTTATATGTACATTCTATCATAAGTAACATTGTAAACTGCAAATAAAAAAAAAGTGTACAAAACTATGTAGACTTTTCAATTAATCCTTATATACTTAGTATGATATATATTTCAGAAACAGGCTTATTATACATATGAACCAATAAATATAATCGTATGTACTACGTACACACTTATTATTAATTAAAAACAAACACGTAGAACGCCAGAGAAGAACAGAGAAGACAGATTTTATCAGAATTTAACATCGAATGTTGGTTGACTATGTTCAACCTCAGGTTTTTTTCCAGGCTTCAAATCATGAACAGTTAATGTAACATTTGCAAACACATTAAATTGTTTTAATTTAATATCTCCCAAAATAATTTGCACAGGTACCTTAATCATTACCTTTAATGGAATTTTGCCATTTTTTTCATTTTCTTGAAATGCCTCATATAGCCCTGATCCAAATGTACTTTTACCTTTTAATTCAATTTGGAATATAGTTGTATTTTTTTGACCTTGATGAAAACTAGGTAATTTCCCCGTACAAATATTCGAATCGCTATATGTCACGTTAACAGAGCTACCTTCTCCGTAAATAAACCCTATAGCTGTGTTGGGATTATCTGCTTTCATCGTTATGATAAAATCTGCATTCACACTGAAGTCAGGTTGATATCTGAAATCCTTAACATCAAGGGATTGAAAATCGTACGTAGGCATTTTAGGTTTGTAGTACATGTAGAAATAGAAGGCTATCGAGGCTAGAATAATTATGAGTAAAAATAGGACGCAATAGCAACAACAAATGCATCTAACGCAGAAATTTCCTCCTCTACGCCTTTCTGCATAGTAATATTCTCCGCCATAAGGCGGAGGCCTTCCATATTCCCCCATCGCGGAGTACGGTGGAGGAGGGGAGGAAGGAGGAAATTAAATCAATTTTTTTTTTTTTTTTTTTGTGGTGGAATTTTTTATTTATAAATGGAGGATCACGATTTTATTTATTTTTTTGGTTTTAGGAAATAGATTGTTGTTATTTTAAGGGAGAAAGGAGAGGTAAATTTTGAGTAATGAATCCTATTTATTGATATTAATCCATTGGTTAAGGACATTGTTACATATGTATGGTCGGGGGCGAACCAAATAGTGTCTGAACCTCCTTTAATAGAGAAAAGTATATTGAATATGTAAAGTAACACTTATTTTTAACGTATATATTATAAATATCGAATAATATATTTATTTTTTTCTATTTTTATATATCTTTATAAGAATTCTAACTCCACAACGTTAGTAAAGAGATTAGCAAAAATATTGCTTTATATTTGGTTCTCTTGTTTGTTTGTTTCATTGTAATGTTTATTACACCTTTATTTGTATCAATTTCTAGGCTCGTTTTGTTATTCCCATGTTGAATTAATATTCATAAATTATAAAGATATATAATACTAGTGAAAATGTAATTGAAAAAGTAAAATATTAACTTTTGCTAGCTAGTTGATTGTAGCTTCCATCGTGCTAATTTTATGCATTATTTCTCAAAGAGCAAAATTAATAAAATAAAGAAAACGCAATGCGTACATTCTTTCAAATTAATTTTTTTAAAAATGTTCTATATGTACACATGTATATTAAACGTAGTTTCTCAATTTAAACATTACAAAGTTACAATATATATATATAAAAGTAAAATTGGAGGTATAGAAAACATAACATCCAATCTTTATTTATTCATAGGTATGAAAAACATTTCTATTCTACAAATACAAAAAATCTAGAAAACTTTAGTGGGCTCTCAATTAATCCTTGTACGCTTCACGTACCAATAAATACATACACACTTACAAAAAAAAAAGTAAAACGTCTAAGAGTAAGAAATCAAAGAAGAGATTTTATCGATTAATCGATCAATTTACGAAACGGTAGTCGATTTTTCCTTGATCAATCTCAGTTTTCTTGCCTAGCTTCATATCATGCACAGACATTGTGACATTTGCAAGAATACTCAATTCCCTTAATTTTGAATCTTTCAAAACAAATCTAAAAGGTACCTTAGCCAATATTGTTAAAGGAACTTTTCCATGGCTTTCACTAACTTGTAATGACTCATAAAGACTTTTTGCAAATGGATTTTTACCCTTTAATTCAATTTGTAACATAGTTACATTTTTTTGACCATGATGAAATGATGGAAATTTTCCTGAACATATTGTTGAACCACTATATGTAAGATTGAAGGTGTTAGCTTCCTCGTAAATAAAACCTATGGCCTTGTTGGGATTATCGGCTCTCAACGTTATGATAAGATCTGCATTGATGTTGGAATCATTATACCCGAATTCCTTAACATCTAGGGCTTCAAATTTGTAAATTGGAGCTTTCGGATCGTAGACTGTGAAAAGATACAAAAAGATTGCCGCTATGATAAGGACAATGAAAAATAGGACGCAATAACAACAACAAATGCATCTAACGCAAACATTTCCTCCTCTTCGCCTTTCTTGAGGATAATATTCCCCGCCCCCATAGGGATAAGGCGGGGGCCTTCCATCACCTGCCATCCCGTAGGGTGGTGGACGATTCATAGGAAGACGAGAATGAGGATGAGGATGAGAACGAAATTAAATTACGAATAATCTAGGTTTTTTTTTTTAGTGGTGGACCTATCTCCTTATGGATAGAGGACCACCACTTTTATTTTTTACTTTTTCCTTTTTTTGGTTTAAGGAAACAAAGTATTGTTATACCAAGGGAGAAAAGGAAGGTAGTTTTGAGTAATGAATCATATTTATATGATTGCTCCATTTGTTAAGGACATTGTTACATATGTGTGGCAAAAGACTAGCAAAATATTAATGCTCCTATTTTTGTGGTTTTTTTTCTTTTTAATGTTTACACCTTTAATTTCTAGGCTCCTTTGTTATTCCCATGTTGAAATAATATCCATACCTCACAAAAGATAGAACTAGTGAAAAGAATGATACTATTTTTACAATAATAAGTCATGAGTAGTATATTTTCTGTCTCAATTTATGAGGCCACCGTATAATCGTTTGTCACAAAGTTCAAAAAAAGGTTTTTTTAAAATTTGTTGTCTAATATATTTGTTGACCATTTGGGTGGATATAGACCATTTCATTAAAGAAAAAAAGGGAATTTTAAGGTTGTTTTCAATTATGAAAATATGACATTCTTTTTTAGAACAGACTAAAAAGGAAAATGTGTCGTATAAATCAAGACAGAACGAGTAACATTTTTTCATAATAGTAATGATTATACTTGGAATTATGCCACTTAGATGAACAATTAGAGTGAGGATGAAATTGAAAAAAAAAAAAAATACAATGGAAGAGAAAGTAGGCTGAATATTTCAGATCACGCGACCCGATAGACAGAGCATCCCGTTTACGTAGGGTTTGACAAAGGGCCGCACCCCAAGGATTATACGATGTAAGTAGTGGTATAGTCAAGATTTTTAATAAAAGTGTCAAAATATATATATAAATAACCACACGTGAATACGGATTCGACTATGTAAACTATACAGACACATACATAAAAACTATATTAAACTCGTGAACTATAAATCACACGTATAGAATCATCGATACCTTATGATTCGAGTAGGAGGAACAACGTGAATTGAAGACTGGCAATTACAATCTGTTCTTAGAGTATGTGACCACATGAATGACAAAACAGAAACCATAACAGAGTTCATTTTCACAACAATTTTCTTCATCTTCGTACGTCTCGAATTTTCATCATAGGTTTCAAGTTTGTAGCTCTGCAAGAAAATATGGCGTTTTCGAGCTCGTTCCGTTTGGTAACTAAGCGAGCTCCATGTAATACCATTGATTTGTGATTGATCTAACGGTTCATATCCATCGATCCTTTTGCTAAAACGTAAAGACCTATTACTTACTAGTGCGTTCATCTCTGATTAACCCTGAAATAGAATTTATAACGTTCTTTAGCTATAAAAGTTGTCTATCGCTAAATTATTATTTTTTTAGCTCTAGGGATGGATGGTAGATTTAAGTACAAATATATAGTAGCTAAGAGCAACTACTAATCAACGAGTACTAGTACAATTTTTATTACGTATGGTTTTTATATAAAATGTGTTAAATGTTAGGTTTGACTAGTAATCTTGCTATTTTTTTTAATTTTTAATATTTTTTTTGTAGATTCTTGAATAAATGGTCAATGATCTATTTAATATTAAATGACTAGTCTAAACACTAGAACAAAAATAACCATTAGCGACATTTAATTCTGAATTGCCGCTAAATATGTATTTTTAGCGGCAATTGTCACTCTTTGTATATGTCTCTAAAGCCTTTAGCGATATTGATTCTAATGGCACTCAACTAATGTTGGTAAAATTTTTAGCACTCTTTATTAATGTCAATATTAAAAACCGCTACTGAGTTGTTTTGAAAGTTTGAAAAATAATTAATAACATAGTAGTAATAAGACAAATGCTCCATTAGAAAAGATGTTGGTATTTTGGCAATTAATTTATTAGAGGATCTTTGACATGTAGTTGGAAAAATGATTGCCGTGATGAAATGCTTCATTGAGTACAAAGTTCAAAAAGCAAGTATCTCAGTCTCAATGTGATATAGTTTAATTTTATAATGTTATAAAATTATACTGATCAAAATAAATAAAAAAATTTAAATTTTTGTGAACTTTTTAACAAATAATTGAGATCCAACAAAGATAAAATATTAATAGTATCAAATATCACTTTAATTGCTCAAAAAAGAAATATGTCATTTTTTTAGAAGCTGAATCAATAAACAAAAGGGTTACGTGAGAAATTAGGAAGTATGAGCAGCCAAGTTTTGACGTTAGATTAATATATTAACGTGGAGGCTTATAAACTTTTTATCCTATATGGATGTATTTCTCCCTCCGTCTTAAATTATGTGCCTTTTTTTGGATTTTGAAATGTATTCAAATTTATATTGGTCGTAAAATTTTTATATATCATGTAAATATTTTGAATTTTCAAATATTGTGACTTATAGTATTTTTTAAGTAGTTTACAAATATATAAATTTTATTTCAAAAATTTTGATGATTACAAATGCAAATCTCTAATCAAACTTAAACTGTTATTTTCGAAAAACAAAAAAAGCCGGCGAAAGAAGTAATTATATATTATTATATGTTTATTTCATCATATTTCATCTGTTAACAAAAATAAGGTACTTATGATAGTACTAGGTAGGAGTTGCCCGTGCAAGCACGGCCCCAATATTTATGTATTATATTTGTTTTTTCAGAAATGTCAAATAAAAAGGTCAAGATGTTACTGAATTTCATAAAAACTAATTAAATATGTTAATAAGATATAATGGCTAATAATTATGTTATATCTTATATTTATGAATTGCCACATACAAATAGAGATACGATACAATTTAGTATAAACTTTTTAAATTTCCTCTCAATTCCAAAAGAAATTAAATAATGTAACAACAAATTAGCTTAGTAGGTGATAAACTTTCCTCTTACAGAATAATCAATTGAATTCTGGCTTTGCAAAATGCATATTTCTATAACAATATTTTCATCCGCAAAAGGAAAGCATTTGTGTCTCTTCTACTTTCGGAGTAACTACACATACTCTTCTTTATATGATCTCTCCACATCCCCTAGGTAATTGGTCAAGCCTTCTCTATGTTTCATCTAGATTTGTAACTTTGAGGAATCATTTTTTCACCCGATTGAAAGGATTCCCGTACTATATTCTAGTGTAATAAGGTAGTAGAGTTTAGCATACTAAACATTATGAATATCAAATACAACACTGGTTAAGAAAATGTAATAGTACAAAATATGGAAACAATATTTTTTTTCTCCATGCAACCTATAAAGGAGAGATATTGTTAATTTAATGAAAGAAATAGCTATGGGAAGATATAAAGTGCGGGTTGGAGACATTTAACTTTATTCTGCAAATTATATGTAAGCTAAAAGAATTCACATTGTTGATCCCAGTTATCAATAACCAAACTGCAGGTAGCATTTTTAAGCAGCTCCATCTTTGTATATCTCTTACATTTGTCTTTTCCAACAGTAGATACTTGCTAAGATTCCAAGACATTCCAAAATGGTGTGGTCAATATCGAAGAACCTAATTGTTTACAACTTCACTCTTACTAAGAAGTCTATTCAGGAGTAAATCAATATAGTAAAATATGAACTATTTTTCTATAGAAGATGAGAAGAGGAAGGTGTCAAACGCATTTACATGATCAATGCGGATGCATAGACTCATATTTCACAAAACATAGAGAAAATGAACCAGTGGTGTAAAAATCAAATACTTAGTATAGTGAAGAGTTGCTTATAATGTAGAGATTATAGGGTATAATTCTAACCTTTTCTTGAAATAAAACAAGAGCCGCCAACAATAACATTCTCCTGAATTCTAGATGTTGACTGGACCGAATTCATAGAATTTGTGCTCAAATGAAGGTGTTACTTGTTATTTCTTGTTTTTTGAGGCGCTTTCAATCATGTCGCTTTTTATATTTAGCAACTCTTATACCCAACATTCTACATGACATATTTCATATAATAATATTCATAGGACATATTGGTGTACTATACACATCTTTAGTTTATGATCATAAGATTTAAAAATTCGTGTAAAGTCAAAACTAAGACAAATAAGTTATAATGGTAGCAACATATTTAAGAAATTTTAAAAGAGATGAGTAAAGAGAAAGTACTACCGATGCAGACACTATAAGACTCATCTACAAGAGCATGAGATTGAACTCGTGTTGTCTGCAGAATCATAACAACCCACTGCAATCCAAGGCAAAACAATAGTCGTTAACACTATTGTTTCAAATTTTGACACATTTCTCTACAAGATTAGAATTACTTTCACATTTTTATCCAAACGATTAGGATTATCTAAAATGTGCAGCTTTAGGTAGTCATTTAACAATAAAACACGAATAGAAATGACATTTTATACTCGTTTTTATTTAATAGTCAAAAAATCCCCCGTTAATTAGTTATTGATAAAATCCAGAATGCTGCAATATATCTTGGCTTGGTAAGTTTTTTGGGTACCTGACTGTTCTTAGTACAGTTTCCTCATGAGATTTCATTGGCTTCTGCACATAAAGTAACTTAAATGAACATTATCAAACAAGGTGGAAAAATCATATTGTTCCAAGAAAACAAAGGCTCTATATAATTTTTCTAATAACTAATGATTAATGCTCTTTCTTATACCATTAAGGACCTTGATTGTTACACAAGAGATCTCATGAAAGTAAATCAAATTTCCCTAAGATCCAGGTTATATGAGAAGTTTAATTTCGTCCAATTCCTTAATGAACAAATACAAATAAAGCTGAAGTGATTTTATCTGATTCGATAGAAATATTTGCTTTCAAGTATAACGTGGACTCTCACTCTAGCAGAAGTTTCTGAGTAGCTTTCTCTAGCATTTGGTAATTTATGTTGCGTGTTCGATATGATATTATCTCAAGCATACATTTCTAAGGAAAGTAGCAAGGGAGAGAAGCCTTGAAATACTAAATCAATGTTGCATAGTGCAATTCAGAATCTATCGATTGACGTTCTAATACTAAAATAAAGAGAGAAATGAAACTTTTTGTTTCTTAATAACTAAATAAATAAAAGAAAACATGGATACTATAAAGCTTCTGAAGGGAAAAATTGATGACACATACACATAATTGAGAACTGAATAGATTAAAATATCCTTAATAGCAATGAAGCAGGTATGTTGAAACAAGCCTCTTCTAATATATATAAAAGCATATTTAATTTATTTCATCTCATTTAAATCAAGGGTGGCTCGTGTTATCCCCTTGCCAATGTATTGCTGGTGGTATTAAGAAAATGTGAGTTGTTTAACATTTAATAGAAAAGCGTAATTCAAAATTATGTTGATTTAAATTTAAAATATCATTTAGAAATATAACTTAGTGTTAGTTAGTTGTTATTTTTTTTTTCCTAACAAAGATAAAAGTTCCACAATTTATAAAAAAAAGTTTAGAATTTCTTTAATTTGTGATTACATGTTATTATAAGCTTTAAAATACATATAATTTTATAAAAGTTTACAAGTCAATAATAATAGTAAATAGTTATTTCTTTAACCTATATATTCTTTCTTTCATAAAAGGTCTACATCTCACCTTTCAGATTTCGCTTGTGAAGTTACACAATGTTATTAGCTAATTATTTTTACTAAATACTCATAAATATTTGTTTCCTCCATTTTACGCTACAAGATATACATTATTACAATATCAAACATTGATAAGGTAATTGCTTAAGAGTTAAATCACTTATTTATTTAGGGAAAAACAAATTCATTTTCTTTTACACAATTCCTGGATTATACTCATGGAAGTTTTGGTTTTTAAAAAATCTAAATTCAATTACATAAACGACTCAACCTCATTTTGACACATTAACTAATTACTCCAGTAGTACTAATTTGGGGGAAAAAGTGTTAATTCACCTTTCCCAAGAGTGAATTAATTCCAAATGTAATTAAAGATAACTACTTATAACCAATGAAATTGAAATTTAAATGTAATTAAAGATAACTACATATAACCAATGAAATTGAAATTTGAGTGAGAGTTGAAAAATAAAGTAACTTTTTGCGAATAGCTATTACAATAAATTTAATTAAGCTCTATAATTACAGTTTGCATATTTACGATATGTAACTACAGTTTAAACTGTTCTATTTGTATAATTCGTAAATTTGTATAATTTGCAGGTATATTTGTATAATTTAGTTAATTTTATATAAACTTGAGATAACTATCTCAATTTATACAATTACAAACATTAGAAATGTGTACAGTCATACAAATTATATTATATAAATTATGAATTATACAAAAGCTTACAAATTATATTATACAATTTACGAATTATACAAACATGCGAATTCTACAAATCTAAAAAGCTGAGCAGCGTAATTATAACTAAAAGTAGCTTGTGAATTGTAATTAAAGCACACTACACCTATATCAACTAATTAGCAAATATATGTCTGCTTATACGCATAATTTGCCAAAATATTTAATTGTATAGCAAGTAACCAATGAAGGTCACATCAATTCATGTATCTGAGATACATAATAAATTTCGCTTACTTCTCTCTCCATTTCGCTCACCGCTCTTCCTATTTTAGTATATCTAACAGCAAATTTACATGGATCTTCTTCAATATATGGTGAAAATTTTTAATTAGTGGTAAACTACATAATATTTTAAAAGTATAGTTAATAAATTAAGTATATCTAATTATGGAGTATCTAAAAAGAAGGAATAATTACATAATTTCCACCTTTTAGTTTACTTATTATCATTATCCCCTGTAAGGTTTACAAATTTCCAAAATTTCTCATTTTTCTCTTATGTCAAAAATGTCATTAATGTATCCGACCCTCCATTAATGTATCCGATCCTCTTTTTAATGTATCAAGTTTGATTTTTTGGCCATTAATGTATACACACCCTACATTAATGTATCTGACCCTCTTTTTAATGTATCGACATGTATCCGATCCTCTTTTTAATGTATCGGCACTTTGATTTTTTAGCCATTAATATATCCAATCCACTTTTTTATGTGTCATTGCTTATATAGTTGTGTCCGTTTTGAGGGACTTCTGTAATTGTATACTTTTAAGAGATAGACTGTAATTTTACCTTAAAAATATATAATTTTTGTAGTTTGCCGAAAAAAACAGACTTTACTTTCAATAATTTTTGGCCCATTTTTGTTTTGGAGCGTAGAGCCCAATTCTATATACAATTCAGATTTTGATGGATCAATTCAACGGAAACCAAGAGGGCCCATTTACATATTTCATTTAGTAAAGTAAAGTCAAAATTGAAGAAATATGGTACAAATAGTATTTCTATAAATAGTAAAGGAAAAACTATCTACTTACGCAACTATTCCTATCATTTTTTTTTATTTTTTTATAGTTTGAGATAATTATATATTGTCTTACATTATTAATAATTATATATCAGATTTCAAGTTACATAAATCTAGATATGTCATTATTTTTACTACTAGCTAGATACACTGAGTTAGGGAGAGAGGCAAGCGAGAGAAAGATAGGCGAGCGAGATAGTCTATGTATTCCTGACACATGTGAATCACAATAAATACGTATATCTAGATTACAAGATACCTTTCAAATACATTTTGAAAATATAGATACATAGGAAGAGAGGAGAGATGCAAATAACGAGAGATTTAGATTCTTGTCAATCAACTTGAACATAGTGTATCTAGAATAAATTACACTTAATTTTGACTTCATATATCCGATACGTATCTCAACGCGCTAGATACGTATCTTCGAAGTTTAAATTCTAATAAAACTCGTAATATTAAAAATTTACTTCAAGAAAAAATAATATGCTTCGAAACTAATAAAATTTATGTTGTTTAATGACCTTAACTTAAAGAGATCCACCAAGTAAAACTTTTATTTTTCATCAGGCTTGAGACATAAATTTTGGTTGTAATATACATATAAAGTAATCTTGTGTATAAAAATAGAAGTTCCAAACATTCAATAAATAAACAAAGATGAATTTTATTTTATATATTTATAAATGTAACAAGATTAATCAAAATATGTTGCGAGTATGACAACATCACATTTAATTGTGAAAATATGTCAGTTGAATATTTGATCAACCATTTATTTAACTTGGCACAAAATGTCACCTAACACATGATATGAAATTAAATATATCAATTCTGAATCCTACCAAACTTTGAATCATTCCTTATCCAAATCATTCTTATTAAAATCAAGGGTAACTTTCACGTATAGCAAACAAAAGATTTATATTTGTATGCTATAACAAACTTTGCATAATTGCGCTCCATAACAAACATAAAACTGTATAATTTGTTATACATATACAATTGTATAATTCGCTGGCCTAAATTGTATAATTCGCTGGCCTAAATTATATAATTTGCTGCCTATTTCGCTACAATTGTATAATTTGTTTTGCATACAGTTGAATCGAATTAAAATGTATGTATATTGCATAATTATAAGTGTATAGCAAGAAGATATATGTTTTTCTCGCTTTATACAAAACAGAAACACAATATACACTTCTGTTGTATAAGCTAGAGAAAATTGTATTTCACTGCATTGTATAATTCGCAATTTTATATTCGTTGGCCTTTTTCTCTGCAATATTTGAAGTAAAATGTTTGTAAATTGTATAATTAAGTGTATAACACGAAGATATACATTTTTGCATGTGTATATACAATTTTCTCTCGCTTTATACAAAACAGAAATAGAATTATATACTTCTGTGTATGAAGCGAGAAAGGCGAGCGAGAATGGAGAGTGGCGAGCGAGATTTTTGGGAGAGAGACGCTGGCAAATTTTAGCTAATGTTTGCTATGGAGCACAATTAAATCAAACCCTAGCTATTCCATTTAATTTAGGTTATTAGTTTGCTAATTATATACAATTTTCCCTAAAATCAATAATAACTATAACTCTACAAATAAAATCCGAAAAGATAAAAATAAAATAAAATAATTTTTTTATCAAAAGACTCTCAGTTTAAGTAACGCAAAAATCTTCTCTATAAGTAATTATTAAAGTTTTGAAAAAACTAGCAAAATTAAACCAATGTTCTAATGTGTGGCACATCCAAAATTACCTTTTATGTAGAAACTTTAAGCAATATATGATTATGATCAGCTATAGCCCACAAGTATAGCAATGTGGTACCACAACTCAAAGTCATATGTTCCCATTGGCACCACAAGCCAAAATGAGTTTTGACATTTATTGGCAAGAAAGGATGAATATATCTATACTCTCAGTGTGTGGCGTTTTAATTAATGAAGTTGGTTGAGATTATCAGGTTTAGGTTTACACTCTCAATTTTAAAGTAGTTGTAATATTTCGCGTTTTGAGAATTAATTTAACATTTTGATTAATCTATGAAGTTAAATTTAATTTAGTATTCTAAAATTCTAAAATGTAAATATTTAAAATAAAACGTGATACCATGCATAAGCAAAGTTTAATCAAAATTTTTATAATTTAACTTTCAAAAACGAAATATAACTTCAATCTCATGAAATTGCTCAAACTATCGCTGACACTAATACTTCATTTATTTTAAAAATATTATCTCTAAATTAGAGATTGTCCAATCATCAAAGCACTAAATAGAACTATCCCACTTCAAATAGATTGGATCATCCTAATCCCATATATACTTAGAAAAAAGCCAAAGATTTCTAATTAATGCATTCATTTTATTGGTTCCCAAAGTGGATCATACAATTCATTTATTCCTTAGTTGTTTGTTGTACAACATGAGTTGAATTTGAACAAATTCCATATAGTATACAACCAATATGGGCATGACTTCTTCACTTAATTAATCATAAAAAAACAACCAAAATGCCCCATGTATAGCAGCTAGGAGTTGTTTGTTGGTTGTTGCACTCAAAAATTTTCTCTAATTGTCATATGGTTAGTGGTTGCACTTTTTAGATCAACAAAATGCTTCTACTCTTATTAATTAAAAAATAAAATAAGATAGTGAAATCATTATCCTTTCCTTTTAATTTTTTTTCTCCTATTGGACCATTTCTAAAGTTGATTACAAGTTGGCCCCATTGCCTTGTTTAAAGAAAAGGTCAAATTCATCTAGCTGTTTAATTCTAGTGCTTGAAGTGATTGAGGAGTTAGAATAGTGAACTACTACTTCTTCTTTTTTTAACTCGAGGTTCGATATTTATATTAATGTGTATATGCGATTGAAATTTCTAATTAAAAGCGTAGAAATTTCAATCTTACCATCATAATTGATGCTGGTGAACTAATTGTACTCATTGTTATCAACATAGAATTGGACCATTTATGACAAATATATTAATACTTTATTCAATGTCATTAAGAGAAATTAGCTAAGATGATTAATCTAATCATCTAAGATAAAATGAACTAAAAAAGTAGTACTATATAATATATTGGGATGTGGAAAATTGAATGACCTAATTGTTAATGATGGAAGGATGTTGAACTTGAACACAGGAAGAAATTTCAACATCTTATGGGACACGTGTTGGAAATTGAGGTTTATACTTTTTGTCTTTTTGCCAACCCCATTGTCAAATCTCAAATTATTAATTTATAACTATTTATTTTTAATTCATTTCATATTATCATATACTATTCACTTTTATTCGTACACCATTAACATTACAAATTTTATAAAATTTGAAATTGAAGAATTAATTTTGAAATTAAAACATAAAAAAGTGTTATCGTTCGAATAAATAAAAATGAACAGAAAATGTTCTTTACTACTTTTGTTTTGATTTGGTTGCAATTTTGTGAATTAGTAAATTTAAATCTTATGAAAATATTATTGTTTTAACTCTCAAATTCCTTAATTGTTTTGGCACATATAATCATGAGATAAAGTCAATCATCTTACCCTAATAGATAAGGCACATTATATTATGCATGAATACCTATCAAATATCATTTGACTTTTCCTGTTTCAATTCTTTTCTTTTCATCTACTCCCTTGAGTCCATTTTAGTTAATATATTAACCAAAAAAGGATGATTTTGTTTAGGATATTTTTATCTAATCTCCAATTTCAATTTAATATTACTCTTTCTTTCACCAATTAATATATAATCAGAGTAAAAATAAAATTAAATAATAAATATTTCAATTTAAATTTTAAATTGGCCCAAATTACGTCCACCGCTTAATATAATGAAAGAGAAGAGAGCAAGCAAACAAAAAAAAAAAGATGGGGAAAAACGAAAGAGTGTCAAACAAAAAGTCTATTAGACAGAGCCAACAGATTAATTGCTGGTTTCCCTCATATTACTAAGCTTTCATTTAGAAAATGACACATTATTATGGCAATGTCATGATGGCAACACTACTATTGTGGCTTTTTCTGCAACAAAAAAGGTCCCACTTCTGTTCATGTTAAAGACTTTTTTGAAAACCCCTTCATAAAAATCATAAACCTAACCTCATCCACAACCAACAAACAAAAGTAATATAATGCTAGTAAATACTCTCTCGATCTTAGTCACAAGTTTCAAGTTAAAGTTATTTTTAATCAGAAGTTTCAAGTTCAAGTCTTTATTCTTAGCCAGGAATCTCAAGTTAAAATCATTCTTAACAAGAAGTTTCGAGTCAAGTCTTCATTCTTAGCCAGAAGTTTCAAGCTAAGGTCATTCTTAGGTAGAACTCTCAAGTTAAAGTCATTCCTAATCAAAAGTCTCGAGTTCAAGTCTTCATTCTTAGCCAGAAATTTCACGTTAAAGTCATTCTTAACCAGTAATCTCGAGTTCAATTCTCTTTGGATACAGAGAAGTATTTTATCCTCAATGTGAAATTTTCTAATAGAAATTCGAATATAGTCAGACTCCGATAAACTAAAAAGAAAAAAGTACTATACTTCATAAGAGATTCAATGTGAACACAGCAACTCTTTTTTTTTTTTGTGCACTTGTACAGGAAATTTTTTACTATTGAAAGATGAACTATTTACATGAACATATTACAAGGAAAAAGCACAGATGAAACACCAAAAAAGGTACTTCAAAATTTATACAAAAGATGGAGCAAAGTACTAGGGGGTCATCATAAGAGTTATGTAAAGATGAAGTCCTACACAATTAGTCCTCTCCCTATACATACAAAAAAACAAGTCACAGAAAGCTCAAGCTAAGGATTCGGAGAACAAAGCGTAAAACACTAATGCCTTTATACAGGAGGGAGTTCTAAGGCTGTTCATGCTACCGAAAGCAACAAACCGAAAACACCTCAGAGAGCCTATTTTTTAATGAAAGGAACTCCAGTTATTACTCAGCCCCGTTGGTGGGGTTTTATAAAGCGCGAATTCATTCATTTGAGATGTGATTAGCCACGACGACTACCCATGAAATAGTTAAAGTCGTGGTGCTGGACACCCAACTGCTTTAGCCAAGAATCAGCAACACTAAAAAGTGTTGACAGCCTCTCTTGGTCCTTCCCACTCCTGTCTGAAAGCCACACATCTCCCTGCATTTTGTAAGTGCCCAAGCCGAAAGGCGTAAGGGGGATACTTTCTCCTTCCTTCCGTTTTTGTTTGCCATTCTCCATGTCATCATCAAGGTCCATATCTACACCATTATACCAAAAGGTTCGGTGTGAAGGGAAAAGCAACGGTATATTCTCAAGTTCAAAAAATCAAAATACGGATCGAATAATACCTTGAAAAGAAGAAGAAAGTGTGTGGAATGTGAGAAAGCATGCTGACAAGTCTTTAATAGTTCTTCCCATAGGAATGTGATATATCGGATACCTGTTATTCAATTCGAAAAAACTTAGTGAAAAAACTCCTCCATTTTGTTCCCCTTACTAAACGAGCAAGTCAGCAATACCAAAAGTATACACTACAACGAACACACAAGATCCAATCCAACACTCATCAAGTAAACCTTTTTAACACATCCCAATCTAACACAACAATTCTACGCGTACACGTTTCATTAACTTAACAAAATCTACTATCAACAAACCATCAACTCCCATGATCATATGGAAACAAGTAGAGAATTAGCATACCAAGCAACGGACATCCAACTAGCTGGTGAAAGGTCTACACTTCTCAATGACATTAATCCAGGGTATCTTTCAGCGAAACCACTAATCTGCAAGCAAAATGTATTCGATTTTTGAATCAAAGAACTCGAAAACAAACCAATATATACTAAAAATTCAAGCCACATGCTTCAAATGGAATCTCATATCAATAACGACAGCTTACGCTACGCCAAGAAACAGAATAAAGAACAATCCTGTACTAAACATGTCACCATTGATTCCAGAAGGGTAAAACTATAAATGATATGTTGATTAATGTTCACAAAATCACAAGTAAAGATACATAACCAAACTTATATGATTCTACTACATACATTTCCTTAAAGCACCAGCTACCAGTGGGTCAAAAAGAAGACTTTCAACAAGGGGAATTTGCAGCTTAAGAGGGAAAAAAAAGGGTAAAAAAGAGGATACCTTGTCCATCAAAGGGACTCTTCCATAAGGAGTTGATCTCTCAAAGTACTGAAAATAGAGATAACCCCATCTATCATTCATATGCCAAAGACTATCACCTTCTTCAGATGAACATCCATCCCATCTTGACAACTTCTCACTTTCACTCTCATCACTAAACGAATCGCTAAACGATGAATCCCTTGATTCTGTCTCTTCCCTATTAAAAAATGCAGCACAAACCCTCATTTATCTTCATAATTAACAATTAAAATGATCCTCTGTGAACACGAGACGTTTAATGCACAAAAATTTAAGATTTACCCACAAAATAAATAATGATGAAATTGAAATTTTTACCTGAGAAAATTAACAGATGATCTGCTGATAAAGATTTGAATAGCAGAAAGATAAGGGACATAATATTGTACTAATGTTTCTGCTGAATCTGTTTTAATAGGAACTCCAGCACCATAAGCACTCCATTCATCATAACAATTCCAAAGATCACCCAAAGTAAAGTATTCAACTTTTTCTCTTTCCCATGGATGCCATAGCCTATTTAGGTTTCTAATCTCACTCTGCACATACCACAAATCACATTCGTCAAAATCAAATTGGGGGTAAGAAAAAAAAAAGAAAAAACCCCAAAAAGGAAATAAACAAACCTGAGGCAAACACTGTGAAGGGACTAATGGTGTTGTGCATTCCAAGAAACAATCAAGGTTTGATTGTAATGACCCCTTTTCCATTGACATGATTATTCAAAAACCACAAACACAGAGAGAAAGAGAGAGAAAGAGATTGAAGAAACTGTTTCTCTCTCTAAACACCCAAAGAAACAGAGGAGAAGAGAATTGAAAAAAAAAAAAAACACAAGAGTAGAAATGGGGAAAAACAGAGAGACAGAGAGAACGAGAGAGAAAATGACGGGATTTGTGAATAAGAGGAGAATATTACTCGGTCTATATACAAGGTGAAAAATATATATTTTTTTTGACGTTTGGACAAACTATATTATATAAAAATACATATAAAAAAAAAACACAAAAAGTCTTAATCTTTTTCAATCTTTTTCCGGTCACCGCAAAACCCAATAATTCCGGCGTAATTTTCTCTTTTTACAGTCAAAACCCAAGAAAAGAAACAGTATAAACCCCTCAAAGAATTAATTAAACTTAAAGAAAACACAAACCCATTAGAGAAAAGAGACTTATCTTGAAAAACAAATGAAAATAAAACCGACCCAGAAAGCAAAAACAAACAAACAGAGTATAGGGGAAAACGACGTGCTCTGTAAAAAGCAAAACAGAATCGCAGAAGAGAAAGAAAGTTTAGCTTAATGTATGAGAGAGAAAAGATACAAAATGAGGAAAAAAGTTTTAGTGAAGACGTTTGTATCACGCGAAGAAAACAAGGAAACAAGCAAGCAAACGTCTTTCTTTCAATTTAGGCTGTTACAAAAACATAGATAAGTGAACAAGCTTTTTCTAAACCAGAGAAAATGATGGGGTCTTTGTTCATCTCGTTCTCGTATTATTGATAGTCTTAAAAATATTTTTTTCGTAATTACTTGGATCTAAATACACTCCTAAGTGTATTTTCAATGTCTTTTTAAATTTTTAAAATTACTTGTTACGTCATAAAGCAGGCTCTCAAGAGTGTAAAGAAAATGTTTTAAGATAGGACAAATAGTCTGAGGACGAAATCAATTATAATTTTATTTTAAATTTAAAGGTATTTTCAATATTTATCTATAAAATAGAGGAAAATAGTCTGAAAAGTACCTCAATTCTGATCGAATTTATTGTTGCGATATATATGACCACGTAGACACATTACTATTAATAAAGTTGCATTATTTTTTATGTCCACATAGATAAATATATATGTCAAAAATACGATATTAAATAATTTAGAAACATAATAGGTTCTCATTAAAATTTAACATACGATAAATTCGATCAAAGTTGAATAATTTTCAGACTCTTATACCTATAAAATATAAGTAGAGATATTAACTTTATTTATTAATGGCATAATTAAAATTTTAAATATTAAACTATTTTAATTTGATTATAGATTTAAATATAAAATTTATAAAAAAAGATTTGAATCTCGAAATTGAGATAATGATAAGTAAAAGTGAACCGGAGAAAGAGAGGATGACCTTTTCTTAACGGAATTCCATGGTTTGGGATAAAAAAGGAATAAACTTTCTTCATTAAAACACAACACATATGTGGAAATATAAAACAATGTACTAGTAAATAATTTTTAATGTTTTTCTATTATAATAATAATAATAATAATGAGAATTTGCTATGAATTAAATTTTGTAAGCTTGCTCCTAGATTTTTGGTGAACCAGTTGAACTTTGACTGGAAAAAGAACAAGCCTCTGTGTGTGTGTGTGAGGGAGAGATTATTGGGATTTGGGATATAATTAAGGCCATGAGTGTGAAATTAAATGTATAATTTAATTGAAAGAATAAAGCATTTTTTTAATATCGTAAAATCTATGATTAATAATAATAATAATAAAGTCATATGAAAAGACAGTATATTATAAATGTGAAAAATCTTGATTAAGTCAATATTTCTATCTTTATGTTTTTGCTTTGTTGGACAAGGTCTATCTATGGACTATGGCTTACAAAGAAATTAAAGTAGATTTACTACTAAAATTTCTTTCATTTCCCAAATTGTAATTTACTGATTTTTGAATGAAATATTCATATTTCTAAGTCTCATTTATTATATTTTATATGATAGTAATAGACTACTAATAATTAGTTCAAACGTTGATTAAAAATTTTATTTTAGTGATAGTGAAAGAAAATGTTGGCATGAAATTAAAAGGTTTTGTTTGACTACAAAAATATCTGAAGATTTGAATAACTTGATTTAATTTAAATTAATAAACGGAATACCATTAAATTAATGGTAGAGTTTGTTTGACCACTTCTTTAAAAAAAAAAAATGCATAAATTTTTGTATAAATTTTTTTTGTTCGTTTCGAGGTCTTTGAAAATCTTTTTGCAGATGAATGTTTCAATTAGTTCAAACGTTAATTAAAAAAAAAAAATTATAATGTCAAATGACCTGAAAATTTAATAAGAAATTTTAAGAACGTTTATTAAATTTCTTTTTTGTTGAATAAGATTAAAAAAATTAATCAAAATTCTAAAAGTTATAATATCTTTTGATTTTAAAATAAATTATTTTTTTATTTTTTCATCAAAAGATATTAAAATTATTTAAAACGCTAAAATAACATAAGAAAAGTTTATTAGGATCGGGTTACTGCATTGATGGTAAAAAGATAGTAATATAAATTACACAATTTAAGTTGTTTATATGATATCCTATAAATAAGACGTGAATATTTACTTTCTTTAAATATTGGATTTTAAAGGTGTGAATAAGAAGTGAAAGGATGTGGTTTTTTCAAATATTGTAATTTTTACGAAGAATTGTTTCTTTTCTAAAAGGGTTATGATCATTCGAAAGGTTGTGCCTTTTCCAAATGATTGTAATTTTTTTGAAAGTTTATCTCTTTTTCGAGTAGTTGTGACCTTTTCTATAAGATACAATTAACACATTTTTATACTATTATTTATTGGCTATGAATAGAAAGTTCTCTCATTTTTCTTTGTTGAATTCTTCCCTTCTTTATGCATACATTTCTTACAAAAACAAAATCAGTCAATCGTCTCTATGTGAGAACTTATTGTGGTCTTTTAATTCATTGAAATTATTGGAATTTGAATTCTTGCTACTTTTTTATTGATTAATTCGTTTGATTTTGAGAAAAATTAACCTACAACACGAATACTTAAAGAGATTAAATTTTTTAAGAAAATATGATGAATTTTATGAATTTGGATAAATCATTTCTCTATATTCTTATTTTTTATTATTTCTAATTTATTATTCTAAATATATAGAACAACATTAAGAACATAAAAATCTGTCACAAATTTATTATTCACTAGTCGAACATAGATTTCAATAGGGTGCAATCAAAATTAAATAAAGGTAAAGAAATTAACTATGTGTCTATTAATTATGAAAATAACATTAGGTTACTCGTATTAATTAATCATAAAAAGATTTATTGGGAATGCCAAAAGGTGTCCCTTCTAATTCATATCATAAATACTCTTTCCGTCGACAATTAACTATTATGATTTTCAGAGTCAAATCATAAAAATTTTGATTAATATTTATGATGCATATTTTTATCATATTGATATGTAAAAAATTAAAATCTATAATGTTTCTCGTATAGTTTTTGAATATTTAATTTCTTTTTTAAAAATGTAATCTAATTAAATTATATAAATTAACTTTTGATAAATATACATAACAAATAAAAATGGACAAAAAGTAAATCGAATAGATATTCTTTTAACGTATTCAAATTAATCTTTCAATTTTGAACCGGATAACAAATTTAGACCTCTAGTTAATAAAAATTATATAATCAATAGCCAAATACCACATATTTTATTAATTTAATTGACCAATTCAAACACTGAATCAGTAAATATTATCTCACCCAATCCAAAAAAAATTGAATTAATTATTTAAAGAACATAGAATTTAATTAATTGTTTTGTTTACTATCCAACACAAAACAAGGAAGCAACAATAACTTGTCATTTGGTAAACCGCGTGGACGTAACACTAAGATACTAAAAATAGTATACAAAATGTTTGCTTTGAACTAATCCAATGATATTTTTTTGTTGTATTATATAAATACGTTATGATTATGTATAATGTTTTCATGGAATTCTATCGTATCTCTCACCGCATCACATAATATAAATTAACCGCATATAAAGTTTTAAGAAAGAAAAAATTAAATCATTAATATATGTATAAGTGTATTGCGATGTAACTATATATCATCTCATAATATAAGTGCTTTAAAATTAATTATAAAAATATGTTATTCATTTTTAATAAGAAAAAAGGTCTGAAATATTTCAAATATTTATCGAAATTGTTGTTGTGATACTTAACTTTATGGATAATTTTTTACCTCTGAATTATTAAATAATGTATTTTAAGGCATATATGTATATATGTGTCCACGTAAAAATTATAAATATTGCATTATTTTAAATAATATATGTCCACGTAGATACATATACGCCTTTAAAATACACTTTTAAAAAATATAGAATGGTAAAAAGTCCATAAAATTTTGTCATCGTAACATCTATTCTGATCAAAGTTGAATTATTTTTAATATTCTTTTCCCATTTTAAATTGAATTAAAAAAAAAAAAAAGATATTATCTTAATTGAGATAAAAAAAAGTACAATTTAGCAAAACAATATGTCTTTTCTTTTTTTTACATATTCCATTATTGTGAAGACACGTTTAGTTAATATTGATTATGATGTGTGGGGTTTAGCTTTTACACTTCTTTCGACAATATTAGGATTTTTGGACATGTGTGAGCGTTGGTTTTATTTTAATGCAATATCTTTTTTATAAAAATGTAAATTTATGTATAAAAATTTGTCTGTAATAATAGACATAAATTCTTCATAAATGATTTTTAAAATAAAATCAATGTTAAAAATTTGAAAAAATTACATGAATTGATATATTTAATAAATAATTACTTCTTTTAACGATACTTTTATTTAATACCATTTATAATAATACTGTGTTAATTTGCAATATCAAGTAAAAGTAAATTGTGTATGCAATATAATGAATTATAATTATTTTTTTGAAATATATTATGTTTGTTTGGTAAAAATTTGACACGTTATATTATAAGTGTATAAAAATGTGTGATAAATGTATTATCCATCATTAAAACTTGTATTATACGTGAATAATAAATTATTCTTTGTAATATGTATTAAACTTGTATTATAAATGAATAAAAAGTGATCAAGTGAAAAAAAATATTATTGCTATAAATGATAAATATTTTTTTATTATAGTATATTGATGTAAGTTTTCCTAAAAATTTATAGATCGAATTCATATAAGTTTAAGAAGAAATTAGCCGGATAAACAAGCTTATACTATTTGATTACTCATCATAGCTATAATTTGCTTTAATTACTACTCCCGACTAACATTATACATTAATTACGTGAGCAGATTTCGAGTTTATATAATTAGTCATGTTTGTATATGTATAATTCGCTAGGATATACAAATAAATATGTATAATATACAATTTTCTTAGCCTATATACATATACAATTGACCTCTCTGCCCTCGCTCGCTCGCCTCTCTCCTTCCTCTCTCAATCTCGCTCACCTATCTCCTCCCTCTCCCAATCTCGCTTGTCATTTGTACAAATGTATATGTATGATACACAATTATATACAATTATATACATATAAAATTCACCTCTCTCTCACTCTCTGCCCTCGCTCGCTCGCCCTCTCCATATCGCTTGCCTCTCTCCCAGTCTCGCTCCCTCTTCTCCCTCTCCCAATCTCTCTTGCCATATATACAATTACATATGCAATTATCTAATCAATATACATATGCAATTCACCTTTCTTTCACTCTTCCCCCCCCCCCCCCCCTCTCTCACTTCTTTCCTCTCTCTCCCAGTCTCGTTCATCTCTCTCCTCCAAATAACATGTAGCTACAAATTGTAATTATCAAACTATAGCTATATAGAGTAATTGATTATTTTTAAGTGGCTATATGTGAAAGTTTCCTAAGTTTAATAGTGAATATATCTTTATTCGGATTGGCTAGGAAGGGGTAAAATTTATCCGTATATGGTGTTTGCATCAATTCAATATATACATGGCATGAGTTTAAATTTATTGTTTATTTTGCTTAATCTTTATTAATTAACATGTGTTTTACTTTATTAAATCACATCATAATAAAAATTAAATTAATTTGATGTAAACACTCAATGTGAGCAAGTTTTTTCCGAAAGAAGCAGAAGGACAAGTTAGTATTAGAGATTTAGAGTAATTGATGCCCCTTGATTTTCTTTTACTTATTTGATATATTAGAAAATATTATTTTTTTACTTATCCATTCAAATAAATCCTTATTAAGAAGTAATCAAATGAAAATGAAAATGAAAATTTTTGGTAATTCGATTAGTTGATTATTTGAACATCTCACGGATCACAGTCTTAGAATAGAAGATCAGGATTTATATTTAATATATGAGACACTTTATATCCAAATTTAGAATTTTAAATTATAATTAATAAAGATAGTTTAGCAAAAAATTGTACTATCTTTCCCTTTTTAATATATGAGCAAACCTTATATCCAAACATATGTTCGAATTCACAGAGACATATTTATACTATGCTAAGGTCCTATTATTCTCTGAACTTATTGTATAAATAATTTTCTATCATTTTTCGATATACGTGGCAATATCAACCAGATAACTTCAAAAAATTGTCAACACACTTTGGGCCCGCAAGAAAATATCACGTAGGTCGAAAGGAGGTAAAAAGTTATTTATAAAATAAGTTCGTGGTGGAAAGAGTAATAAAACATTAATATAATATAAGTATGTCTCTAAACTTTCAGACATAAATTGAGGCAATACTTATTTATTTTTACTTTTTTTTTTTCTACTTTGTCATTGAGAAAATTTTGTTGCAAGGACATGAATAGGATAATGAAATTGTAGGGTTTGATCCTCACAATTATTATGTTAGGTATACACTCTAAAGGACATTATTAAATTGAAACTTTTCATCAATTTTTTTTTCTTAACTTTTAGATGTGACTTTAAGGTCCATCACATCACGTGATAATAATAATAAATTTAAAAAAATAAATCTGTGACATTAGTGAATAGATTTTGCTAACCAAGTGATGTGCACAATCATCATTTAGCAAAAATTTTAAAAATAACTACTAAACACGTGCTACCTAACTTACGGGTTTTAATCATTCCAGTATTTAGGATAATCATAATCATTTAATTAATTCGAATATTTTGTCCATTATTCCTGTTCCTTTGAAGAAAAATGAAGTCCAAAGCTTCATTAAAAAAAACAACAAATTATCTAAATATATAATTTATTTCGTTATATTCTTTAATAAAGAATCGCTGGTATAAGGAATTACAATAAATAGTTATGCAATAAATATAAATAGTGTTGGAATAAATGTTTTGTCTCTTGTTTGATTGTTATATTTGAGATAAATTTATCCTTTTATTTATACAATAGTGGTGGGATGGAATAATAAATTTTAGAATAACTTATTTTCAATCAAACGACCCCTAAAATTTCCTATGATATGAAAAATATAAAAATTTCTATTCTTTCCTATTATGATATGTCACTTTACGTGTTGTAGCTGTCGAATATATCACTTTACGTAATATAAATGATCGATACATTACGTTACGCGATATATCGAAAAATTGAGTGATCTATTGATATCAAAATGCGATGTGTATGAACATTGAGAAACATATCTGAAACTGAGACACGATATCATAGACGTTTTAAAAAAGGTTTGGGCCCAAAAAAAAAGTACTCAAATACTTTTTTCAAAAATAATTAAAAAGAAGTGGTTATTGCACCTTGACACAACTCAATTTGTGTTGATTTTTGTCTTTTTAAGAGGTTTTATTTTAACACATGTTAAATTGTCAAGATAAAATACTCTACAAATTTAAAGGTACATTCAACTCAATATCGAAAACTTTCAAGTCTCCACTACATCAGAAATAGCTTTACGAATTTTTCAAATTATCTAATAAAAACTTAAATTCATCAAATTCATATCCACATTTTTTATTATTAACATAAAAAAAAATCTACCGAACAAGTTTTTAACCTAAATAAAGATTAAATAAATCACCAAAATGAATTGTAGTGCAATAGTGAGATTGATTTATCCTTAATCAGAGGTATCAAGTTTAAATCTAAAATATGATGAAAATTTTATTAAGAAAGTCACCTACACCGGATGAAATAAATAAATAAAACAATTGAAAGGAAATCTTATCCATGTTTGAATATTTATATCTCGTATTATAAAGTCTTATAGAAAATTATTGAGGCATCTAATCTAGGAGTTTACATATTTGTATAATAATAAATAGTTAGTCCAAATTTTTGTGCTAATCTAAGATGAATTTTGGCATCATTAGCCAATCACTAAGCAATATTTAATTATTTCATCATCTTCCATATAGTGACCTATGCAGCCTACTTGACTATAGTATCATCTAATCTAAAAAAAAAATTGTGACTATACCTCCTCTGTCTATTTTAATCGTTAAATTACATTTTTCAAAAATTAATTTGATTGATATTTAAAGTTAAATTAAATTATATTAATTCAATATTTTAGATAATAAAAATTAAATATTCAAAATTATACATAATAATAAAAAATAATAATCAAAATTTTTATAATTTATTTTTAAAAAAAATTACGGCAATTACAAGGTGACGAAGGAAAAGTAATTAACAACACTTTCCTCAGCCCTTTATCCACTTGTATTCATTCGTTGTACCAAAAATAAATGTTCATATTTTACCTTTATCTTTTTTATTTATTCATTATATTAAAAATAGGTATTTGTCTTTCTTATTTTGATTTATCTATGATAAAATTATTTTAATTTACTGTCCCTAATCTATATAAGATATTTATTTATTTATTAAAAAAAGAAAATTCTATAGATGAAAAAATATTTTTTTATTTGTCTATGAATGAGATGTTCTATTATTATTTTGTAATGATTCTACTATACGACATATATTGTAGTACTTACAATAATTAATTATTTGAATGTATATAATCGAAACGATACAGCTCTATTTCACGTTTATTTCACATGCAGTACGTAGGTGGACCATCTTCCATTTCAAATTATAAAATTTGAGTCTTCAGATAAGTTACGTGGCTTTTCCACCCTTTTTATATTAATGGCTTTATAATTAAAACGCTGATACATCAAAAAAATGATGGTCATATACATATGTTGATACATAAAAAAAAAAGGGTTAGATATATTAATGAAGGATTTAGATATACTCCCTTCGTCCGATATTGTTTGTCATATTGCGCTTATCGAAAGTCAATTTCACTAATTTGTAAAGATAAATTGGATCACATTAATTCGATATTCTAAAAAAAAAATTATATATTCTAAAACTATGTGAAAAGTACTATAAATTACAATTTTTTGCACATTAATATGATTAAAAAATACATCTTAAAATGTTAGTTAAAGTTTTTATAATTTGACTCTAAAAATAGAAACCATGACAAACAATATCGTTTAGATGAAGTATTAGTGACCAAAAATCAAAGCGCTGATACGTTAAGTTGGATACAAGCGTTGATACGGTAAAAAAAAAAGGGACAAATACTTTAGTGGCATTTTTGTCTTAAAGAGAAAAATGAGAGATTTTTTTAGATTTGTAAAATTTATAGGGAATAATGATATTAAGTAAATTAAAAAAATGAAATTTCTATAATTATTTCATTTTTTTAAGTTGATTTTTCATTACATGTTCGTTATCAATAAAAGTCTATCTAAAGGGGAATCACGCCCTAATTAAAAAAAAAATGCATACGCCGAATTTATAAAATCACAAATTTTTGAGTAAAAGATAAAAGACTTTTATCCATTTTATCATGATTATTAGTAGTTTGTACGTGGTAAATTTATATATACATATAAAAATTGATATTCTTTTCTTTCATTTTTACTTGTTTATTTTTTAATTTTTTTTATTATTAATTTTGACATATCAAAAAAAATAATTAATTTTCCTCATGTTTTATCCTTAGCATTAAATGTTATTAATTATCCATAACATTGTCTTGTCCTTGGCATTAAATGTTATTATCCATAACATTATTCAAGACTTAATACCAAACACGAACGGGCTAGTAAAAATAGTGTGATTGAAATATTTATAGCAATAATAATTGAATTAATAAATGTGTAATAATAATTAAATTAATAAGTGTGTCAAATTTAAAAATAAAAGAGGGAGAGTATGTTAGAATTAGAACTTATCCAGTTCGTGAAACACAATATGCATCAACTCAAAAATGTGGTCCATGAGTTTAACAGAGGAAGAAAAACAAATAATTGCATTGGAGAGGGTGAGAAAATGACTAGACATACCCTTCCGAGTGGCTCTCGAGTTTGAAATTTCTTGCCAGCAAAAGTAAAAATTTATCCAGGTTGAATTCGTTTCATCAGATATACCTACTGTAGGTTATTTCTCCTATGTAATTCGCGAGCTATTGCACGAAAATAAAGATTTTATCTGTGACTTGTGAGCATTCAAAGGTTCGAAATTACGGATATCCTTCTCATAAAAAAATGACTACACGTAGATAATAATAATCTAATAGAGAAAATCAGCCAAATGCTAAATTTTATACGATAACAATGTTTTATGAATATTTTTAAAAAATTAATATAATACATTATTTATTTATATTGGTGCCTAGAGGACCAAGAGTTAATTCCAATTACAAAGATTTCTTATTTTTACATAATGTATTTATATTTTAGAAATTACAGAGTCAGCATTGCTTTAGAATGTGTTTGGTAATATGTGTGGTGGGGATTGGATTATGGGGGTGGAGGTGAGGTTCATGGGATCCGGGTCGAGTCATGGGGCGGAGCACGAATACTATGTGGGAGTCAGATAAAATTATCGATATATTTTATGATTGAGATGAAATTATCTATATGAAGTGGTACTTTTAAAATTTACATCTTAATTACATATTTGTTTAAATAATAAATTTAACTATCTATTTTGTAATAGCATAATAATTTAAAATTTTACTTTTATCACATATTTATAATTATTTGTTAATATATAATTAAATGAAAGAGGGAGAAAATGTGGTAGGTAGATGTACAATAAATCTTGTAAATATAAGTGGGGCAAACGTATAATTTTAGAAAAATATCAAGAGTCTATTCACCACGTTTTTTTTGGGCAATGCTTCATAATTTTACAAGTGTTATAATGTAAGACCACTTATGTAATTTGAGATTTTTATGGAAATTGGATATATTATTTTTTGAGTTTTAAATCTTGGGTGATCACAGTTTTGGCAAAATCTGTATTAAATGGCATGCTAAAACAAAATTTCTTAGCGTATTAAATTATGAATGACATAATTAATAATGAATAAAAGTATTATCGTGTTATCAAGAGATTATAATTTGAGCTTTAAAATCGATCTTTTGAAGAAAAGTTTAATAAGGTTATATGTAATAGATTTTTGTGATTAAATTTTTCTTCTAAGTACACGCATAGTAAAAATTTAATGCATCATATTTATGTTTTAAATTATAGATATATGTTAAAGTGTAGTTTTTCCGTTAAGAAAAATGAAAACAAAATGTGATATATGTCTTAAAATTATTTTTTGAGATAATTGTATTTTTGGGTTCCTAGTTATCGACAAATTCTGATTTTAATGCTAAAAGAACAAATACCTCATGAATTTTTATTTTCAATTATAGAAAATTGAATAAACATTACTTTGGAAGATTATATCATAGTTTATTACTTATTAGTGAGACATATCTTTCTCTTTAATTTTGTAAGGCATAGGTCTATAAATTAAATGTTCATGATATTATAATTTTTTCCCCACATTTCGTGCTGCTTATTAGAATATATTAGTGCCTTGCTGGCTCAAAATTTTATATAAACAAAAATAAATAAACGAACATGAATTAACAAGTACGGAATATTCATTAATCATCAGATTGTAGTAGAGTGATGAGATTATTTTATTCTTAATTAGAGGTTTCTGATTTGAGCTCTGAATATGAAGAATATTTTATTGGAAGCATCAAATATTTTTTTGTATTTCAATTTAATTATATGATATATATTTTTTATTTTAGTTGGTTTAAATAAAAATGTATTTTTAATTTGAATAATACATAAATAAAGTTATTTGTTGTAAAGAAAGCTCAGAATATAAGATGAAAAAGACAAGAAGTATAAGATAGAGGAGATAATTTTCTTATTCAAGTATGTCATACAATGGTGAATGATATCTCTATTTATAGTGTTGAGATATCATAGTCAAAGGTCACCTTGAAATTTTACATAGTTATCATCAAGATTCATATCACCTTGATATTTTATCACATTGGAAACACTAATACATTATCCAATTAATTGTTGAATAACTATAATAGTTCATCCACATATACAATGGATTTACAACACTCCCCCTTGGATATCCATAGATTATGTGCCTCGTTAAAACCTTACTAGGAAAAACCCAGTGGGAAAAAGCCTAGTGAAGGAAAAAGAGTACACATATCTCATAATACGCTTTGAATGTTGCCTCGTTAAAAACCTTACCAGGAAAACCCAACTTGGGACAAAACCATAGTTAAGGAAAAGAGTACAACGCGTATTTCGCTCCCCCTAATGAAAACTTTACTTGATATCTCGGAGACGGCGCATTCCAATCTTGTATCTCAACTTCTCAAACGTTGATGTTGGCAATGCCTTAGTGAATAAATCAGCAAGATTATTACTTGAACAAATTTGTTGAACTTCTATCTCACCATTTTGTTGAAGATCATGCGTGAAAAAGAACTTTGGTGAGATATGCTTTGTTCGGTCTCCTTTGATGTATCCTCCTTTCAATTGAGCTATACATGCAGCATTATCTTCGTACATTGTGGTTGGTATATTCTTCAAAGAAAAACCACACATTTCCTGAATATGATGGGTCATTGATCTCAACCAGACGCACTCTCGACTTGCTTCATGGATGGCTATTATTTCTGCATGATTTGAAGAAGTGGCTACCAACGTTTGCTTCATTGATCGCAAAGATATTGCCGTGTCTCCACATGTAAACAAATAGCCTGTTTGTGATCGAGCTTTATGCGGATCTGATAAATACCCTGCATCTGCGTAACCAATCAGTTCTGATTTGGATTCATTGGAATAAAATAAACCCATGTCCATGGTCCCTCGAAGATATCGAAGTATGTGTTTAACACCATTCCAATGTCTTTTTGTTGGGGAGGAACTGAATCTTGCCAGTAAGACTTACTGCAAAACAGATATCTGGTCGAGTATTGTTAGCAAGGTACATTAGTGCCCCTATCGCACTAAGATAAGGAGTTTCATCACCAAGAAGCTATTCATCATTCTCTAGAGGTCGAAATGGATGTGTATTGATGTCAAGCGATCTTACCACCATTGGAGTACTCAATGGATGTGAGTTATCTATGTAAAAACGCTTTAGTATCTTTTCTGTGTACGTTGATTGATGAACAAGTATTCCATTTGACAAATTCTCAATCTGTAGGCCAAGACAAAATTTTGTCTTGCCGAGATCTTTCATTTCAAATTCTTTTTTCAGATACTCAACAGCTTCTAAAAGCTCTTTATGAGTGCCAATGATGTTCAAATCATCAACATACACATCTATTATTACAAATTCAAACCCCGACCGTTTAATGAAAATGCAGAGACAAATCGGATCATTTTTGTACCCTTTCTTTAACAAATATTCACTCAGACGATTGTACCACATCCTTCCTGATTGTTTCAATCCATACAGAGATTTCTGAAGTTTTATTGAACAAGTTTCTCTTGAATCTTTGTATGCTTCAGGCACTTTGAATGCTTCAGGAATTTTCATGAAAATGTTGTGGTCCAATGAGCCATATAGATAGGCTGTGACAACGTCCATTAGACGCATTTCAAGTTTTTCATGAACTGCCAGATTTATGAGATATCTGAAGGTGATTGCATCTACCACTGGAGCATATGTCTCCATATAATCAATGCCAGGTCTTTGAGAAAAACCTTGAGCAACGAGTCGGGCCTTATATCTCATGACTTCACCTTTCTCATTTCTTTTTCGTACAAAAACCCATTTGTACCCCACTGGCTTGATACCTTCAGGTGTTCGGATAATCGGTCCAAAAACTTCACGTTTTTCTAGTGAAGCCAATTCAGCTTGAATTGCATCCTTCCATTTTGGCCAATCATTTCTCTGTCTACATTCATGAACAGATTTTGGCTCAAAATCTTCATCTTGTTGCATTATTTCAATAGCAACATTATAGGCAAATATGTTGTCAATCACAACATTATTTCGATTCCACAACTTTCTCGTCGAGACATAATTCATTGAAATTTCATTATTTTCAGAAGTTCGAACCTCCTCATCATCATGTGTTATGACTTGGGTCTCATCTTGAGAAATTTCTTTCAAACCATGATCATCTTGATCATTTATTCCTTTTCTCTTTCGAGGATTTTTATCCTTCGAACCAATTGGTCTACCACGCTTCAAATGTGGTCTAGACTCATTTGCCTTAACAATTTGTCCCGTCGGGATATCAACTCGAACTGGAGCATTAACAGCTGGAATATGCGATTTAGTAATCCTTGGAAGATTAGTAAATGCATCTGGTAGCTGATTTGCAATATTCTGCAAATAAATTATTCTTTGAACTTCTTGCTCACATTGGTTTGTTCGAGGATCCAGATGAGATAGAGATGATGAATTCCAATCTATCTCTTTTCCCAATGACTTATGTTCTCCCCCTAATGTTGGGTATACTGATTCATCAAAATGACAATCAGCAAATCTTGCCTTAAATAAATCTCCAGTCATAGGCTCCAAATATTTTATGATTGAAGGAGATTCATACCCAACATATATCCCCAACCTTCTTTGGGGCCCCATGTTTGTGCGTTGTTGTGGAGCAATTGGGACATACACCGCACAT
Organism: Solanum corneliomulleri; assembly: GCA_027704805.1. Classification (NCBI taxonomy): domain Eukaryota; kingdom Viridiplantae; phylum Streptophyta; class Magnoliopsida; order Solanales; family Solanaceae; genus Solanum; species Solanum corneliomulleri. The sequence goes on from JAKWIY010003058.1 coordinate 62,628,306, forward strand.
CCAAAAACTCTAAGATGGGAAATGTTTGGTTCTTGACCAAAAGTCATTTGTAATGGGGAGAATTCATGATAATTGGTCGGCATTATGCGCACAAGTGCTGCTGCATGCAAAATAGCATGCCCCCACATAGACACAGATAACTTTGTTCTCATTAGTAATGGTCTAGCTATCAATTGCAGACGTTTAATCAATGATTCTGCTAGACCGTTTTGAGTGTGAACATGAGCAACTGGATGTTCAACTGTTATACCAGTAGACATACAATAATCATTAAATGCCTGAGATGTAAACTCACCAGCATTATCTAGACGGATTGTCTTTATTGTATAGTCTGGAAATTGTGCTTTCAATCTTATTATTTGAGCCAACAATCTCGCAAAAGTCATGTTGCGAGTTGATAATAAATACACATGTGACCATCTTGTAGAAGCATCTATCAAGACCATATAATATTTAAAGGGTCCACATGCAGGTTGAATTGGTCCACATATATCACCATGTATACGTTCCAGAAACGCAGGGGATTCAATTCTAACCTTAACTGTTGATGGTTTAATGATCAACTTTCCTTGAGTACAAGCAGCACAAGAGAATTCCTTTGATTGAAGGATACTTGGGCTCTTTAATGTGTGCCCATATGAATTCTCAATGATTTTGCGCATAATATTAAATCCGGGATGGCCCAACCGGTCATGACAAATGATAAAATCATTAAAATTAGTAAACCTTTTGTTTACTACGGCATGTGATTCAACTGTACTTATACTTGTATAGTACAACCCAGAAGAAAATGCAGGTAATTTTTCATGCACAATTTTCTTCTCTACATTAATTGTAGTAATGTAAAGGTATTCAACCTTTCCTTCATTAGCCGTCTCAACATGATAGCCCTTTTGGCGAATAACTTTGAAACTTAATAAGTTTCTTTGAGACTTACTACAATATAATGCATTATCAATGCTTAATATTGTCCCTCCAGGTAGTAATAAGGTCGCTTTTCCAGAGCCCTCAATTAATTTTGTACTACCTGATATTGTGTTGACATATGCCATTTTCATAACCAAATTAGAAAAGTATTTCTTTTCTTTTAATATTGTATGCGTTGTAGCACTATCAAGAAGACATACATCTCCATTACTCATCTTGAATCCAACTGACAACTGGGGATTTCTATTAATTTTCATTAAAATAAAATACATCAAAAGAAGAAGAAAGAAACAAAATTAACAACGGAAATTTAAATACTTCAACATGAATAACATAATAATTAAAAATACATAAGTAAAATATTAACGAATTTCATTCCCCAGCTAAAAGATCAAACATTAGTTTCGATCTCCAAAGAAGTCATCAACTTCCATATGAGTAATGTCACCAAGGCCATCAAAAAATCATCCTTTAAAGCCAAATTTGCTTCAACATCTTTATCATATTTCTGAGATGTTTCCGGCTTATCATCATCTTTAAGAGTCATATGTGACTCAGCTCGAGCATTGGAAGAGGAAGAACAACTTTTATTTCCCTTCTTTTTAAAGGAATTTTGATAGAGCCTTACAAAATGTTCATGTGTGCGACATTCATTCTTCCAATGGCCTTTCATGCCACAACGACGACAATTACTTTTTGAGGGGTTATTTTGAGAACTCATGTTGTTCTCCCTTTTATTATGACCACCACCTTGACGATTACTGTATTGTCTTTTATCTTTGCCACGTCCCCGTGCATTATTATATCCCCGATGATCATCTCTTTTTACTTCAAATTGATCACGTGCTTCCACCACATTTGCCTCCGGTAATGGAGCAGCTCCAGTGGGACGAGCTTCATGATTTTTCATTAAAAGAGCATTATGTTGCTCAGCCACCAAAAGACATGAGATTAGTTCAGAATATTTCTGAAAACCCTTTTCACGATATTGCTGCTGCAATATCACATTCGAGGCATGAAAAGTAGTAAGTGTCTTTTCCAACATGTCCTCATCTTTTATAGTCTCCCCACATAATTTCAATTGGGAGGTTATCCTGAATACAGCAGAGTTGTATTCAATTACGTTCTTAAAGTCTTGAAACCGTAAATGCGTCCACTCATAACGAGCTCTTGGCAACACTGTTGCCTTTAAGTGGTCATATCTCCCCTTTAAATCAGTCCACAATTCAAGTGGATCTTTCACCGTCAGATATTCAATCTTCAGGCCCTCATCAAGATGATGACGAAGGAAAATCATAGCCTTCGCCTTATCTTGACTCGATGATTCATTTCCCTGAGTAATAGTGGCATCAAGACCTTTAGCAGCCAAGTGAATCTTAGCATCGAGTACCCATGAAAGATAATTCTTTCCAGAAATATCTAATGCCACAAACTCAAGTTTGGATAAATTTGACATGATGAAAATTATGAGAGAATATGTGAATAAATAAAAATATATAAAGTACCTTGCAAGTAGCAAGTTCGTGCTGATAACGTGTTGTAAAGAAAGCTCAGAATATAAGATGAAAAAGACAAGAAGTATAAGATAGAGGAGATAATTTTCTTATTCAAGTATGTCATACAATGGTGAATGATATCTCTATTTATAGTGTTGAGATTCATAGTCAAAGGTCACCTTGAAATTTTACATAGTTATCATCAAGATTCATATCACCTTGATATCTTATCACATTGGAAACACTAATACATTAATCCAATTAATTGTTGGATAACTCTAATGGATCATCCACATATACAATGGATTTACAACATTATTAATATTTTATCTATATTAAGTATCACTTATTTAACAATAAATCTTTTAGTGACGTGTTATCAAAGCATTAACAAAAAAATATATATATAGATATTAAATTCCCTAAAAACCTTTGATATGTGATATACATATCGATAAAAAACTTAAAATTTTAAAAATATCCTCGACATGAAGCAGATCGCTTCGAGGAAGAGAGTTGGCTGCTTTTAGCATCTTATGTAGTCAAATTATACAATTCCAAGAAATTAGTTTATTAGGCTTGAAAAGGTATTTTACTTTATCAGTACATATATTGTGTGTCATTTTATCTCAGCTCATTGACAATTTCATATTAGCAGCCACAATTTTGATTTACTCTTTCCATCTCAAAATAAATATTATTTTAATTAAAATAAATTATCTCAATTAGGACACAAATTAATATATTTATCTGGTTATACTTTTATATTTCATCCTCCGAATAATATTTAATTTTCAAAAGAAAATTATCAAATAGAAGAAATTTAGTAAATAACATATTATAAATAAATGATCTAACCGTATCATTCCTCCTATCTATAAAATTTAATGAGAAGATATATTAAGATTCCTTTTTATTTCGTCTTGACTATGTGTGTTTGCAGATCTTGTATTTTCAACTTATTTTTTCTATTATACATATTTATTTATATATTCTGCCGAATTATACATATATAAATATAATTAATTATATAAATTCAAAATTAGCCCACATAATTAATATATAATGTTAATCGCGAATGATAATTATAGCAAACTGTAACTATGATGAGTAATTAAATAATATAAGTTTGTTTATCCGCGTAATTTTCCTATAATATATACGAATTTAGATGAGTATTATCACACTACAGCCGTTAAAATTGGCTTATGGGCTGGTCCAACCCATTTTGTTACTGGAATAGAGTTGGGTATAATTTTCAAGCCCATTTAAAGATAGGACTTGTATAAGCATGATTCATATATGTCTTTTGTCTTTGAGACTTGATCGAAGCTGGATCGGGATTGGTTCATTGGCCAAAATTATTTATTTAAGGATAACATATAAAAAATTCACTATGTTGCAATAAGATTTTGGTGCGTCTAGATACATGTATATCAGGATCACAGACTCAAACTTAAGTGTAATTTATTATAGATACACTCTATCCAAGTAGATTCACATGTATCTAGGATACATGGACAAATCTTGCACCCTTGCCTCCCTCGATCTCACTCGTCACTCTCATTTATCGCTCGCGTATATGAAATGCATCACACTAGATACATGTATCTCGCGTAACTAGTATCCTAGATACATGTAATCACACTATATCTTTTGCTAGTGTTATTGAAAAAACACCATTGTTTATAATATTAAAATTCAAAATCTTCTTATTTTTTTGATTTTATGAATTTTAAGTTTTTTTTTTTTAAAAAAAAAGAGAAGGCCTAGCCCGCCCCAACCCTCGGCTCTTCTAAAGCTAGGTTGAGTTGAACATTTTCAAGCTCTTCCAAATGAAGGACAACCCATAACATCCATTGGCCAACGAGGCTTGGATTGGATGGATCTAAGCTGACCCTTTCTAACAACTCTACATATTACTTAAACTTTTATATTAATATAATATAGGGAAAATTACGTGGTTAAGTAAACTTGTACTATTTAATTACTCATCAAAGTTATAGTTTGTTACAATTATCACTAACGAGTAACGTTGTACATTGATTATGTAGGCTCATTTTGAGTTCATATAATTAGTCACGTTTGTATATGTATAATTCGCCTGAATATCCAAATACATATATATAATGTACAATTATCAAATCAAAATACATATAGTTTACCTTTATCCCAACTCTCTGCCCTCTCTCACTCGCCTCTATCCTCCCTCTCCAAATCTCGCTCGCCTCTCTCCTCGCTCTCCCAATCTTGCTCGCCTCTCTCCTTCCTCTCTCAATCTCATTTCCCACATATACAAATACATATGTATAATATACATTTATATACTGATATACATATATAATTCACCTCTCTTCCACTCTTTGCCTTCTCTCACTCGCCTCTTTCACCTCTCTTCCAGTCTCGCTCGCCTCTTTCCTCCCTATAACATATAGCTACGAATTGTAATTATCAAATCTAATCTATCGAGAATAATTAAGTTATTTTTGAGTGACTTTATGTGAAAGTTTCTCAATATAATATAATAGATAAACAAAATCATCTTCTTCTTAAGATATGATGTAAGTAAAACATTGCATCCTCTTATTCAAATGGTTTATGTCATAGTTTAATAAGTAAAACAAAAAACAAAAAAAATAAAAACAAAAATTAGTTTTGTTTTTGAATTAAAATTACGTAAAATTTATAAAAATATTTTAAAATTTTTGTGACTTTAAACTATAGTATAATATAAGAAAATAGAAATACTATTAAATATTATGATTTTAAATATGTCAGGTGCAAAATTAAAATTCAAAAGTTATCATAATAGTAAAAAAAAAACACAATAATTCTGATTAGGTTTTCACTTATTATTAATAAAATATAATTAATATAAGATCTGAAAGCATAATTTCAAAAATATAATGAATTATATACTAAAATTCTAAAATTAATTGAACCCCTAAGTTTTAAAAATGGATCCATCTATGTGTTAAATTTGACAAGATTAAAAAATGGATTAATGAGAAGATATGATAGTTAAGACGATAATTCTTCATTGGTAGAAAAGTCAAGATATCACCTTTTGTAGGTGAAATTTAGGCGAACCATAAATTGGTTTCACAAGATAAATCTTGACGTTTTGACATATTGTGATGTCATGGATGAGATCAATAGGAAGAATTCACTTCTATAAATAGGTAGCTCCTAATTCATTTGTAACACACCTTTTACTTGCGTTCTCATCTCCTAAGACATTTATTCTTCTTTCTCTGTTGTAGTATTTCACTTGTACACTTTTGAAGTGAAACAAATATTGGTTGATTGTGTCCGAGGAGTAAGCAAAAGAAAACAAAAGCTTGCCGAACCTCGTTTGTCACACCTCTTTTATTTATGTTTTAATTGTTGAGGATATGACGGGTTTTTTTTTTTT